>JALBCR010002627.1:0-142372 GCA_030710515.1 Abscondita cerata | reverse complement strand
TTTATTTTCAGTAGTTTTCAGTTCATATTTTCAGTATTTTATTATTAAGAAGAGAAAATTGTGGAAAACAAGAAGATAGTGCCAACCAAATTTTTACGCACAAAGAAGAGTAAAAATTATAATTTACTTCTGCTTTTTTTATTTTTGAAATTTCCCGCCCAAATGATGCTAATAGGGACATCATTTTTTTCTTGCATTCTTAAACACTGATTAATTTAAAACATTTTTCTTCTGTCAACTCCATAATATTACCTAAAACACAACAAACCCACAAAAGGGAGGACAAAATAAATAATTTAATTCTCCCGCATAAGTTTGTTCGCCGTTTTGTTTAGATTCGTCCAAACCTGCAAACGCATTCGCGCGCATTTTCTTTGATGTCGGAGAAAACCGACAAGTTACGGGAACGCCGCAAACCGTTCGTGGAACAATCAGGACTTGCGAATCTGTTCTAAAATTCGTACGTAGCACCGTCCAAATTAATGTTCCGATTGCCGTTCGGTTCGTTGTTCTGTTTGTTCCTCGGTTTGTTGTTCAGGTGTGTACGAAGCTTTACAATAAGCATATTAATATGAACTATATCTTATGAAAGGAGAGTTATGTAACTATAATTAACGACTTAACGTTACGTTAGTAGATTCCATTTACTATTTACACATATTTTCTTGGAACATTCGATAATTAACTATCGGGATATGATGACCCTATACTTCGCAGGTTGTGCGCAACTGGATACAAGCAAATAACTTGAGGGGGAAAGATTTTAACATTATCGAAAATGTTTGGGCTCGAATACTTGCTGTTATCCGAAGACAACAAGGGCCAAATTTTATACCAGTAAACCGTAATGCACTAATGAGCAGACGCCTTTAAAAAAAAAAAAAAAAAAAAAAACCAAGAATGTATCAATAATAATGGAGGTCACACCCATTATTGATTTCTTATATTTATTTATATAGTAATACCTTTATTTAAAAAAAACGTTTTCATTTAATTTTAAACTATAACTTGGTATCTTAATTATAATTATGTAATAAATTCTTGTCAAAAACTAAATATATACGTTGACAATAAGAATTGCCTTAGTTTTTATTTTCATTTTTATATTAACTACAGAAAAATGAAACGTCATAAAATATACATTTTGTAAGGACTAAATATTATGAATAGAGAGTTTAATGATTTTTTTAATAACTTACAATAATTAGTAGGTTAGATTTATTTAAAAATAAGTAATAATCAGTCAACCCAAATAACCATGTTTAGTTTTTGATTTAATTTAAAAGTTATTGCTTGTAGACGTTTTTTAAATCAAAATTATTTTAATTTTATTTTGTAAACATTTCCTAAACAAAATTTTGATTCGATAATTAATCGAGCTATGGTGTTTAATTAGCGATACCTTCAAATATATTCTTTAAAGAAAAAATTAAGTAAGCAACGTAAATTACCTATTTTCTAAAACGTGCTTAGTGTAATGATTCATTCTACAGTCCTTCTATAAGATAACCCCTGCTGAGACTACCTGCTGTTAGAATTGTAAATGATACCCTTAAGCCCGCTTCACAATGTGCAAACTTTTGTTTACAGAAATTGTGGTGTCCAAGTTTTAAATTTCATGATGTAAGCGTACATACGATTCAATCTATTTTTAGCAGATGCCCTCTCAAATCAAAGATTTTGAAACCATTTGTTCTAGTAATATTTGAACTGATTCTTGCTGAAATATCATTAAACATCTATTTTTTTAAGTGAAAGTTATGTTCTAGTACTTTTTGGAAATTATTTTGTAAAATCTGTTTATAGTATAGATTAACTGTTAATTATCCCATCCAATAATATTCTAAAAAATTTTCTTTCGGTAATTGTTTGCTCTTTGTAACTGAGAATTTTCGCCAGTCTACTAATATATGTATATTCTGGGTTTATTTCAATTAACCAACAACTGACCAAATTTTCCATTGGAAATCATTGTTCCTGGAGCTCCGTCTTCCAACTCTAGAGTTGTTCAGTGGATTGTAGAAAACAAAGTGTTGTTTTAATTGGAAAAGTCGGCTACATTATGTTACTTCCTCAATTTTCTGATTTAACCAAACTGTAGCCATTTCTTCTGTAAGAGAAGCCCCTAGTAATCTACTACAATGTACTTGGCGGTAGATTAGAACTCTTTAGACTTAGAACAGAAAAAATGTTTTTTATTTTTCTCAGGGTTGATCTTCAAACTCAAAGGTAAAAGTTTTTTTTTGATATAATAATTGAAAATCCTGTAGAAAGATCCCCCTAAAGTCCTATTGTCTAAATACATAATAAAAACTCAACTTTTAGATCAAGAAGTATAAGTTGTAAAATTAAGCTGAACAGCGTAGGGTCACAATGATGGCCTTGTTGTGTGTTAATAATTCTGACTGAGATACTAGATAGCAAAAGAATGTCATTATTGTGATAGAAAAAGATTCCCACTGCATGCACAACTTTTTTACAACATCTTTAGTCCCGGAAGTCAACTTGATTATGTATATTGCAAGTAATCACCAGTTTTGTTTTACAACACCTTTACAACACAAAGTTTTGCAGGATAAAAACGGAATGTACTCAAGCTTTCCACAATAGGACGTATACCCTTCATCATTTTTAGTTAAAGCGCATAATAGATGTTGGGGACGTAAACCATCTAGACCACCTGATGATCCTTTTGGAAAAGAATTGATTGCAGTCATAACCAGAATTTTAATATTCTTGATGGAGATGGGTGTTTTTGCTTTAACTTGATTAGAGTTGTCTCATCTATTGGTGAGAGTTTTCAAACTGGCTAAAAGTTTAACAGCTCTCCTTGTGTTTCCGTCTGAAACCTTTGATTTCACATTACAAATTAGATTGGGAGGAGATAACAAAACTCCAAAAGGAGAAGGTTTAGTTGAACCGCTGAATATGTTAATATTACTTTTCACTTCCGATATCAAGGATTTAAATTTTTTGAAAGAAACCCTCAAGGCATAGAATGCAAAAAAAGAACAAATCCTCACAAATTTGAGACCATTACAGGTTAATACAACATTGGATCAAAATGCATAATTTCTGAACTGCAATTACAATTCTCTTTAGAATCCGAGTATCAGCTTCTAGCTGACAATGCTTTTTTTACAAAGGTCTTAACCATCTGCAAGTCCGGAAGATCTTCAGGAAAATAGTTTTACCAACTCTGACATCTTTTGACGGTGTGCTTTCTCACAATCAATTTAAACCTGCAAATCCCTTTCAAAAGAATTTGAAGGACAGAATGAGCATTTGATCATACACACGTCATAACTTGTGAATTGGACGATCAAATAGATTGTCATAGAAACAAGCTTTACAGATTCACCTGTCAAAAGATTGGTGTAGATATTGAACTACAGTATTTATTCCAGCCAAAGACAAGTGGTACGAATTTAAACATGCGGCACAATGAAACAAATTTTATTATATTTTCTTTTATCATTGTTCCATAATCATAGACAAAGGACAACATTTTGAGACAATGAACTGAACCGCAAAACCATTTGAAAAATTTACAGTTCCAAAAGCACTTATGACACAGAAACACTATAAATATCCAAAAACTGTTGCAAACGTTGTTCCTCTATTGAAAACCATATTAAAAAAGTTCTCTGCAATTTCACACATTTAATCGATTTTTTTATTATTATTATTATTATATTATATATTATAAAAAATAATCTATAAGAGAATAAACATTCATTAGTTTGTAATTTTACGATTTTATAATGATTGCATAAACTGGATACTCATAATCAAATACACGGCGTCGCAAAGTGACAACTAACTCATCGTCGAGAAGTAAATTTAGGGAAATGTCTATCACTTATCTTTATAGATGACTAAACGTCCTTATCACGACTCAATTTTAGGGTTTTGTTAGGCGCCACCAGATCTTTTAAATGTACAACAGGTGCTTACTAAAAATCAGGGAAAAAATGTAAACACTTGATAGAAAACGTTCCAAAAAACAACAGTAACATGAATTACGCATGGTTTTCTATTAAAAAGCCAAGTAATATACAAAACACTGAATACACTACGGTTGTGTTCTTTTCCATTTGTTTTCCATGTAAAACCAAACGTAAAGAAAAATATAAAGTCGGTACCTTATGTTTTTTTACTTTACAAAACAAGACCGAAATTTCTCACTTACATACTATTTACAGATTCACAAGTTCATAAAACGAAATAAAACTGTGCTTTTTCTTTAAAACAAAATAATTAATTTTAGCATCATCCTTCAATTTGACAACCCTCATCTCAGTTCTCTTTCGTATTACTTCAAATAATAAAATAAACATAAACACATACACAAAAAGTGATACGCAAGAATGTCTTATTTTAATTTGTTTGTTTTTAATTACTAGAGTTTTAGTCGTTGTTACACTAAATTTTTTTTTAAACAGGAACAATTTATTATGCCGAGTTACTCGTTCAAAAATTTAGATGTTATACATTTCTATATTTAATTTGCAGGTGTAAGAGATTATCCAAAAGTCCGCAAGCGTTTATTTTTGACGTTACCTGAGTCGAACGTTAGTTTTCTTTAATTTCGCAAATCGAGTTATTCTTCATGCCATATCATTAAAAAAAACACTTTAACCCTTGATACTTTTCATCGTTTAGTTCGCACTTACTGTTCGATATTTAGCGACTATAGTAATTACAATGACCATCCGTTACATTTGTAAAATTTCTTGTTTTTAAATACATATTACCTCTTAGTTTTGAGTTTGCTTTTCGACTGGACTTAAAAATATTATATTACAAACTGGTGGAGGGCGCTCTCTTCTTCAAAACTTTTTTACATACTCAAAGAACCTTACAAAAATACGTTCTTAGTTCTCAGAAAGATAAGCAATCTGCAAATTCAGAATTTTAACCGTGGGTCGCAATCAGTGTACTGTACATTTTTAGTCATAACAAATGTCAAGTTTACTTTATAAAAGCCACGATATTCAAGCTTTTTCTTGGAACAAACATAGAGTTTATTAATTGAGCAAAACCAAAACGGCGACATATGGGATAAGTTTCTACAAAACCTTAGATAAACTGTCAAGATAAACATTTTTTTAAAGCTTAATTCTGATAAAACAAAGGTAAACCTTTACACCACATATATCAAAATATATCAAATGACAAAAAAAAACAACTATTGCAGCAAAAGTGAATATGAAAAACCTACGTGCTTTATCAACACGAACGAAGTCTACTTAGAATACAGTACAACCCACTTACAACGAACACTTCCATAAGACCAAAATCATTTACTCGTACAAAATTAATTTTCACCAAACAGAGATAACAAAGTGAATGGAGGTTAATAAAGTTATATTTAGTTTTGGTCATACCAACCCATATGTTAACGCCGTGAACCCTTCTTAAACAATTTTTTTAAATTGAAGATTGTTTACTGAATTTTATGTACTTTGTGTCATTGTTATTAATTTTAAGGTCATTGTTTATGTTTTTGAAAATGGTCGTTATAGATTTATAAAATAAACAAATATTCATTCATCAAAATATCAACGTTTTTTTCTACGACCAACTTAATAACGATCATTTTTATTTTAAAACCAATTTCTACATCTAATAATAATGGTTTTCTACAAAAATACAATAATTTATGTAAATATTTATTGAATTACGCATGTTTTTTGATGATTTGTATGAATTTTAAATTAAAATTTGACATTTCATACGTCAATCAAAATTATATGGAATTATAATGGTATTTCTACAAAAACGATTTAAAATTAACTGTTTACCAAGTTTGTATCATCAAGATTTGGAAAATTTTTACTGGCTGAGGTTTGGAAGGTGTTTTTTCGAGTGTTACATTAATGGTCATTTGAAGAGGAGCATCATCTATATAATTCAAGCAAGTACAATTTTGAACTTTGTCTTATTGTAAAAAGAAACATTTTAACTTGTTTATTAGAATTTTATATTGTAAATCGAAACATCATTGAATAATCTTCAATTTTAATTTCATCTCACTTAGTTTTTTTGTTTACCATTTTTTAAATTTCAAGATTTTAAGCGTTAGCATCAGAAACCGCAATAAATCAACACTATACTTGAATTATATTGGATATATTTTTTCCTTTGGTAGAGGATAGACTCTAGTTTTCTTAAATATTGTTATAGAATACTAATCTATACCCAATATGGTGAAACACTTTGTACTTGGATTATTTTGCAATAATCACATGCAATCAGTTGTGCGTCCTTTGACACGTCAACGTTGTTACAATTTACTATTTATTTCGTTAACGATTAACAAGTGACAGTCCACGAGGTAGCGTACCAATTCACGTTTAATAATAGACATTTAAAAATAGTAGAACACACTCCAAAGTTATTCAAATGATTAAAAATACAATCAAACTCTATCATAAATCAGTTGAACATTTCAACATCAACAACCATTTCACCACAATCAATTTGTTTGCGATTTAATGGCTGCTATATGTAAGTACCAAAAGAATAATGACAATGAAAGCTTAAGAAAAGAAGAAAACATTAATAACATTTTTTAATACAGCCTAAGTGAAAAAATACTATTTTTCGAAATTAATCTTATGGCTACCTACTTTTTATTTTATTTGACGATTCTATTGATTTTGTAACAAAGTGTCTAAATCGGTAATTGATTTAAACATTCGATTTTATGAATTGTTATAGAAGGACCAGTATACTTCTGCAGTAACAAAGTTGCAGACGCAGTCCAGAAATTCTCTGGGAAGTGAACATAGAGAACGTGTTTCTGCTGTTTCTATCAATCGTTAGCGACATTAGCTTTTAGTATGCCCAGTTTGCAACTGAAATGAAATTTGCTAAACTTATTTATTTATTTAATCGTAAGGTACATTTTAAATATTGTATTGTGATGTAACTGTTATGTATGGTGCTTGGAAGATCAGTATAAACCTGTACAGTGTGGTGACGAAAACGTGTGCAATTGTGGATTGGTTCGCCTTGGCAAAGCATTTACTTCAAAGGTTTAGGAAAACCACTAAAACCTAAACATGCCAATTTCCACCCACCGTAGTATTCACATGTAATAATATTAATTAAGTACGTAATGTGATTGTGTTTTGTGAAATTGTGTTGTTTGCTAAACTTAATTGTAACGAAATACCATATTTAAGAAAATTACTATAGTAAATTCAATTATTTTGTACTTTAAATGTCAAATGAAAGTTTTATATCACATTTAACCAATTGTATGTTTAGAACAACATAATAACAAATAGTACTCCTCAAATTTAAAATAAACAAGTCTGAATATCAAAAACTGCTTGAGATAATAAAAACAAAAATTACGGACATCAATTTTAAGTATGTTATTTATCCTTCAAAGACATTTTATAGCAAATTTTAACATAAAATATTAACTGTTTTCTGAAATCTGAACTTTCCGAAGAAGAATAAATGCTCACCATTGAAGGTTCTTTCGTTCATTTATCAGACACGTTTACACTTTGTCAAATTTACTTTATCTGGAACTTACCAAATTAATTATTTTTTTGTTTTTACCGAAATTACATGTTACACAACAATATCGTTTGAGGATTTCGATTGAAAAAACGACAAACGTGATCTTTTCATTCTGTATTCCATAATTAATGCGGTCAAATTTTTTATCAGTTACATTTATTTCAAACGCTATTAAGTAATACATTAATATTTATCAAAAAAAAAATTTATTCTGTGTCTACGATTTCCTGAAGCGTCTTTTCAATTTCAGATTTTAAAATTGCGGTATGCTTTAAGCTCGGCTGTGGTAAATTTCTTTCAAAGTTAAATCAGTTCTTCGCATTTGTTCAGGGATGTGTATCGAGATTTTTGTTATTACTGAAAGATTTACTGACTGATTTATTTGGTAGGTGGTTGATTATTCACGTTGCTACGTTAGGATTTAATGCTGATCCGTATTATTTCCACCTATTTTCACAATGACTTCAATTTTTGTATGTACAAGGTTGTTTGGTATTCATGGTTTTCTACATGTATTCCATACGTTCGTGTAAGTTTATAATAGCAGGATAGATTGGGATCTACTAAAAACTAAAACGTTGTAGAAATATTGAAATGTTTCCTCTACTTTAATTTACAGGTAGTGCAAACTCGGGTTGCAATTTAGTAAACATGGACAAAATTAAAAATAGTAAAAACGGAAAAAGAACAATAACAACAACCAAATTAAGTTGGAATAAAGCTTTAGAAATAATCGAATAGGGGATTAGTAAACATCCACATAAATATTAAATAAAATATATTATACTTCTATTAAAGTTGCTTCGTATAGCCATATATTAAGACAATATTTAAAAAACGGCTCCATTTCTGCCTTTTTTTGTGTTCTAGCTTAAGTGGGGCATCAGAAAATGTCAAATACGTCACATCCACGGATGGCGTTAGTATATCCACCAGTATCGGTAATTTTGTAATTTCTCTAACAGAAGGCGCTGTCTTTAATAAGGTGTTTTATACATTTACATCAGGCGGTGTTGCAAGTTATACACGCGGATATGCGAAATACAATTCAGCTATTAGTTACATACTTATTATCAACCCCCGAATAAATCTTAAAAATGGGGAATGAACATGAGCACTCAAACTTGTCTTTTGTGTTTATCTTCTATGATTTATAACTCGAAATTAAACAATTGTGGCAAGGCTGCACATTAACTATCGCATCGGTATTAGCGTTGATTGAAATATTGGTAAAGATAGTCAACCGCTTGTATTTGCTTGTATCACGGATGCAATTCACATATGCATGTTGGGTTGCGTTTTTGTTTACTTTTTCACCTGTACTGAAGCGCTAAGTTATAATGTGTACGATTCTTGAAATAGAATAGTTCAATTTATTCCACCGTTGTAAAAATGGCGCAACATACAATCCGTAAAATTTACTTTTGTCAATACAATGTTGCAACGTTTTCAAATATTTAGTAAACGTATTAACTAGTAATTAAAAGTGACGAATTTTTCATTTATGAATAATACCATTGATGATACATATCTTGGATTTTAATGACAATGTTTTTTTTAATAATTTACTAAAATACATGCGAAGCGTTATTTGTTAAAACAGTTTGGTTTGGTCGGTGTTAGATAAATAAGAAACAATTATTTTACAAATTATGCTTGCACTTTATTTTTAACTTGCAAATAATAATGTTGACATTTGTTTGTCATTTAATAACTTCGTTAGGAATAAAGTAGAACATACTGGGAGAAATACCACTAGAGTTCAGAAACGCAAAATTATTGGTTTTTGTATCTACTTGTTTTTACGTGTTCAGTTGAAAAGGATTTTAAATAAAAATTGGTTTTCAAATTTTTCAATTCAAAAGGCAACAAGTTACCGTGTTTTTAGGGAAAGTGGGTTCCACTAGACCTTCAAATTTAAATTCACTTGGTAATAAAACCTATTCCTATTACTTCTAAAAATAAAAGTACTAGATTTTAGCTTGAGGTGTGTTGTCTCCCGACGCGGTGCGGATAATACGTGTATAATACACTATTCTTTTCTGTGACGAAATAAATGACGATTTAATATTGAAAAATCATATTACAATAGAATTAGAAAATTATTGAGGGAAATTTGGTGTTAAAAATAGTACTCACTTTTTTCCCGAGGAAAAAAATAATTTACGAAAAGTGACACTTTGTTATCTGTTAGTAGAGATAAAAAGTTAGGATTTTACTCTTTGAAACTGTATCAAAATATCATGGTTTCGAATTAAAATAGTTTAATTAAAGTAAAAATAGCTCATTAATTATAAACATTGTTTCAAAAATTACAATTCCAACTGATCTAAAATAATAGTAATAATTTACAAACAATTTACACATAAATAATAACGTACCTAATACAATGCTATACATAAAACATATCCAAACATTTACACTTATTTATGCAGATAATATTCTTATTTTACGGTGTGGTTTTGTGACATCACTGTAATTATAGCTATTAGAAATATGTTTATTAGCCTCCCACTTTAAGGTTCGATATAGTTTTATTTTAACCAACTGATCGATAATTAACAGTTTATGAGTGTCGCATTCTCTGAACCATGAATTCACACTGCTGTTGAGACATTTTTTATACGGAGTTTAATTTTTTCCAATAAACCATAATCTGTTTTAAAAAGATGAAATTCTTCAGTAAAAGTTTCAATAAAAAACACAAATTTTGAGAATTCGGGTGATGGTCTGTGTAAGTATTTAATTCCATCAGATTTGCTGTAATCTTTATATAGAATTAATGATTCGTTCACATTGAAAACACTTGAGTCGTTAACTGTTAGCATTTCCTTACACGTATTACAATGTACTTTTTTATATATGTAGTGACTTAAATAACCCGCAACATACGACACTGAACAAGATTCTAAAGAACTATTAATTACGACATTGTCTTCATTGATTTTGTTCTCCAGACAGGTTCTAGACGATCTCTTTGTTTCATTATTTTCTACACTTTCATTTGTCCCAATTTTGTTATCCTCTTCCTCATAGTTAGTGTTAAATTGTTCATCTATACCATATAGTATCTCGTCGTTATCTTTTCACAATTCCCTTGTTCTATTGGTATTTGCAAGCGAATGTGCATGTTATGTTGTAATGCAAGCCTAAATTCGCGGGCAGACGGTTGGGCATTATAACCTCCTCTAGCACGAATCATTGAAAAGCATTTTCTAGAGGATCTTGATTTATTCGTGACGTTAAAAAGTACAAAGTTCCTTCTCCCTTTAAGTCCTCCCACAGACTTAAAATTGAATTTATAGTCCATTGGAAACCTGCGATACAGTATATATTTTTTCTTTCTACACCGTTCTCATAAAACTTGATGGAATTGAAGTATTGTACAGAACGTTTCAACGTTTCGCATGGCATGTCTTTAAAAACTGAAAGACCACGCTTGTAGGGATTCGGATCATTTACTGAAAAACTATTTAAACAGTCAAAAATGTTGTTAATTGTTTTAAAAAAGATGCAGTATCTAACGCCGTATTACTTGTTAATTGACCCGTCATCACAGCACTGCTAATTGCTGCAGATACAGAATTGCTAAATACCTGAGCGGCGTATTTAACACGCATCTTTTGAAAATTTGATGGGTTAATATGTTTGTCCGTAATTTTAACATGGATCTTGCTACACTGCTACACTGATCAATATAAAAGTGTTGACAAAATCGGTCCACTGAATTTTTTATTGTTGACGACTATTTCCAGTTTGCTGTTCATGACATTGTTCCTTAAGCTTTTTAGTAAATGAGGAGGATCATACGCTACATATATTTTGTTATTGTCGATTTGAATTGTTGGATTTTCTTTTGTGGCGCCTAGACAAGATAGAGCACTTCTGTTATTAGATCCTTGGTCGCAAACTAACGCTCGAGGTTTCAATCCAATTTGAAACAACTTATGCATCACTTGCTTTATAAGAGTACATAATATTTCGCTTTTAACTGAACCACTACTGAGAAAATAACAAAATGGAATTTTCCAATTATACAATATTCCTCTCAAATAAAAAACCAATCCATGGTTACTTAAAACGGTTTACGTCCTAATTCCCTAAATCTTGATATCCTTCGACGTAGTCCCAATATTGGTTATAATTTAAATTTCGTTTTAAAGTAATTTCGTCACACATTACCACGCACTGCTTTTCTTTGTCTGTCATTCCTTCAACTTTTTTTTAATTTTTGTATAAGAACATTATTTGTCCCCGATCTTAAATTAACAATTTTCAACCACGACTTGATTGTTGAAATTGCTGGCAAAACAAATCCTAAATGGTTCAACATAAATTTGTAAGCGGTAGGCGATTTATAATACAATGATAATGCCAGTTGTTTTTCTGAATCCTTCCATGGAGTTCGTGTTCGATGAAAACATTGCATATTAATAAATGTCTTCAAAGCCGGTTTTTGTTTTTTAAAAGACCCGAAATTGTGCTGTTTTGAAGTTTGCGCTTCAATCTAAATATTTCACACTTTTGACTATTCAATTTATTTTTAAACTTTTTAATTTTAAAAAGAAACGGTTGTCTGTATAGGTTTATCAGAACTTATACTTGCACTGATTGTTGCACTTTGAAGAACATTCACAAAGGAGGCATCACTAACTGAATCGGCGTTGTTCTCAATTTTTTCTTATTGGCTGACAGAAAATAGTTGTAATTACGTTGCAAATACTTTCCGCTAGAAAATATATTTTCATAAGTTCGCACATTATCAGATTTATAAACTGTCAGAACTTCTGGTGATTTCTGAGTAGGATTTCTTTCTAATCGCAAAGACTTCGATGTATCCTGTTTAGGTTCATCTGCAATCAAAGCAAATAATTGTATTTCTTGAAATTTGGGCTTTTTAAAAGAACTTTATTTATGTATTGGCAAAATTTTTAATAAAAATGAAAGTATTTCTTGAAATTGATTTTGTAATTTGTACTTTGCGATACCAGTAGTGGTGAGAAGATTGAAGACATGAAAGTGGTTAAAAGTGTTATGTAAAAAATTGAGTTTTGAGAACGTTAAGATACTTCTCACCACTGGGTACCTACCAGACCGCTACCAATAAGTATTAGCAAATTGTCATTGCTGAACAAAATTATTACTTACCCGAAACAAACTTCTTAGGAACTGCAGTAATATTAAGTTTCTTCTTCGCAGCGGAAGGATCTCGAAAACTACTAGATTCAAAATGCTTCTCACAGATTAATTTATTTCGTAATAAATTAAGATCATCTAGTAGTACTAGCTTTGAATTACCACAATTCATCACCCAATTTTTGCATCTATTTAGACAATTAGTAGGAAACCGATAAAAGCTGATCGTCGGGCAATTTTTTCTCGAATTATTGCAACCGTGATATACACAGCGATGACACGCAATAGTATTACTCATTTTAATGGATAAGTTTTTAAACCAGCAATCCGATCTTACATGTAAATAATAACTACCGAAATGTTTTAAAAAATCAAAATCAAACTCGAACCGAAAACCTCTTAAACTGAGCACAACAGGAAGACTAATTAATTTTCGGTTTTGTTGTTAAACTAAAAGTGGTGGGGTATTATTACTTCGATTATTTTGTGTTCTTTTGATAGTATTTTGTAAATGTTATTACCATTGTTATTAGTAAAGCTCAGGAAATACATACTTAAAACCAATCTTGATTGTAATATTTTCATTGTAACAAATAAACAGATAATCATTAAGCTTTGCATAGATGCTTCTTTAATGCGTTTATCATATCTTAAAATATAAGTACACCTAAAGTTGATATTGAAACAAATGTATTACGAGGAGTCTTCCGGATTATCGTTTATGAGTCACATTCCTTATCGGCTTAGTCAGAAATTCTACAATTGCATACTTTTAGCAACACCTTTAGTAAATGAGTAGGCTTGTTATAATATTGTTTAGATGCAAACAGTTGAGTACGTTAGATTGTAATATAAGAAAATTCAACATTCGTTCCAACATAAAAAGGGATAGCGTTTCTATGTTAAAAATTTTAATTTCAATGACCAAAATTTAGAAATTTACTTGCGTAAGCCTAATAGATTTTAAAACATTTTCAACGGATAAACGATGTTAATGTAATAAATATATGAGTATGGAATTTTCAAAAGTATTTAAAGAAATTGTTTTTTTTGGGAGAACGTTTTCAACGATTTCTTTACGAAATTAATACTTTTAAATCTGCAGGTTTTTTTCATAATAATAAACTTTATTCACATGTGTATGTATACAATCTTTGTACATATATGTGTTTGTCATGATGGTATAACCATTGTTATAACCTTACGTAAGAAAGATACAAATAAATATTATTACATTGAACAATTAACAGACAATAGAAAAAAATATATAACAAAGGACACACATTTAATTAGTACGTCGACAAAAATCAATAAATTCTTGTATATTGTAGAACGCATGTTTTTGTTTGTTTGTCAACATTGACTCAATGCACCAATATTTCAATCAACGGCATGATGCATTGGCAACAATGTCGTGCCTTAGCATAAACTATCAGCAAAATTACAGTTTTCTATTTCACATTTATCGGCAATACTGTTCTGTAAATTCTACAATACAATTGACGTATTTTCTTAGCACAAAGCGATACTACCGACCTCTGATGTTTAGAACAAATTTCGGGGTCGCATAATCCCGTAAGGTTGACTATCTTTACCAATATTTCAATCAACGATTGTACATAGTAAATTTTACCCAAATCTGTTATGGGCCTATAGGGTTTAGAAATATTATTATTAGGTTTAGAAGTGTAAGTGGAAAACGAATAACTTGAGCGAAATGGTTTGATATTCCTGTGTCAAAAAACACGTGTCTTAAAATTAAAACCTTTGTTGAAATTAACGAAAATATTGTCGATGCAATTATTGAATCTCGTGTTATCAAATATTGTGGGATAGAAACCATAACTATGTAACCGATCAACAAGATAAATAGCTAAATATTAGTTACATACTTATTATCAACCCCCGAATAAATCTTAAAAATGGAGAATGAACATGAGCACTCAAATTTGTCTTTTGTGTTTATCTTCTATGATTTATAAGTGGAAATTATACAATTGTGGCAACGTTCCGCACATTAATTATCGCATCGGTATTAGTTACATTTGTTGCGCCATCTTGCCAATACTTCTGAACTTCAATTAATAAATGTTAACAGAAAAGTTTATTATTGTTACAACCGGAAACATTTGACAGAAGTCATATTCAAGTATTCGAAACATTGGATTTTACCACCTTGGTTATCTTATGTTTCAGTGGTTATCCCGGTTATCCGTAATGATAAATTTTGAATTGTTATTGTTTTTCAATTGTTAATAAATCTGTAACTATATACATTTGATGAATCACAAAATGTGATCACTTTTTTGAAACCTTCTACTTCAATTACTGTTTACCGTTTTGACTGTAACTAAGCTTGTTTTGAAAATTAATAGATTTTAGTAGGTGTTTTTCACAAACTATTTAAATGCCCTCTTAATAATCCTAATATTACAAAATTTAATTTAAAAAACTCAAAATAAAACCGTCGAGTTTTATAAGGGTAATTTTTAATTTTAATCACAATTTTGTAGGTTACATTTTTATTAAAAACACAATATTGTATTAACATTATGGTACTCGTCTTCATCTACATGATCTCCGTTAGGAGTCACGGGGTGCTTACATTCAATAAGCAGTAGGACTATATGTATTAGTTGTCTGTGAAATGTGTGAATAACAAAACATACAAGTTTTACAAAAAACTACTGTACGTGACTGTTATTAAAGATTATATTTATGTTTTTTTATTAAAAGAAAATTGTTATTTCTGCTGCACCTTCAAGCTTAATCTATTTATTTTGCACTTAAGAGAACGCGGGTGGAATGGGGTACGAACTTCAAAATTAACCTAGTTTATTAAGGGTCGTAAAAAAGAGCATTTGTATTTGCATTAGATATAGTTTATTATAAACAATTTATACTAAAAATGAAAAAAAATAATCAAAAACACTGGTAACATTTTTCCCCATGTTTCCCATTGTGCCCCATATATGGGGCAGTACGAGGAAGCTTACTAAATATGTCACAATAATTATTTGTCAATTTTACAAATAAAAACTGCTTTGTCGTCTTCTTGTCGATATCAGCGCATGAATTATGGACCACGTTTTACATTGTAAACAAAAAATCCGGTAAATTAAATTGTCTAGAAACCTTTAAGTATCCCATTTTTCCATTAATAACTGCATTCACAGCAATATTTATTGTTTCTCATTAAACATTGTTGCCGATTTGTTTTTTTAACGTATTTTTCGCACCATCCGTAATCAAGAAATTTTGTCTTAAATTTTATTCGAAAAGTGTAGAGTACAATTTTTCAGATGGAAATTTAATCTCCCAGGAGGAAATTTGCGTTCTCCAAACGTGCGGAAATTAATGACTCTTGTGGATTATTTCACAAACCACAGGTATACATCTCAAGAAGCCTAACTCGTACGTTGAAGTTTACCAAATATTCAAGAAGAAAGTGATTAAAGTTCCCATCCTAATTCCTGTAAACAATTTCTCCTACTTAAAATTAAACAAAAAGTAAGGTCGGTTGCATGTTGTCAAGGGCAAATAGCATTATAACTCTAAAATAATCCGACGCTTTATTTAAAATGAGCGGAATAATAAAAAATAACCTCACAATGTTTAAAGATTAATCTAAATTAAATGATAGTCGGTGTTGCCACTTCATGGACAGCTGCCATGTATTCAGACTAGATTTGCGTTCGACCTACCCTACACTGGGCTACGTGGAAAAGCAAAACCATTTCAAACCGTAATGAAAGCGTAATCGTAAAATGAAAATTTGCACGAAAGCTCAGGAGGAGATGGGCGTGGTTTGCAAAGATTTGCTTTCGTGAAAATGACCAGATCGTCTATTGTAAAATAATTCGGCAAATCAAAGATAGCTGAGATACTTCCGTCTACTTTTATGCCTTTTTCCGACCAGTCTATTTCTCTGATTAGTTCTTGTAGAGCTGCTATAAACAGCTTGGGAGAGATTGTGTCACCTTGGCGTACTCTCTTTTTAATGGTATCGAGTTTGTCTTATCGTAAAGCTGCACCCGAATTTTTGCATTGTCATAGATTTTCTTAATCAAGCCGGTGTACCTGCTGTCAATGCGGCATCTCCCTAGAGAATTTAGTACTACCCACGTTTCCACTGTGTCGAATGCCTTCTGGTAGTCAATGAAAGCCATATACAGTTCTAGATTGTATTCGTTGCACTTTTCTATTAGTGTTTTTATAGTTTGTATATAGTCAGAAGTGCTGAAACCTGATCTAAATCCCGTTTGTTCGCGTGGTTGTTGGGAGTCTATTTTGTTTGTTAATCTATTCAGAATTATTCTGGTGAAGGTCTTATATATTTGAGACAGGAGACTTACAGGTCTATAGTTGTCAAGCTTGGTGATGTCTCCCTTCTTATGTATGAGAATAACATCGGCTTCTTGCCAGGATTTAAGGATCGTTTTATCTTCCAGACATGTATTGTACAACCTTTTCAATGCTTCCAATAGCACACTTTCACCTTCTTTCAGCATTTCGGGCAAGATTCCGTCTGGTCCGGCCGCTTTGCTTCTTTTTGTCTGTTTTAGGGCGTTCGCGATTTCCTCCGTTGATATTTCAAGTATGTCCTCGGATCCAATTTAAAAACAAAATAAACCTAAAATCTAAACAAAGAAAGGATGATGTTTGTCACAAGAATGTATAATGGTATCTTACTAATGACGTGATTTCTAATTAACAAAGTTTAATTAACATAGATTCAATACAAAAATTAATGACTTCTTATTTGCAGCTTTAACAAAATTGAGTTTGGACGTCGCACACAAAATGAAACAACGCAATAACTTCACTTAATGTACAACATTAATTTCGGTATCAAAGCCAATTTAATTTTTGATCAAGTAATAAAATTTAATTACACGGATAGGTCAACAAGTATAAATACCTGTAGAGCAAAGCTTCTGGTAGACGTGGCGACTGGAGGCTTCTACTAAGACTCGGTTGACTAAAACGGTGTGAACGCAGCTCTGAATGAAACCGGAACTCGAAAAGAGAACGAAGAAATCAGTACAATATTTAGAAAATTCTTTTTGTAATTCACTTAAAAAGCGTGTCGCCTCAAGTTCATTTAGCAATTACCTGTTACGGTTTATTTGTAAACAAACTCAACAATGAGATAACAATGTTAGAAAACCATGCCGGCAGCTCCAGTAGTAGCGAGTGGTCGTGGGCTTATTTAGAATCGTTAGAACAAAGGCTTCTACACTGCACAAAGAATTTATAAGGCGCCACCTAGTATTGCGTAGAAAAGGTCTTCTAGAGCCATTAGGAACTTGTAGACACAAGAAACAAACCGTAAGTTAGTAGAAATATATAATTATAGCTACTAGACTTCAATCACAACGCACCTAGACACAAAAATATAATACGGTTTAAAGAAATGCACAATATTCAGTTACAAAATAATAATAACTCAGGAGAGCGAGTTAAGAAATAAATAATAATTTAGGCACGAGCACTTGAATAGGTAGCTGTCGTAGTGTACCATAAAAGTTTGACAGTCGTAGCACCGATCATTTCTTGCAAGCGACCCACTAATCTCGCGTGGCAATTGTTGTTATTAATTTACTTAAAAGCAAATTACGTAAGGTACCGAACCTTTCCCGCAAATGGTATGTTGTTAAATTCACAGCAGTAGTACAAGTACATAAAGCGCAACAAAAATAACGAATAACATGCATAAAAGAATCAACTTAGCTTGTACATACAAAGTTTTTGGTGTTCGAACGTCAATAGATAAGTGTGACAGCTCTCGTATCCAAATCAGACAGTACTTAATTTCAAGCAAAGAAGGGAAGACATGACAGACTTTGAATTGATAACAGTTGCTGGACGTGCTTACAATAAACCAGATAACAGTAATATCTTGTATGGTATCCTGACAACAAAAGGGGCTCCAAAGTAGATTTAAATTCCAACGTGGCGACCTTCACTAATAACATCCAGACGCAGCTTCGTTATGTTAAGTAATTTTCGGATTATTATCCATACGGCACCATAACCATCAATAGACCCACAAGAGAAAGCGACGAAAAAAAAAGGTGTACACGAACAGGAGGTAAAAACTTATCCTCTTGTTATACAGGATGCTTTTACTTAAGTTTATACTAAATAATTAATACATGTGTAGCTGTTTGAATTTTAGATGATGTTCATGTAGCACCTTTAACAGACAGGTCAAGAAGAAGGAAATACGTCTTTTCGACCGCCTAATAGGAACATTTTTCGATCCGGCAATGTGAAGTTAATAAAAGTCACTAGAAAAATTGGTAACACAAAATTGGAAGAGTTTCTACCCCACCGCATAAGTGTAAACACAGTTGTCTATACTCTAAGGAGATTTTGATTCCCAAATCAATTTTTAATTGCGAATTTTCGTTTATTCGAAATGATACCGTCACATACCGTACTGGCTCGTCGCGAAAAAGCATTAAACCAAATTTATGCCAGCAGAAACAAAAAAATTCTTAAAAATAAACCGCCTTTTAATATTGAATTGTTGAGTTACCAGACAATAACCTCAGCTATTCCGAAGGTACATAGTATTCGGAATGAAAGTCGTACAATATCCGCATATGTGAATTAGAGTAACTGACCCACTTAAACACACTTGAATAAGAATACATTTAAAATTGTCCGACGCAACAACGTGTTATATGCACATCCTTGCGCTTTGAGAACTTAACTTAAGGAAGTTTTTTTTTATATAGAATACATATCGCTCACATAATCCCAGGGCCGAAGAAAAAAATTTTGAGCAAACTGCAATCATTTGTCCTAATTTTTATTCCAAAAGAGGCGAAAATCTCGCGTCTTTAACAAAGTGTCATTAATAAAATCAACAGTATCAATCAATAAGTATGTCTTGTTGATATTCCCAAAAAATTGCAAAGCAATCGGCATTAATAAGCTAAATAAATCAGCAAAAGCAAATATTTCGTAGCGAAAGGGAGCACGTTAAATCAAAATAAAACGCAATTTGACGACGAAAGTCACAAATTAAACCTGCAACAGCAAAATTTCTAAACAAAGTCAAACACATTTAATCAAAGTAAATCGTAAATTATCGACGAATGTCAGAACTGATGAGCCTCATATAAGGCGAAGCACGTGTATGAAGGTGCCGTTCGTAATTTTGCAACTCTTAACTTTTCTTTAAATGTTGAAAAATTCACAGCCGGCATTTTACATATTACAGATTTTTACAAATTATTAAATTTGTTTAATCTAAATTGTTTGTGTGACTACAAATTCCACAAGCATTATCTTGATAAAACTTTACGAGGCTATGAAAAACTTACGACAAAGCACTAAAACGAAAGAATTTTACAATAAATTCAAAATTGAAATTTGCATGTGAAATATTATATCTAGAAAATAGAGTTAACCTTTGATGTGTGTTACAGTTGGCAATTATTCAATTTAATTCGAAGTTTGCCAAGTAGAGTGGCCTCATTTCAATTTTACATAATATTCAAAGTAGAAGTTTAGAGACTCTTTACTTTTGTGTATACATATTTTGTATTATTAATGTTAATTGTGACGCCCACTTTCGGTTACTTAATAGACAAAAAATATATAAAGAACGAAGATGGTTGTGAGCACGCTGAAAAGGTAAATTAAAAATTAAAGTAAACAGAGCTTATAATTACCGCTATATTGGCTAAACCAACCAAGTGTAAAAGCGTTTTCAGCTCCATTTTAATGTGCAATAAAAATGGTAATTAGAATTTTGACGCACACGCGTAACAAATTCTCTTGAAGCCGGGGTTAAAATGACAAGCCTTGAGTGAGAATCACAATCATCCGTTTCCTTGTACCCTATTTCACTGTTTTATATATCTGATGATAAAATCTAAATGAGTAGTTTTACGGTCTCACGCAGGTTCTTCAGGCTCACGCATCGTTTTAATATACTTTGCATACTTGGAGTATAAGCAAATAGAAGCCTTAGGAATTTTCATTTTCGGAGACACACTTTTGTGTTTTTTAATCAAATCTTTTATAGCGGAATTTTATGTAATAGAATGAAAGATGCGGATATTATGCAAATTAATTCGATAAACCGCGTACTTATTAAACGCACGAAAGATTTTGTTTTATTTGGGATCAGAGGCTATGTAACAAATTGTTTTCTTGTAATATGGGATTGTTTCAAATTGATATCTTCGCTTTGAATAAATTAAAAAAATTTTTTAGAGGAGGGCGAATTCTGAAATCAATTTTATTTCAATTGTTTTAGTGGAACTTCGACCTTTTAATGTCTATACCTTAAATGTTGAACTATTTTGAAAATCCATAATTAATAACTTACTTTTGGCGCTACTTTTCAGGTATAATAAATTATTGAGGTTCATTTGTTTAACAAATACCAAACAGTCTATTGTCTGTTTACTAAACAGCAAGGGTTAAGCTACCCCTAAAAATACGCCCATAATTTAAATATGATTATGTTATTGGTTTAATTTTAAAAGCCAGATTTACAGCAGATACATTTAGATTAACCTATTAGGTAACCATATTTATTCGTTTATCAAAATTTTATAAAAGTTATAGCTTTCATCCAGTATTTTTAAAGCATCAATTAAACTTGGATTTAAATTGTTGTATACAAATTAATAAAAGAGTGGCTTAGCTCTTTATGTTTAGCAAACAGATTATAGTTTTCCATATTGAAAATGTTAAGGGCCAGTTGCATAAAACTCTGTTGAAATGATTCAAATACTAGAACTTGCTTATTGTAGCATTAACATCAACTTCCACCTTTTGCCTCTTTTTTTAGTTAAAACAAACAATCTCAGGAAGCAGTTGGTTTTCTTATTGTGTTAATTTTAACGTTGTTTCTGAAATGTTAAATTTTATTATATTCCGTTTCTAATATTATAGAAAAATTATTTTCCACGACCATTATGAAAACTTTCGTAGTCATAAACTTTTAGATTTGTCATATCTGAAACATATGGAGAAAATCATTTCGTTACTATAGTAACGGTAGATATACCTTAATTGACGGAAGGTAGTTGCAAAAGATAATTGGTTGCTCGTTTCGATTTGAAAATGACGTTTATTTATCTAACCTCAAAATCGATCAAACGACGTCTACATTTCAAATAGAAAAGTGAACTTGATAATTATTGTCTATTATTGGGAATAAAAAAATGTTCTAAAGTCTGTATACTATTGGCGCGGAGTAATAAATCATAATTGCTTGAAATAATTCTTTATTTTCTTGTGAAAGCGGTACTTCTACGGTTAAGTAAAAACCAATAAATTCTAACCAAAATACGATCATTGTGCCGCTCTTGCAGCATATCGACCCATCTAGGGTCTGAGAACAATAGTTTAATCTGTGTAAACACGTTGCCATCAGCCCAGGTACTGACAAAACGAGAATCATAGCCGTAGATGTGGGTATTATACCAAAATACAAAAATAATGGTATATAATACGTAAGAAGTAAAATTTGTAATGTGATCTACTATACAAATAAAATAAATAACATATAAATAAATATATGACATAAATATAATATATTTACCTACTAAAAATATGATTTTCCAAACGTATCAGGTACCTATGCCACTGCAATACGGGAGATTCGATAATTTTGACAGGTTTATTACTCCGCGTCAATAGTATACTGAGTATAAAACAGCTGTATTTTTGAATCGCCAAACTGACGACAGTTAAATCTTAACCCATTTCCTGCCGTCGTCCCCAATTGGGGACTAACTAATTTTTTCAACCTGGCAACATGGCATTTACCAATATGCAGTTGTTTTAAGGTTAGACGCCTTGTAAGTCGTTTGTTATAACACGTGCATACGAAAAGTTCCAAAAAAAAAGTTGATTTACAACGTATATTGTGCTATTTAAGTGATTTATTATTGGTAAATAACATCATTTTGTTGTGTCATGCATAAACTCGAATAATTAATAATAGGTAATAATAAGTTTATTGTTTATTGAAACATGAAACAAATTTCATATTTCAAAGGGCGCAGTTCAGCTCTAAAACTTAACTAATTATATAAGCTAAAATTAAAATAGGGCAGCTATTCCATAAACGCGAAATGTTAAAAGTAAAAAGAACCTTGGTATTATACAGTTTTATGTTGAGGTGGAGTAATTACGCCCTTTCGTCTAACATTTATGTTATGTACGTCAGTGAGGTATCTTATTTTTTGTATAAATATGTAGGAACTCTAGTTGTGACAATAGCATAATAAAAAGTGAGGCTATGAAATATCCTTCGATTCTTCGTATTTAACCACTGGAGTTCTTTAATTTTATAGCTAGTAGACTTATATTTTCTAATACCAAAAATTAATCTAATACAGGATCTTTGCATTCTTTGTATTCTGTTAGAAAGTCTTTTATTTATACAAGGACCGTACACTGTATCTCTATGATTAAATATTGAAAGTACCAAGGACTCTGTGAGTAATTTTTTAGTAAAACAGTTTCTGTTACTACCGTAACATTCTAATGTTGGCCAGAGCTTTTTGTATGCATAAGTTACATGTTCAGCAAAATTAAGTTCATAGTCTAGTATTAGACCAAGATTTTTGACGCTATTTGATTTTTCTATAATTACATTTCTTATTTTAATAGAGATATTTTCTGAATAGTTTAAATAACGCGATTTCCGAGCAAATAATATAAATTTAGATTTTAAAGGATTAATTATTAGGCCATGTTTTTCACAAAATCAATAAATAAATCCAATTCGGAGTTTATGATATTAACGGATACTTCAATACTTGATGTAGGAAAAGAGTAATATATTTGCGTATCGTCTGCATAAAAGTGCAAAGAACAATGCTTTAGGACTGATGGTAAAAAACAAGTATAGATACTGAATAACAAAGGACCAATCATCAAACCTTGAGGGACACCTCTATTAATCTCCACCAAACTCGATACCTTATTATTTAAATAAACTTGTTGATGTCGTTTAGTTAAGTAGTTATATAGTAGCGTAACAGAAGTATTGTGTAAACCGATAAACTTAAAGATAGCTGCAGCTAAATTATGATTAATTAAATCAAAAGCTTTACTAAAATCAAGCAGTACTAGTGGGGTTATATAATGTTTGTCCATAGAGGTAAGAATATCATCAACTATTGATGAGAGAGCAGTACTACAGCTGTGATGCTGGCGAAAACCCGATTGACTATCAGGCAAAACATTAAACTCTATAAGATAAGACGTCAATTGAGTTTGAATTACGCGTTCAAATACTTTTGATAAAGTCGGGAGAATTGAAATAGGTCGTAGATCAGAGTAATTGTTTACAATTGGTTTCTTAGGAATTGGTTTGACAATAGCAATTTTCCACACGTTTGGGAATTTATCATTTTCTATGCAAAGTTTATGATATGTGCAACAAAGGGTGATATTACAGGACTGCATAACTTTAACATAGTGGAAGAGATATTATCATACCCATAAGCATTGCTCTTTAGCGACAGTACTATATCATTTACTATTTTCTCCGAGACCGAATGAAATTTAAGTAGCTTCGCGTTATGGTTTTTATAAGATGAATGGTAAAAATTCATTAATTCAAAGTCAATTGGTGCTTTTAACAATTCGACGGAATTCACGAAGTATTGGTTAATAGTTTCTACATTTTCTAAATGGACTGGTATATCAACTTGCTTGCTTTGTATGAGTCCAGCATTTCGTAAATTTTTCCAGATTATTTTGCTATCTTTAATGTTATTAAATTTGAAGTTAAAATAAGCAAGTTTTTCGAGGCGTACAGTTTTGGTTAACAAATTTTAATATCTTTATAATAACTTAAATGAGCAGGATAGTTAGTACGTTTGTACCGGGCAAGAGCTTTTGATTTTAGTTTAGCAAGTAATTTTGTATTCTCTGTAATCCAAGGAGTAGGATTACTTTTTCTCTTTTTTACAACAAAAGAAGCATGCTTATCGAATAAAGTTATAACGCAAGAATTAAATTGTGTGACTTTATCGTTTATGTCAGTTATGTCAAAATGAAGTTAAAGGGCGTATTGATAAGATCCGATTGGAAGACTTCTAAGTTAAACCGAGAGAAGTCACGAACTACAACTTCATTTACATGTGCTTGAGTGATTTTAAAATCTAATGTGCACGATATTGATAGTGGTCAGCTATTAAGAAAGAGTCTACATGTGTGTCAGCAACGATGGAAATATTAGATGTCAGTATTAGATCAATAATGGTAGGAGATACTCTAGTGGGAGATGAAATAAGTTGCGTTAAGTTATATGTGTCTAGAATACTTAATAGAGAGTTAGTATTTGATGTAGTACTGATACATCAATGTTGAAATCACCGAGAACTAAGAGGACATTGTGGCAAAATCATACTTAAAAATCCTCAAACAGCTCAAAAAATTTGTATCACATGAACGCTGTGGGCGGTAGATAACACCTACACATAAGGCAGGTTTTACTAACATTAGCCATAACTGTTCAATTTTAGAATTTGTGTTTTTGACAATACTGAAATGGATATTATGTTTGATGTATATGGCAACTCCACCACCTCTTGAAAAACTGCGATCATTACGGATCAAGCAATATCCTTCTACATAAAGCATACTAGAGGATATAGAGGAATTTAACCAAGTTTCAGTTATCCCTACAATATGATAATCAGAATTAAGAACTAGCAGCCGTAAAGAGTCCAAGTGTGCTAACAAAGATCTTACGTTTATGTGGATTATATTTAAATTAGACATTTAGAAAAATTATATTAAGATCGATTTGAAGTAAGTATATTTAAAAACAATGTAATAATTAACCATTCTCTGTATTGTAACTTAGAAATTAAGTAAAAAATATATTATATAATACTAATTAATTTCAAGTTATAACAAAATGAATTACAAATATGAAAAACAAAAAACAAAATAAAAGTAAATGATAAATAGGAATCGCCAATAATAGCAATAATAATAGGAAAGAGTTAAATTTACTTTCCTAATAATCTGACAAAAATAATCCGTGATTATCTTGTCTATGATATATTCAACTAAACAATAAAATAATTAATGCAAATACAAATTTAATAATTATCGTGAAACTAAAATCAAATTAAATATAAAATTGAAAGCACAATTCAATTCAATACCTGTTAATACAAATAATCAAGAAAACAAAATATGCACCTGTTTTAATCGTGTTAATGTGCACGAACTAAAGATGTTAAATAAAAATACCTATATCGACTCCATATACAAATTCAATATCTACTTACATGCTACTGTGTTTTTTCCAAATTTTCTATATCTCCAAAATTATCACACCTAAGAATTCCACTATTAGTTTTAACAAAAACGATGCCATCCCTAGTCCGGGTGCTTCTGAATCCGACTCTTACAGCTGCTGCATTTAGAAGATCCATTCGTAGCTTTGTGAGATCTTCTTTTATGTTGATGTTTGTTCCCTTCAAGTTGGATTTACTGCGATAAACCAAGTTGCGGTCACGATAACTTACAAATTTAACAATAATGCTTCTCGGTTTTTTGGATGCAGATTGAGGTTTACCAATCCGATGACACCTATCAATACAATCAGTGGTCAAGTTCAACCCCAATTTATTATTAAAAAGATCAATGACGCGGTTTTCGACGTTTTCTTGTAATTTCTCTTTAATACCAAAGATTCTGATGCTGTTACGTCTTGTATATTGTTGAAGATCATCTATTTGATTTTTAAGTTCCTTATTTTCTTTTTCGGCAAAGTCAAGTCGCTTCTCTGTATCTTTTAGTTTATCCATCAAAGAATTAAATTTTGTATCTATTGAATCGTTCACTAACAAGGTCACTTTCATTGCAAGGTTGTCGATAAACGTCTTATCTGCCAAAAATTCGGTGATTGTCGATGCAGCTAAAGACTTTATATCTTCTCGTTGATTTGATGTAAAAACCATGATGAATAAAATATATTAAGTAGCAATAAACTTTAATTTTCACTATTTGTACGGAGCCGAATAAAATACGTTTAGTCGAGTCGAGTATACATTTAGAATTAGTACTATTCTATCAAATTCAAAATACTTTTCGTATAAATCTTATTGACTGGTGTCTTCTAAATATAATCATGATTAGTAAAGTCTCTAGGATTACTTAGAAGACTACAATGTAAAAAATCAGTGATACCCAAATGAGGATCACGGTAGATGCAGTGATGGTAAATGATAAAATTCTAATTGTTTTTGTTCCAAACGTATCCATTGAAATTTGTTACTTTATAGGGTGTACGAACGAGTCATTTCAAACCGCGTTGACTCAAAAAATTGTGGTAAAAAATATCGATACAAGTTTTCTAATTTTGTTTCCAGTGTCAATATGAGCGGAAAAAATTGGATGAATTGGAACAATATTGGGAGAATGATTTTGACCCTTCTGATGACGAATACACAGATGGTGCTTCTTTTACTACTTTCCTAATAGCAAAGATGAGTGTGCACAACTGAAGCAAAAATATGATAAACATTCTAAAGAGTAAAACGCCAGTGCAAGTATTTGAGGAGCTATTTTCTGATGATGTAATTGAACCGATAGTGAGACAAACTGTAAATTACGCTGTCCAAAATAATTGACACCTGTTCACATTTTCTGCTGATTGTTTTAAAAATTTTTAGGTATATTACTTTTGACTGGCTACCATTCTCTACCTCAGGAACAAATGTACTAGTCAGAAGATAGAGAAATAAATATTGAAATTGTACGGAAATGTATGCCAAAAAACCGTTACATAGAAATAAAACGAAATCTTCATTTTGCTGACAACACAAATATACCGTCATTAGATGGAGAAAAAGACAGACTATTCAAGATTCGCTCAATACTAAATATCCTGAATAAGAATTATCGACAGTTCGGCATTTTCTCTGAAAATATCAGTATTGACGAACAAATGGTACGTTATTATGGCCACCATTACCTCAAACAATTCATTAGAGGTAAGCTATTTGTTCGACTTTAAACAATGGGCTATGTGTTGCGCTGAGAGTGGATATTGCTATAATGCAGAAGTATATGAAGGAAGAAAGTCAAAGAATAAAAGTGAAACCAATGGATTAGGAATGTCGAAAATACTGGGTAATATTGAAGTTGTAGAATATCCAGAACAACATTCTTTCTATTTTGATAATTTCTTTACTAGTTTGGATTTAATAAAATAACTGAAAGACATGAATATACGAGCAACAGGAACTGTGAGGACGAACAGAATGAATAAGTGTCCCATAAAAAATGATAGTTGTATGTAGAAAGAGCACCGTAGAGCATTTGATTATAGTTTTGATAAAAGAAATAAAGTTTTGGGGCTGGTCTGGAAAGATAATAATACAGTAAAAATATTATCAAATCATTAAGAAGTTGTACCATTGGAGCCAAGTACCTAAGTGGTCCAAAGCTAAGAAAAGCAACTTTCAATTCCAACCAGAAGCTATATACCATATAATAAACATATGGGGGTGTCAATAAACTAAATTGGCTAATTCAAAAATATCATATAAAGATACAAGTCAAAATTGGTATCTTCCTATTTGTACAAATGCTATCGACATGACTCTTGTAAATGCTCATGCTCTTTACTGTATGGCCAATGGCAATGTACCTCTACTGAATTTTCGTCTAATGGTTGCAAGAGCATACCTAAATTTGCATTCACTTTCTGACCCCAAAAAATCTGGTAGACCATCATATAGTGTAAGTGCACAGAAACGTGTTCCGGATGGTATAAGAAAGGATTCCATTAGACATTATTTAGAAAAAACATTAGAGGGAAAGCAGAGAAAATGTGCTGTGTAAAAAAAAATGTTAGAAAACAGTGCGTCAAATGCGATGTTGGACTCCATGTTGATTGCTTAATGGAATGGCATGAGACATAATATAATTTAAATTTTTGTTAATTTTGTAACTTACATACATGCCATACACCGTTAACCCCAAATGGGGATTATTAAAAAATTAATAAATAAACTATTTCAAGCAAAAATATTTGATTAATATTACAATCTATACTAATTTTGTAACCATAAAATTAACATTTTAACAAATAATAACAAAAAATAAAAATTTGGCAAAATGGGTTAAATCAAATTTTGAAAAAACTCATAGATACTATACAGGGTGGTTTACTGGAAACCGCCGCAATTGTTTATGGAAAAACTGTACGTAGAAAAATTCTGAAAATTTGCAAACATGTCAAAGTCGATGCATTACCCTTATTTTAAACCAGGAATAAGATAAAAATATAAAAGTCGGTATGTTCCATTTACAAAAATTGACCTTTGATGATTTTCAAAACTACTACTTTGATACCAATTTTCAAACACTCTTTATAATTTTTTTGACAATTTTGGACAAATGTGGTTCAAACGGACCCAGCTTAACATAAAAATACCCAAACCAAGTAAAAAATGTTTTTGAATGGTTGATAATTCAAATTAGTTTTTGTTCTGCAATCCTAATTTTATCATAAAACATTAAATGTCAGAAACGATTGAGGTGAGGTATGTGACATTGTACATGAAATATGCCTAGAATTAAACGTAGAATCTAAAAATGTAGTAATATATAGGGTGTTTTATTTAAAATAAGCAAGTTGATACATACTTCCGGTAAAACCGGATGTTTTGCCATCTTCAAAATAACCCGCATGGACTTTGGTATGTTCGCAAATTTTCAGAATTTTACTACTTACAGTTTTCCATATACAATCGCGGCGGTTCACGGTAAACCACCCTGTATAGTATCTATGAGTTTTTCAAAATTTAATTTAAGGATAAAATCATGTTTTATTGCTTGGAAATTATCGGCACTCAGGCTACCAATCTCTTGCAGTTAACACACTCGCATTAATAAAACTGTAGTTTTTCGATTAATACAATATACTATTCTTACATTGATATAAGATAACTGTGCGTTTTTAATGCAAAAATTGTTTATATTTAATTACATTATTTACATTACTAAATAAATTAATTTATTGTTTATATTTGTTTCAGGTAAGAAAAACAGCTTTACTCTTGTTATTGCAATGGAAGGTAATGGTAAGCATTATCAAAAATAATAATAAAAGAAAAATGTAAAATTTTCAGTAAAATACTTTGTGTGTTAATTAAAAAAATATTATCAAACATTTATAATTAATAAAGTTAATTATAGTAACTTTGACAATGGCGATAAAGTCAACATTATTATGTAAGTTAAGAAAACATCAATCGATAGATGGCGCAACCCTAGAACGGAAAATAATGAAAGCGAGCAAAATACACAATTTTTTCAGTAGTAAAATGGGAACAATTTACCTAAAAATTAATAAAACGTATTAAAAGGCTGTTCTATCACTCAGGACAATTTCAGATTTCTAGTAGGCGGTTCACTATTTTTATTTCTTGTTACATAAAAAGCTATTTGTTGTTTTATCTGTTTCTAAAAGTGTTTAAAATGCACCTCATGTACAAAAAAATAGACATCAACAATTCAACAATATATTATGTATCTATTAATATTAATCGGCTTCCAAGTCTGGCCTGTTGCCCCTCAGAAAAATTCACCCGCGAGTACATTCATTTCACAATTCTCCAAGAATTTTCAGTATTTAACGTTTACTTAATGTTAATTTTTCTCATTAATTTTTGGCAAAATTAAAAAAAAAGTAGGGTTGTCAGAAAATTATTATTTATGTCGCGTAGAGTCGAAATTTGGGCTTAGGAAATCCATTTTTCTATTATTTTACGTTTTCATTAAATTAAATACAACGAAGACGAAAATAAAAAAAATAGCTTCTGCATGACATAAATAATAATGTTAGCTATATGTTTGTACAAAATCAGGAATACATTTCTAAAAATAAGCCAGATAAATTTACATAAACTTTATAGCTCCTTGAGAGAACAGCCTTAACAGACCGTAAAGCGGATAAGTACTAACTGCGACTTAATACATCAATACTCATGTCAAGCAATACAAGTAAATTACGCAAAAACATATACAGTACTATTACAGAATAAATTATTTACGTGAAGTGTTTAGATGATTTCCTATTAGCTAGTGGAATTTCCTTAAATACACTCTGAGTAGTTTTGATCAAGTAACTTAAGCAAGTTTTCATGTGTCATTCAAACTTCATTTTTCATAAATTTTTTGAATATATTAATTAAGATGTTACAGTTAATAGTACTTTTTACACTTTGACATAAGTTTTAGAATGTGGGCTGTTTTACTTTTTAATCAGGTGACATGATTTTTACCGTTTTTATGGTCGATAAGAATAGGAAAATGCTCCAAGTCGTTTAAAGGTTAAATCCATCAACTTTAAGAAATATGTGTCAGAATTAATTTTCTTGCCAAAGTAATACAAGTGTAAAATAAAATAGAGATAAGAATCAGCTCTATTAAAATACAAATTTTGGAACATTACTCACTAGCTTGATTTTCTTTATTGAAAGAAAGTTGGGTACTAATGGCTTCATACACCTATGTATCATCTTTTAATTGACTTTAACACGTGAACGTTTTTGGGATATCACCCGTACCACTCTAAAGGCTTTGTTATACTATACAGAGTGCATTGAAATTCTAGTTTAAAGTGCTATACATTCTTATTAAACAGATTCATAATTATATTGGAACTAAAATTTCAAAACAAAATTTAATTTAAATCAAGTGAATTATTATTCCAAAATAATTTATGTCACTTTTAATATACAACAAATTTAAATTATTTATACAATGATTTTTGGGATATTGAACCGTGGTGCTTTGGAACTTTTTCTTCCTCTTCAAAACGTTTCATAGTACAAATATGGACATCGATCATCAAAGTCTACATTTTTCAAAACTAAAATAGATAAAAAAAATAAAAGTAGAAAGTAAACGTAAATACAATACATATCTACAAACAAACCATTTAGGATTAAAATTTCAATCAAAGATTCATTATGACAAATATGTTCTTACAAAATCAAATTCAACTACATTAATGCAATCAAAATTGTTTACAAAATTAACTGCTTAGATTGTGATAAATTTTACATCGGACAAACAAAACAATATCTATTTAAAAATATGTTAATGTCAACTAAAACAACTAAAGGTCTTTTTAATTCAAATTGAAAATAATTTGTAATCGAATTCCCTTCTGGCTAACAAAATAAAAAAACCTACAAATTATTTTGTTAATTTGTTGAATGATTACAAGGCACACTATCCAATGAGGTGGCGACACCGGCTATCTCTCTTTGTTCTTTAATTCCCATCAATTGTTAGTAAGATTAATATAATTTTCTATTTTAGTTTTACTTATAATTTTAAAGTTCTTGTATTAACATCGTCTGTGGCAATTAAGAATTTATTATACCAAGCTCTGGTGGTGGTGCTGCATAAATTTAGCTAAAAGATTTGGTGATCCTTCAACTTTTTTACGACATGTTGATACTTCAAACCTTCTACCCTAAACACTAATTTATTCTGTTGAAACCGGGGTATTATTTTCATTCTTTACAACCTTTTGACACGTTCAATGCAGTAATTAACTTTTTTGATACAATTAAACAGGTATTTATTAAAGCGGAAAAGCAAGATTCTCTTGGAAATGAGGATATGTTGTTGCCTTATTTTCAAGCTGCTTCCCATTTTAATGATTTATTTGCTATATATAATATATATCTCCTCATACTATTTTTAGTTAAAAATTATTATACTTTCCCTAATAATTTTCTATTGTTTTATTTTTTTAACTTTTGATGTTTTCTTTCAATAATTATTAATTGTAGTAAGTTGAAACTTACGACGAAATCATTGATTTAGAGAGAAAACAACTGTACAGATAAATCATATATTGGGTAATTAATTGTAACTTCGACTCTCAAATTATATTTGCCTTCTAGGCAATACATAAAAATACCAACAATATTTTTAAAGCAAAATGTGTGTCTTACGACATCTCGTGTAAAAGCATTGACACGTATGATTAGTATAAACTAAGAAAATGCCAACAGTTAATTGTAACGACATGTGTGCGTTTAACGTGCATATCGCTATCTAAGCAACAGCTTTAATGCTTGAAACGCACGAGTGTCGATAAAGCCAGTAAAAACTTGTACAGAAGCATAACACGCAACGAAAGAACACCTGATGCCGCATTTCGCTCTTATTATGAGCTCATCAGAGGTGTATACTTAAGTGCGGTATACAACTGTACAAGACGGCGGTTGGTCTTTTAAACTCTGTGGAGCAATGAACATAAGTAAAATGTGTGTCTTACGACATCTCGTGTAAAAGCATTGACACGTATGATTAGTATAAACTAAGAAAAATGCCAACAGTTAATTGTAACGACATGTGTGCGTTTAACGTGCATATCGCTATCTAAGCAACAGCTTTAATGCTTGAAACGCACGAGTGTCGATAAAGCCAAGTAAAACTTGTACAGAAGCATAACACGCAACGAAAGAACACCTGATGCCGCATTTCGCTCTTATTATGAGCTCATCAGAGGTGTATACTTAAGTGCGGTATACAACTGTACAAGACGGCGGTTGGTCTTTTAAACTCTCGTGGAGCAATGAATATAAGTAAAATGTGTGTCTTACGACATCTCGTGTAAAAGCATTGACACGTATGATTAGTATAAACTAAGAAAATGCCAACAGTTAAATGTAACGACATGTGTGCGTTTAACGTGCATATCGCTATCTAAGCAACAGCTTTAATGCTTGAAACGCACGAGTGTCGATAAAGCCAAGTAAAAACTTGTACAGAAGCATAACACGCAACGAAAGAACACCTGATGCTGCATTTCGCTCTTATTATGAGCTCATCAGAGGTGTATACTTAAGTGCGGTATACAACTGTACAAGACGGCGGTTGGTCTTTAAACTCTCGTGGAGCAATGAATATAAGCAAAATGTGTGTCGTACGACATCTCGTGTAAAACATTGACACGTATGATTAGTATAAACTAAGAAAATGCCAACAGTTAATTGTAACGACATGTGTGCGTTTACGTGCATATCGCTATCTAAGCAACAGCTTTAATGCTTGAAACGCACGAGTGTCGATAAAGCCAAGTAAAAACTTGTACAGAAGCATAACACGCAACGAAAGAACACCTGATGCCGCATTTCGCTCTTATTATGAGCTCATCAGAGGTGTATACTTAAGTGCGGTATACAACTGTACAAGACGGCGGTTGGTCTTTTAAACTCTCGTGGAGCAATGAACATAAGCAAAATGTGTGTCTGACGACATCTCGTGTAAAACATTGACACGTATGATTAGTATAAACTAAGAAAATGCCAACAGTTAATTGTAACGACATGTGTGCGTTTACGTGCATATCGCTATCTAAGCAACAGCTTTAATGCTTGAAACGCACGAGTGTCGATAAAGCCAAGTAAAAACTTGTACAGAAGCATAACACGCAACGAAAGAACACCTGATGCCGCATTTCGCTCTTATTATGAGCTCATCAGAGGTGTATACTTAAGTGCGGTATACAACTGTACAAGACGGCGGTTGGTCTTTTAAACTCTCGTGGAGCAATGAACATAAGCAAAATGTGTGTCGTACGACATCTCGTGTAAAACATTGACACGTATGATTAGTATAAACTAAGAAAATGCCAACAGTTAAATGTAACGACATGTGTGCGTTTACGTGCATATCGCTATCTAAGCAACAGCTTTAATGCTTGAAACGCACGAGTGTCGATAAAGCCGCAGTAAAACTTGTACAGAAGCATAACACGCAACGAAAGAACACCTGATGCCGCATTTCGCTCTTATTATGAGCTCATCAGAGGTGTATACTTAAGTGCGGTATACAACTGTACAAGACGGCGGTTGGTCTTTTAAACTCTCGTGGAGCAATGAATATAAGCAAAATGTGTGTCTTACGACATCTCGTGTAAAACATTGACACGTATGATTAGTATAAACTAAGAAAAATGCCAACAGTTAATTGTAACGACATGTGTGCGTTTAACGTGCATATCGCTATCTAAGCAACAGCTTTAATGCTTGAAACGCACGAGTGTCGATAAAGCCAAGTAAAAACTTGTACAGAAGCATAACACGCAACGAAAGAACACCTGATGCCGCATTTCGCTCTTATTATGAGCTCATCAGAGGTGTATACTTAAGTGCGGTATACAACTGTACAAGACGGCGGTTGGTCTTTTAAACTCTCGTGGAGCAATGAATATAAGCAAAATGTGTGTCTTACGACATCTCGTGTAAAAGCATTGACACGTATGATTAGTATAAACTAAGAAAAATGCCAACAGTTAAATGTAACGACATGTGTGCGTTTAACGTGCATATCGCTATCTAAGCAACAGCTTTAATGCTTGAAACGCACGAGTGTCGATAAGGCCAAGTAAAAACTTGTACAGAAGCATAACACGCAACGAAAGAACACCTGATGCCGCATTTCGCTCTTATTATGAGCTCATCAGAGGTGTATACTTAAGTGCGGTATACAACTGTACAAGACGGCGGTTGGTCTTTAAACTCTCGTGGAGCAATGAATATAAGCAAAATGTGTGTCTTACGACATCTCGTGTAAAAAGCATTGACACGTATGATTAGTATAAACTAAGAAAATGCCAACAGTTAAATGTAACGACATGTGTGCGTTTACGTGCATATCGCTATCTAAGCAACAGCTTTAATGCTTGAAACGCACGAGTGTCGATAAAGCCAAGTAAAACTTGTACAGAAGCATAACACGCAACGAAAGAACACCTGATGCTGCATTTCGCTCTTTTTATGAGCTCATCAGAGGTGCATACTTCCTAGTGCGGTATACAACTGTACAAGACGGCGGTTGGTCTTTAAAACTCTCGTGTGGAGTTACTTGGCTTATCGACACTCGTGCGTTTAAAACATTAAAGTATGTTGTTAGGGATAAGATATGCACGTAAACGCACACATGTCGTTACATTTCACTATTGGCATTTTCAGTTTAATATTTTAAACTTTGCATTCAGTTGACGTAAATCTTGTGAAAGGTTACACGTAATAGTCACCTTTGCGATAACATTGTGAAACTCAAATTTGTTATAATAAAATCATTTGGTTTTCATTCAACATCGCATAGAATAAAATCTACATTGCATTTATGTTGTAGTCTTTTAACATCAGCCATAATTTATTTGAACGCACCATGTGTTCTATGCGTAAACGATGTACATTTTGGTTGTCTGGAGCGGGTGCCGAGAATCGCAAAAGGCACTACCTACAACTATCAAGCTCGAAAGCTATATAATGTGGTTGTTCAAGTATAATAACAATTTGGTACGTATCCTTTCCAACGTAATCTGTTGTTAAGTGGGGTTCCAAATTTGGACTTAATTTTAATTTGTAATACTATCTTTCCTTTTTACGTTGCTTATATTAGGATTATTTATATCAAAAAAATTTTATTTATTAATAAAATAATAAATAAAAACTTTTATTTACCAAAGTATAAACGGTACTATGTAGCATCTTTGGAATTAAAGAACTCTCAGGTGTGCCGCTTACAACATCCTCAACACTTGTATAATGACGGCTACGATGGAAGTGTGCCACTTATCGGAATAAATGATAAGTAGATGAGTGCAAGTTTAGCTATAAGCTGGATGGCAATTCAACTCCATAATTTTGCTGGGTTTCAGCTGAGTATAAGGCATGGTGTTTTTTCTTCAAATTGTAAGTTCTTTATTTTCAATCCAGAGCATCATCACGCATCCTATCCATTTATCAATTATAAAGGTTAGAATTAATTATCTGTTCATCAGGAAACCATATCAAAGTGAATAATTCCCCTATACCCAAAGCACAACCTTCTTTTTGAAATCCTTTTCCCGTTTGGCAAACCTGCAATACGGTTGCCACTTTTCATCGTAGGTAACAATCCGTTTAACAAACTTTCATCCCAAGCATTGCAAAGCAGTTGACTGGCCTACAACCTAAACCCGTATTTCTGTCATTTCTAGCGTTAGTAATGGGGAACTCTTCCTAACAGCGTCTATTGTCTTTCTTTCCTTAAGTTGGATCAAAATGGAGCCTTTACGATTTCTTTGGAATATTAAAGTTCTATTGACTACCTACGAGTACTTATCGTGATAGATTTGCTTTTAACAACAATTTGAAGTTCAGCGATTACTCAATGCAAGTTAGGCCAACCAGAACCTTTGTTCTTCTTGAGACTTCTCTATCTTCGTTGGTAAACTTTTCGAAACTAATAATTTTTGGACCATCTTAATAGCAGAGGAGGAGCTAATCAGGATCAAATTTGCTTTTGGGAATTTAAGAAAAGAAAAAGTAATAAATAGCTTCATCGAACTCTGACTTCTTCCGTAAGTGTGTGGTTATTTCCTCCATGTTTTGTGCCCCTTTCATAAATTTGAGAGACACATGCCGTATTGGATAAGCCTTTTTAGGGACTTACTTTTAAAACCGAAACAAAACCGTAAGTTCTTTCATTTAATTTCTTTACCAGAGATACTGCTCTAGAAGATACCGTCTTCGTACCAATCTAGACGTGCTTTTCAGCGTGATGCATTCTGTAAGATGAGGGACGCAGTCCAGGTAATCTTAACACGTTTTGGAACTTTCCAAGCCTACTTTAATAGTGTCAAACTACTACCATTTTTTTAGTACACAAGTCCACCAATCCACCCCCTTTAATTCCTACTCGAGTGCAAAGTTTGGTGGTGGCGTAGTAAGTTATAGAGGTTAATTTGGCTGTGTTTCTGAACATGTAATTGCAACCAGTTTGTTGGTTTGCTTTCTGTTTCTCGGCTTTGAATTGAAATAAGAGTTCTGCCTTTTATTTGTTTGTGTTCTTTGTCGAAGTTCTAATATTGCACACACAGTGAGGCTCTCCAGGTGTGCAGCTTCGACTGTAGCAGCTCGAGGAAGAGAAAATAAAAAAACCCTTTATAAAATATGGTGCCCGGATATTTGTTCTGGTAACCTGTTTTCAAATATCCACCACACCAGAAAGCAACGGCACAGATTCGTTAAAGAAAGAAAAATGATGGACTCATTTGGCATTTTCCTTCACTGCGTTATTAGAATTAATCTTCTTTTTCACTTTCAGAGAAAGTTAGCTTTGTTCTATACAAAATCAGGATCTTTCTTTTTGCTATCTAGCTACTGTAATTAAGCACATCTTTTGAAGAGTTTGGTTCTGATTGAAGGGGGTTAATTTTCCTATTAAAACTATTGATTAAAGACAATTGATACAAAATGGAAATTCTACTGGTATGAGTTAATGTATAAGAGTGAACTGAAATCCAAATTGGAAAACAGTTTCAACTGTGTTGGATGCTGCATTGACTTATTTTTCAATAGCACATCAGTAAACCAATTGTGGTTGAAAAAAAAATGTTGCTTATAGTAGTTTCAGACATATTATGAATTTTTCTTTTGCTATAGCCATTTTAAAATATTTTTGAAATTGGGAGGTTAAACTCTTAAACTAGTTATCAAGAACAATGGTCAGGTTTAGTGTCGAATGAGAGCAAGTCATCACATGCACTTTTATTGATGTGTTTTTACTTTCCTCATTTAATTAGTTTAATACCCTATTCACACCATCTCTGATAAAGCAGCTCTGATGCCGGTACTGTAATCTTATCACTGATCTTCTTTGATCGTTTCATTTGCCGTACCAGATAAAATACAGTTGATGTTGCCGTTGATTATTAAATATAGTCGTATTTTAGATAGTATGTAGTTTCTGTTTTTTTCCCCTTCTTTCAATACCACCTCTCCTACCTTTACATTTTTCTCTCCGGATACACTCCTCCCTCATATACTCATAGACAACCTATACTTTTTCCTCAAATACTTGTTTCTTCAGAACTTGAGAAAGAAAAAGCAGATAGCTGTTATGTTTTAATTGATGAAAAGTATGTCAAACAATGAGAGAAAAGGCAAAAATATTAATACCAAAAGATGTAAGATGGCACGTCGATCAAATGATTCATAATAAAAATAGACACCCTGGATATGAACGCATTCTTGAACCAATATAAAGAGATTTGTAAATAAATTTGTTACCAATTGCATCTCGTGTATGGTGACTAAGAAACCCTCAGGAAATCAGAAAATAAAGTTGAATCTTATTAATAAAGTAGTTGAACGTTTCCACACTTAGCATTTGAACTACCTGAGCCATTGGGCAGCTCAAAAAATGAAAATACGTACATCCTCACTATCGTAGATGGATTTTGTGTATTGAAGATGTGCTTAACGCGAGTGCTTGCCATGTCTGTCAAAAATTGGAGCATTTAATTGAATTGAAACATCCTTCTAGATTTAATCAATTTTGTAAAAAGTTACAAATTAAACATGTCAAAAATTTTTTTGCTTAACAACCAGCACTTACAGCAAGTGTCGCAGAAGAATGTGAAAAGTGGGGCCAATGTTTAGTCAAAATACAAAGATGTGTTAATGCTACTAAACATACCACTGTGGGTACAACTCCAGCGGATTTGCTGTATGAGTTTCAACCACGTTTCGATTACGAAATAAGATTGCCCAATTGCATACAAAAGGATTTGAATACTTTGAGAAAAAGGGCATAAATAAAATTTGTGGAGGTTGCTAAAAATATGAAAACGCGTTTTAATAAAGTCGGGCTGAGCCTCAAACTTTTCAAGAAGGAGATTTGGTATTTGATCAAGAGACAATGCAAATCCATGGATTGAAAAGTGCCGAAGTACGTCGGGCCGGTAAAGATTGTTAAAGTTATTTGTTACGATCGATATAAAATCGAATTATTTACAAAAGATGAAAGACGCTTGAAGGGAATTTGAAACTCCAATTTGTTCCTAATGTTCAATGACGTGTGCCATCAAATGAGCTGAGACTTGTTCTAGGGTGCTCAATGACCTATATCGTTTAACAAGCTCCTAATTCGAACAATGGCGTTGTGACGCCTTATTAGTTATGGTATTGTCCAAATGTGTCAGGTTCGTTCGGGTTGCGGTCTAGTAGGTTTGAAGCTGTAAGATCGAATTATAGAGCATGATGGATTGGTTTCTAGGAATAAAGTACAAGGACGTACCTCTGATCAGAATGCCCGAATGTTAAATGGAATGACTAAACTGATTTGATCAACTGTGGTCTGGAGCATTATGAGATCATACCGCAAGTTCGAAGTGAGACAAAAGCGATATGCAATGTAAAGAATATTATACAAGTAACTTTTATGCGATATGTATAACTTGTGAAGAAATAAATAATTGTTGAACTGTATATTCTGATTGATGGTACCAGTATATACACATTTTAAGATACAATTATGTAAATTTGTAGACTAAAGTTATATTTAATTTGGAAGTACTTAATTAAAGAACAAATTAATTAATTTAACTATAATTAAATTAATTAATACATGAACATACTCAAGTGTGCAGTTATTAACTCTTAACATACCGTTGTATCGTAGAGACAAGGTGATGATAAATATAACTTATACTTAAAAATACACGTCTCTAAAAATAACACAGATCTTTTTTTTTTATAACCAAATTAAATAAATTTTCTTGAAATTTGTTTTGTATGTAATTTACTTAAAAATAAAAAATTCTTTAAATTTTTATTTCGGTCGGTATGTTAGGCCGTAACATTGTCGAGATGTTCAATGTAAAGAGTCAATACACTAATATATAATTTATAAAAGCTTTATTTTATGCATGCGTGTTCGTTTTACAAATATTTAACGTATTAACTGAGAGGGTTAAAATTATACTAAGTTTATGTTTATTTTATGCGTTTGTTTATACGTTTATTCCACTTAAGTACTTCAGTACGAACGTATGTGTTAACACGAAAACCATTATTCGTTAGTCTGCTTTCGTGCAAAAGCTCTTAACTAATTTTTTTAAAATTAAATATACATGAATTCCGATTTTAAATTTTGTTATTATTATTTTTTAAAATACAGTTTATTAATTTTAACATTTAATATATCAAATATTTACGAGACGTAACACGTAAAAATTAGGTAATACCTATAAGGTAAGAAGTTGTGGCAGTAAAAATATTAAGACTTAACTTTAAAGTTTTTATAACACAAAAATTAAGTAGCAAAGTAAAATTTTTTTTAATTAGTTATAAAATGTTGAAAATCACATTTCTTGTTTGCTTTAAGTTCATAAAACAACGTTCTAAAACATAAACAAATTTACTTCTAATTATTTTTAAAAGTATTTTTTAAATTGGTTTTTAACTACACAGCAGCCGGAACGCGTACTTTTTTATAATTTCAACACGACATTTAATTAGTACTTATTTTTAATTTTAAGTTTTCAATGTTTTTTTTGTTTTTAATAAGAGAAGTAGTATAATTTATACATATTATTATTAATACAGTGTGGGCCATTAGTGCGTGCACGGGCGATATCTTGGAAAATATTGAGTTTGCAGATCAATGAGGTGTACATTTTAAACTATTTTCGTTTATACAGAATGTTCTATAAAAACGAGATGTACCAAAGTTTTTTTTAAATGGAACCACCAATTTTTTATTAAATTTGAATTTCTTGAACAATTCTATCGTGACTTTATGTATCATACACGGTATCTAAAATAGACGGTTTTACGTTATTTGACTTTTTCGAAAAGTTTATGCTTCGAAAAAATTAAATTATCCTAGAATTTTAGAATTAACTACGGATTTTTGCAAATTTTTGTGTTTTTCCTACAAACTTATCATTAAAAAGATATTGAAGTTCTACATTCAACGGCAGTTACAGTTGTTTTTCTTCTGATGAGACCAACAATCCGTTTTGGGTTATACACTAAACTCCCAAAATTTTATCGTTACTCTTAACTTCTTTAACAGGAACAATTTATTACGCCAAATTAATTGATAAATGCAGTCAACAGTATCGCATTTCTATTATTAATTAATTTAATTTCCGTAATCACTAAACACTATTTTATTACCCACATAAAATTAGTTTCATTAGTTTGTACGCAAAGAACTTACGTACACTATTTAATATATAGCGATTGTTAACAATAAAATTATAATCCGATACAGATTTGTGCTTGTTTTAATTACGTAGTACCTCGTAGTCTTGAATTTGCTTACAGACTAATCTTAAAAATATAAAAATACAATGCCCAAAAAATACATACACAAAGAAATCTACAAAATTCACACGTTAACAGTTTAAAAAAAGCAATTTGCAAATTCAGATTTTAACCGTGGGTTACTTACTTTGAGTTTAGACAAAACAAAATATTAAGTTTACTTTTAAAAACTATTCACAAGCTCTTTCATAAAACAAAGTCAGCAAACTAAAACTGAGTAATGTGGTCATGATTCTACGAAAATGATGAACTAAAACTATCGACATAAACATTTCTTTAAGCTTATTTGTGAAAATTTAAAATAAGAATTTTACGGCACCACAACCAATTTAAAATATCAAATTACAAAGAAACAGCGTACATGGGTACAAAAACCTACGGGCTTTAATAACGCAAACGAAATATACTTAAAATACAGTAAAACCTACTTAAAACGAATAATTCAATAAGGCCAAAGTTATTTACACATAAAAACAAATTTTCACCAGACAGAGATGACAATACAAAATCACTTATAATATATTATATTTTTCCAACAAAGAATTTAACGGGAGCAAGCCAAAACACTTGACTGTTCCTCCGCTGAATGGCCTAACTAATTCTTTCAACTAAATATGACCTTCATCTGTAGACTGACAAATACGATCTCCTAAATTATTGATAAAAGTGATAGATTTTTACTTCAACTTTCAAGTGTCTCTATAGTCACCGCAGTGAATGATAACTTTGTTGGTATGTAATTTCTTTATATGAGCCGCGTTTTCTGCTAGTTTATCAGAACATGTCGCATCCCATAAAGAATTTAAACCGTTACTCCAAGGTGTGGGAGTGATTCCATCGGGATCTAGAGAGTCACCAGCTTCAAATTTTAATGAAATATTTGCCGATTATTTTATTTAATTTGTGATGTGGGGAATAACAAGCTGGATCTTTGACATGAGATACCATGATGACCCTTTCTTGTGACCGATTCACCACATATGTTTTTAAGGTTCACAGATATTCAAACCAAATCTGAGAGTTACTGCTACTTGAAAAGTGCTGTCCATTAAGAAGGTTTCCAATCTTTGACAAGGAAGGGTTGTAGCCCATTACCGAAGTGAGGTGATTTTGCAGCTAAAAATCGTGCTTCTTGATAGTTTGAGTCACAATAAGACGAATTCGTGATTATTTCGATGTTAATCAGGTTACAACTCTTTGGAATTGTCATCGAACAGGAATTCCCACAGAAGTCAATATGTTCTATTGTTTAAAACGTTCGTCAAATCTACTAATTGAGGAAAAACTGGTTTCTGGGCTACAAGACAGGATTGAAACAACCAGTCCAAAAGTTGAAGATTTTGACGAAAGATAAGCAGGAAAGTATATTTTCTAATGCTTATACCTCCTGAGTTGACATAAAGGGGATTACTTGAGACTGTATCGGATGGGAAAACTTTAAGTTGAGTATAGAAGATAATCCTGATTTCATATCTTTATTGAATGATTGTAAAATGTGTTGACAATCAAGTATAAGTGTTGTGCTCAATAGATATGTAAATTTCCAGAGCATTTTTCAGCAGGAAGTATAAGAATGGCGATTAGGTTATTTCAAGTTTGTGATGAGGCGTTTTAGTTTGTTGAGTTTTGTACCGAAAATTTCTTCAGGACTCAGCTTACCATGAGGGGCCTAATAGAGTAAATTCATTTTTAATTGATTGTATCCCCGGAGCAATTTGTTTGAACTTGAAAAGGACGCGTTGGTCAACTTCGTTATAGAAGAAAATCCACATTTCCCTAGATTAGTCTCAAGATCAATATCTCTACATTCAAAAATTAGATTTTGTATTTAGTGTAATTGTTATTTTATTATTAATCATGACAATTCTCTAAAATTATTTTATAAATTTTATGATTGATCAAAATAACTACTGATACTTTATGCTCTGTAGATATTACAAGTAAGTTCAAAATTAGTTAATCAAAAACAAAGAAAATGTTTTATGAACAGATAATGCTCTTTTTGCATGTGGTAAGGTGTTTAATGAATAGCTCTGAATGCAACACAAAATGTATGTTTTCAACCTCGGCTAGCTTCAGACGGAGAAGGTAAACGTACCATGGTTCAATTAAGATATATTTACAAATTAAATATTTTCAAATTAACAGGATTTGAATAATAACAAAATAATTTTAACAGACTCAAAGTAAACAAGATTTTAATTATTAATAACTTACATAAAATTGTAGTCACTCGGTATATCTGAAATTTGAACTCTGTGTCTTCGGACGCTTTTTAACAAATGTGCAGTTGTGCACGGTGAACGTTAAGGTTGTCTTCAGAAAAGTCCTCTGACCTGGTCGATTATCGTCTGGAATATAACAATTAATAGTGCGGAGACGGGTTTTAGGTTTGATGGTTAAACGGGGGCAGCTGATGGAAGTACAGGTAAGATATACCGTGTGTCCCACGGAGAACGCAACATAAAACTTTTAATAAGGCAAAATATAGAGTGGATGTACTAGTGCTTTGAAATTTACTATATTTTACTATACTATTGTTTGGTATCAGCACGATAGGTGTCCAGCTCATAGTGCTTATCTGGTAAAAGGCCTCTTAAATGATGCGTTGCCCAGAACTTGGATTGGAAGAGGTGGTGAAATTGCTTGGCCACCGAGATCACCAGATTTGTCTCACATCACTGTCGAGTCATTAAAGGACAGAATTGTAGAAGTTTGCTTTAATGTTCCGGCAAACGTAATCTTTAATGTGCAAAGCAATTTTTATAATCGATTAGGGCATTGTTTAGCAGTAATATGTATATTTTTTAAAATAATTAATTTACAATAAGTGTTCTTAAAAAAAATGTAGCTAGCCATAATATATATTGAAAACAACAAAGAACCACTGACCACAAAGCTTTTGTGTTATGTGCCTTTGAAAATTACGAATCCTTAATTAATAATCTTAAAGTCTAAGAATTATTATATGGAATTAGAGATCAAAGGAAAGGAACACCAACTGCAGCGTCTATTTAACCAACAGAAAAACACCAAAAACTGCACCAAAAACTTTACTTTATCGGTATCGCTGATGATGACAGCTTAGCTGTTGAAACACGTGTCCGAGTAAAGTTTTGGTGCTGTTTTTGGTGTTTTTCTGTTGATTGAATTAGAGAGTTTTACCAAAACTAAAACTTCAATTTAAAAATTCCTTCTTTTTCTTCTTCATTTTCTCTTCCATATGGTTTAGCGTTTTTCTGTTTCCGTAACTGTCTATCATACCAGTTTGTTTTAAGTGCATCTTGTTTAGTAACTTGCAAACATCTTCTCATGTTTTTCACTGTGGAATAACCTTTGTTGTAAATTTTGGATTATATCTTTGTTCCATAACAATCCGTGCAATGCTTTTATTGCTCTTTTATAGCACTTAGGAGTGAGCTTAAATATTTCAATGTTTTGATATTGTTAATGTTTTGTGTCTCTTTACCTACACTCTGCTTTTTGATAATTAATTTTTAATCCCGTTTGCTCAAATTTCTCACTCAGTTTTTTGACCATGTACTCTATGTCTTCTTTATCTTGCGCGAATATTACGTATTGGTCAGTTTTTATTACGATTTCTATTTCTGCCTATTTCCTATACCTGTCCGTGTAGTACGTGGACTTTTGATATTCTCACTTAGGGCGGTAACGACCTTAAGGCCGTTCGCACACTGGAGGCGACGAAACAGCTTGCGACAAGTGATTTTTTAAAGACCGTTTTGAGCAGGGAATAGATGTAGGAGTAATCGCATACCGCACTCGACAGTTGTCTCAGGCTGTTGGAAACTGCTTGAGGCAAAAGAATGAATGTGCCATGAATTACGTCTCGTTGCGTGGGTGCTCAATTCAATCCGCTTTTCGCTTGAGCGAAAATATTTATAAGTGGTATATAATTAAGTACACAGCAGTGTATTGTTTACCTAGGTTAGGATGTGTATTTTTTAATCGGACTTGTTTGTTTACTGATTAATTGGATGTGTCCAAAACTTACAAACTGTTCTTTCTTCCTCCAAACTAATAACATAATAATGTAACTGGCCATATTGCCTCAGAATGATAAAATATTTTACTTATCACCAGTAACGTGATGCAACGGTCCGACACCGTTTTGTCTTGAAATAATTCGTTGCTGACAGTTTTGTCGTCTCTAGTGTGCGGCCGACCTCACTTTCCATGGTGTAAAAGTCATAGCTTATACTGGGTATTACAAAAATGTCAAACTTTGTATTTGAAAATGACGAACTCTTGAATATTTTTCCCACACAGATAAAACTCGATTTTTATTAAAATAAACATGAACCCTCATCGAAAATGAAGTAAATGACAAAATGCGAACCTCAAAAGTTAACAAACTGAGGAGCAAAACATATCGTATTATGTGATAAGGAAAACAGACACAAACCATTTTCATTTAAACTTAAAGTTCATTGGCACATGATTGGTGATGGATAACTAATAAGCCAATTTGCTGGTTTGGCTACCGCAGAACAGTGGATCGGTATTGTAATTTCTTCATTTTTGTTGTTGTACGAGTTCCGTTACATTCTATTTATGATACTCAGAACTTGCTGGATAGGTGACTAAAAAAGTGCCTACGGTACAATTGGTAGTGTCAGTGATCAAAGCACTGGCATTTATGTGCCCAAAGTAATGGTGGACTTTTATATGAATAATTAAAAATACTGTAGTAAAGCTCCTACTTAATTTTTCACTTCAAAATTTGAGGTTGTCTGTTCTCACTACACTCCATAGAAGTTTAGAACTCTAGAAAAACCATTAATAGTAAGAGCTTTAGTTTGTTTTGACGATTAGGTCAAATTGTTGTGCTAGATCAGCTCAGTAGTAAATTGGCTATGATCTAATTGGGAACTCTAGTCGTTTGCCCCATTGAATTCGTGCCTCCATAACTTGTGACGGAGTAAGTATTTGGTAATTTTGTTTTTTTCTTAACTGCTTGTTTTTTCCGATGCCATTTTTCAATATCAAAAAATACTGATTTCTTATCTGTTCTCGCACTTCTAACTCCATGAGTACTATAATGGACCACCTTGAAATACTATACATTTGGTGAATGTAAGCTTTTATGTCGGTGGTTTCGTGATATACAGTTTCTTAGGAAAAGAAAAACGATTGTTTGTTCTGTTGATTTAAGTGCTTGAAATGAAATCATTACTTGTCGATGTGGTGGAAGGAATTGTAGTTGTGTTTAATTGTGACGATTATGGTACTACAACTTGTGATGATTTGGTACAATTTAGGTTTTGGAGGAATGCAGTTACAATTAGCAATCATATAAACATGTAAAGTTATTTACTTCTTTGTTATGTTTAGACTGTATATGGTTTTACTTGGATTGCTTGTTTTGTCTGAAGCAGTAGCCAAGGATATAGTTTTATGACTTTAGGCAAATAGCTGAAGTTTTTGTCTGCGCTTTGCTGTTCTAATTAAGAGAGTTTCATTAACAAGGTTTAGGAACAGAAAGAATAAATAAATTTAAACTCGAAACAAACAATCACATTTAGATGAAATGGCAAAATTAAAATTCTAATACTCAATCCGGTTAGAAATACCAACATTTAGTGGAAATATTAGTGGGCAAAATGTTATAATATACAACTGAATTATTGATTACACATAACATTGTTTTAAATACAAAAGTATTAAAGTTTGTTTGGTAAATTAACAAAAATTATTGGAGTACATCAAAACAGCAATCTCTCAAACATTTCAAGAAGTTATTGCAAATAAATATAAAGTATTAGAAAAGTTTATCGTTATAAAGAATTTGATGGTTTTAACCTTAAATGAAAACTCTCAACAATACTTTCAAAATGAAGAAGTTTATTGTTTTCTGAAATTTACTTGCGTTTTAGTATTTTCTTGTAGTGGTTGAACATACTTTTAACTTTCAAATTGTTTCAATTTTGTGCTTATTTTTCTAAGTACTATGTATATGGGTTTTGTATTTAAAATATTTTATATTTTGTTTTACTTTAACTACAGATTGATTAATTTTTTATTGATCTAAAACAAATTTCAACATTTTAACTATATAAATGAATAATAATAATTAATACTTATTATTTTAATTATAATTAGTACATAAGCACTAATTGTAATGGTTTGTTTGTTACGGTTTTATTTCTCGTATTTAGGACGTAGGTTGTAAGCCGTTTTAGAACGTGTGTCACAATTAGTACGGTGCGACGAAAAGTCGTACTTTGCGCGCACGCTGCTAATTTGCTATTAGTGGAAATTTTATTCGATTAAATTTTCGAGACGGACCGCGGACATTTTTCCTTTCTCGTTTAATGCACGTGGGTGTTTTAGAATTTTCTCTGAAGTGAAATTCTCACCAAAAAGTATTAAATGTGGGCTTCACAATTTCCAATATAAATTGGCGTTTACGTTTAATCTGGCTACATTGACCGTGAGTATTAATGAACGACAACACGACGGCTCCGCAGTAATCAAGCCGCAAACCAACGGTTAATACCACGTCGACCGAGGAAGGCTATGTTGCAAACTTCCAGCAAAGGAGTCACTTGAGTGCTGTTCTTCTCCATACGCTATCCCTAAGAGAAATCACCTGGGTCTTTATACCTTCCACGAACTGTCAATACCGTCGCTAGCAGAATACTTTCATTCCCGAAACTACACTCGACGTATTACAGCTAAGTTTTAGTATTTAAATTACTTACTCATAAATAATAATGCGTATAAAGCTCCGGTATAGATGACATACGGCTCGATTGTTATTATTTAAGTAACTTTTATTCGGTGTATTCTCATCAAACGAAAGTTTGTTTAAATCAGTTCAATAAAAGCTGAGGTGCTTAACTTAGAGCGGTTGTCGCGGACACAAAAGGTCTTTTGGGTTTGCGGGAGATACTTACCATTTTTTTTGTTGTTTCGATTTAGTGTAGGTCCCCGTGTGTAAATGATATGTGTAAGCAGCTACTTTTTCTGTTAATTTGAATGAGAACTCTTAACTCAATCGTTTAACTAAAGTTTACCTGAAATTCGACATCTTAACTAAAAGCCTGATTTATTGCAAGCAAGGCTGTTGCTAACGCACGTAACTATATGCAACAGTCTTTCTATTTCTGTGACAGTATCCTACTAATTTATTTTTGATTTGTTTGTTACTCTGTATGGGACAAGCACGTAGAATATACTTACAATAGGATCAAAAATTAATTCATAAATGTTATCAATTACGCTCTATACTTAGTAAAGTGTACTAATTACTACTTATAAATCATTAGTCGAGTCGATTCTACAATATGGAATCATTGCTTGGGAGGTACATGCAATACAACGTTAAGAATATTACATACAGTACAAAAACACATAATAAAAGTAATGCTGTTTAAAAATAAAACTTATTCTACATCGTTACTGTTCCCTGAAGTCAGACTGTTGAATGTGGGTTACATTCAATTCAATACATTGTCAAAGTACTAAAATACTATTTTAAAATCCTAAAATGCAAATTAAAGTTACACATACCTACGACACTAGAGCTCAATCATCAGAAAGTCTTACTATTCCTAATAGCAATAATACATTAAATCAAAAATATATTAAATACATTGGTCCTAAACTCTATAATTCCATACAGATTGAATATAAACGAATCAATAACTACAACTTGTTTTCAAAAAAAGTCACTGCATATGTGTTAGAAAATAGCGAACAATTAAAAAACGCTTTAATTATTATCAACTAAAATTAATTAATTTTGTATACGGTACTATGACTACTAAACAAGTAGTAGGGAAACTTCGATGTCCTATTGATATTCGCAGTTTCTCTGACATTTGTTATCATGTGTCTTCCAATTATTACTTAAATACATTCCCTTACACATTCATTGATTATTAGACCCTACGCATACGTAATTTCACTAATAGTATTTAAATAGTGTGCACAAAACAATCCCTTTAGGTATTAGGTGCAATTAATTACCCTATAAATTATGTATGTATGTATATATAATGTGTATTAATAAATGTTTTATGACTTTTTTTTATGATTGTATTGTTAGTCTCTTTATTTCTGGTTTGTGTTCGATTTAGCATATTAGATATTAAGTAAAACCTGTTGATCTTTATCCAACAGGTGGCGCCTTGTTAGACCAGCAGTCAAAATTCTTATAATTATTCAGGAATACACGCAACTCCCCGACTAAGCCGGACGCTGCTGCTCTAACTACTATTTACACTCCAATAATTTAGTGCGCTAGAGCCGTCGCTTCTTTTAACATTTTGTAAACTACAACCGTTACATGTTTTTATCAACATAATAATAGGTTAGTCAAATTTAGTGTATTTGGTGTTTGTTAATTGTTATTAATACAACAAAATATAGAGAGCTACAGAGCTTCTGTAAATGATTGTCTCATCAGGTGAGCTTTGTAAGATTTAAAGAATGCAATTTTGCCGATTAAATTGATAGTAAATTAATTTATGCTAAGGTCATCATCTGTCAGTTATTTCATCCTTTCGTTGTAATTCGTTAATTTTGTTCATTTAATTGATGAGACAATTACTTATAGAAACCCTGTATAGAAACAAAACACTTTGTTGTCGTTTTTTTAAATAAACCATGGCTTACTAAACTAAGTTTCTAATTTTAAGAATAAATATTGAAAAAAATTTATTTAATTATGTTATCTCATTTAAAAGAAAACATTGTCTTACTTTTGGGTAATAAGTCGACAGTGGTGCAAATTATTATACACTAGTAAAGTTATACTTAATTATCTTACCCTTGAGGACTCTCACTCCCAAAAGGATTAAACAGCTGTCGAGTGATATTGGCGTTTGTTTGCAATTGTACAATCTCTTAAAAATTTACAGTAGGCTATTCGACATTTTGTTTTATGCCAACGCTTAGTTGGCCATAATAATCAAATAATCGTCTTTTGTAACTACTTACACATCCGTTGACAAAGTTGCTTTAGGGCAGACCAGTTTTCGGACCTGCTACGAGAGCACAAGGCAGCACAAATAATCGCAACATCTTATTAAAATTAGAAAGTAGGCTCTTGTAAATTAAAACCCCACTAGATTTAATTAAAATTTATTTAATTTTGTTTAATAAAAAATATAAATTCTCGTCACAATTGGTATAATAAACTATCTAAACAACCTTGATAATGTTTTTATGTAATTATGTTCCGCCATTTTTTTCTACTATTATTAAATAGTTTCGAAACATTTTGTTAATAAATAAGTTTGTTTTTATTCAATAAATTTTAATCAATAAATTAGTCACATCTGTTCTTTATGGATTAATAGAAACTTTAGTTATTAATGATGTATGAACTAAACACAAGCAAATACCAGTAAATTTAAAATTATTTCTAACGCATCTGTGATTGCTTGTTCTGTTTAATAATAGAAATAACTTTACATCTGAGAACTTTATGTTGCTTGTCAAATTTTATTTAAACGGTTACATACGAGATGTTTCTTTAATTTATTTACGGTCCATGATTTTTTGTTAATTTTATTAATTGATTACATTTTTATTTTTAAATGCAATCATTTATTATTTTTAATTATTTATTATTCATTTGAATGTATTGTTAAAAATAACAGTTCCAATAAAACATGTAAAAGTGTAATTTATAAACAAGAATCTTTTGAATGGGTTTATGTATAGTAAATAATAATCTTGAAGATATTAATACAGCAATAAATTTTACTGTAATTTACAGTAAGTTTTGCGACACCTATTTCATTGTGGGTTGTCACTGTGAAATGCACAAATATAACGCATTTACCGTTTGTATATTAATTATCTCTACCTAAACGCCTAAAAGTAATTTTGGTAAGCAATATATTGTTAAAATTTCGTTAATAATAGTAAATGTAATAGTATTTTTTTTTAGTTTTTTCTACATATTTTTTCTATTTCACCCGTATCATCTTATCTGCCTTCCTTTGTCTACCGATGTGAATTGCCGTGTGACGCATGAAACAACGTATCTCTCAAGCAATTTTTGAGGATACAAAAACTGATAAATAACAATCAAGGAACAGTTCTAAATATGTATATTTTTCTAAAGTCCATGCGTTAGAATTCCAAAACAATGCTATTCACCAATATAGTAAAGAATGGCAACGCCCACTCGCCATGTGTGTATCATTTCATTTAAGTATTTAATTGTGTTTATATTTGCGTATTAAATTTTACTACATTATCGTAACTTTTGAAATTGTTTAAAATTTTTAAAATAACGTCAATGCACGTACCTTTCCATAATTCGCTTTCACTTAAAATTTAAAGAATGTTTAATGTACCTATCTAGTGTGGATCAACATTTAAATCAAATAATGCTTAAAATTTTTCGATTACGTAGTTGCGGTTGCTCTGTTGAAATGATCCCACCGTTGAAAAACGATTCGGGCTATCATCAGACTCTATGTTTTTGATGACGTAGGGACAAACGAAAAACTCATCTAAGATCCTGCGTTGATTTTTGTGGTACTGTTGGTGAGTGTGGTTGTTACTGCGTTGTTTTGAGTTGCTTCTACAGACGTTAGCGTGATGAGATGTTGACTTTGCTTCAGATGCGTGTGCATTAAAGCGTCGGAACTGGGCATGATAAGTTTCGTCAGGTGGGACCGACTTGTGTTTGTACCTCTATCCGACAGGCAGTATTTTGAAGACTTAGGGTCGACAGTTCTAGGACAAGTGCGTGTGTGAGTTTAGACCTCCAGCGCGTGCTATGTGTAACAAGTGATGGGCGTCGAAACTGGGCGTCGCAAGTTTTGTGACGTAGGAGAGAATGTGGCCTCAGCGCAGTTGTATGTAAAAGACTTGAGCCACGGGTTCGTGTATGAGAATGGGATCATTGATGATTATGTTCTACAACGCGTTTTGATTTGTTATTGCTCTTGAAGCAGCGATGTACTCGTTAAGTATGAGCGAGTGGTTGGGACAATTGTCTGGGTTAATTGTTTTAGTGGGCGTTGGAGTTGATGAGTTGATGTGTTGACCTCTTTAGGAACGAGAAGCATTTTCCATCACATATACTTTGTAAATTTGTTGCATGTTAAATACGAGCGAGTGGAGTGTTGGCTTTGCAGACCACTTGATTTGGTAGATGTTGTAGCAGTGGCGTTTCATTGTAGTGGTGGTTTCTTGTTGGTTGAGCTGATTGTCTACGGAAATATTATTGAGTGGCCGATGAAGTTGATGAAACGACTTTGTTGTGTTGACTATCTTCCATCTTTATGTCTATCTACATCTCGATAGTGCCGGATGTGAGCTCCTCTTTGATTAGCGTTGGTGACTTTGTTGACGTCGTCAAGACCATTTATCGCCCGCCATTTCATCGTCAAGTTCATTGTGATTGCATGTTTTTAGAAATGATAATTAAGACACGTTTTGCACTGCTGCAGTTTGATATTTTGGCAATCTAGCTGGAATTAACTATTGCACTATGCATGCAAAGGTTTAGTTAGTTTTATAAAGCAATTCTTTGTTAAACAACACTATTTAAAAAAGAAATGTTTAAGAATTGAAAAAATTGTTACGGTCTTGTCGTACACTTCTGAGGTAAGAGTCGCCAAATTTTTTAAATAATGAAACTTAAAAAACAATCGAACAAATTCTTGTCTAATAATTGGTCGACTCTCACATCGAATAGATGTTGTTAAGGGACGCTATTTCATTTTAATTTTTTTGCCAAAACGTAAAAAATGCCAACAATAAATAGATAATTTGGAAACACTCATAATTAGGGAACAAAAATTTATTACACAATAAAATGTTAAAGGGTTCAATTACAAATAAATAATAAATAGATTTCATGAGAGTAAATACATACGTGAATTTTAAAACTAAATATTTTAAGCATAAATATTGAATAATAATTGGATCAATTGCCTTTACAAGTAGGTATACGTTAAATTTTAATTGAATTTTTTTATAGTTAAATAAAAGGTTACACACATTCACGTTATTTAACAAAAACCTTAAAACAGTTTAGATAAATAAGGTACTTACAGTCTTAAAATTTAAACGTAGAAATAAAATCGTTCTTCAATTAAAATCTTTGGTTATATCCTCAAAATCTTGCATGAGAGAAACTGTCCAGTAAAAATACGGCAACCGTTTTGTAGTCACAATGGACGATACAAAGTGTAGTTAAGACACGGGTATCAATATAAGACGAGACGGTAAGATAAAAGGTCAAAACCTAAGGTAATAGTAAAGGAAAAGACCTAAAGCATTTAAACACAATTACCTAAGGAAAATATTAACAGAATAAGCTTTTCAGAAACAACGTTTTAAGTGTCAATTGATAATTGGCGGCTTTCGGTACCTAAATGTGGCCTACATGGCATCTACTGCGTCTATTTTTCAATTTTTACGGTTTTTGCGTTTAATGGCACAATGACATAATTATAAAGCAAATACCTTAAAACGTTTTTGCTTGTTTTCTACCAAGTATTTATTAGTATTTATAAGAATAAGTTTAATGATAGACACAACGCCACAAAGGTACACAGCATACCTAAAAAATGTTAATATTATTAGCATACTTGTTTCACCTTTTTGTTTTCTTTTTCATTAAAGTTTTTTAAGTTGAAGTGTTATTCATGAATAATTAACTACACCATAACTACTTCTTAATATTTTCTTAGAGATATTTTTAACCCAATTATGATTGGTAACCTTTGCAGCTAAAATAAAACAAATTATAAACTTTTATAATTCCAATCTACAAAACAGTTTTCAAAATTATATATGATAAAACAGCATCTAATTTTACAAAAACGAAAACTCCTGTTTAATTTTGTAGCAAATAACAAGATTTTTAATATTGATGATATAAATTAAATGAGATTTTCTGAAAACACAGCATTCGCAAATAAATGTTCTGTAAATTACGACGGACAAAAGCGACGCTTTTTAAAATTCAACTGAATAAAAAGATAAAATACACTTTTCTGCTCCTAAGAAGGTGTTGGATTATTCCCTTTTTGACTGAAGTTTACATCTGATAAAACCCACTGCGTTTTAGCTTATTTACAATAAAAATGTGCCGAAATTAAATTTTTTTTAATATAAGAGATAATTAAAATATTGTTGAAATAAATAGTAGAAATGGAAATAGGTTTAAATTTATAAATTTTTTTCGAAAATTATTTAATATATTGTGTAAGCGAAGAGCCTTTGCGAAGCTCATAATCTTTCGCGAGCTCAGCTGGCGGTCGCATAAATAGGAATTCAAGTGTCATTGTTGAGTGCAGCAGGATCACAATGCTTTGTTGTAATCCTTAGAGGACGAGCCGATGTCGTTTTATATTTCCGTACCCTCAAACTTATTTTCATAATAATGTTCTTTCAAACACAACATGTTCACATAACATTTCAATACGGTGCACACCTAGAAAATTTAAAAGTTTTTTAGGATTGTGGTTGGTAAGTGTTTGCATAAAAGGGAAATGGTTTAACGAATTTACACGCAAAATTGTTACAGGAAGTATATATACGCAATATGAATTCAAAATTAAGTAATTTTGTGCGCGTTAAAATAGAAATGGAGTGTTGTAATCGATTAGCGCGCTTTAAATTAAAATTGACTACATATAAATATTTTATGTGTTATGTATGTATAGGTTTAAAAAAATGGGTTTGTACAATTTCCTGTACAGGGTTATTCACTATAAATTACCTACCCCTTATTATCGTAATTATTGCTCGTAGAAAAAGTTATACATGAAAGTTGTATGGTTCTAACTAAATTTTCTTAAAATGCCATCAATAGTTCAGTTACTCGCCGTTTACAGGACGCAACAAAAATTTGGTGTATTTTTTTAATGTAACACCTTGTATATTATTATTTTTTGAAGAGATCTTTTTTTTTCCGATTCCAAAAATTAATAATATGTTGTCTTTATATTGAGCCGTTATTGAGTTATTAATCGTAGAATATCACAGTTACTTAATACGAAATTGTTAATATTGTCAAAGTAAACCATGTAAATGACAAATGTTGTGTTTGATAATTGACATTTCATTAATTAAATCACCAAAATCGTTAATAGTGAAGCAGTTGGCTGGAAATCCAAGCTTACTCTTGACGTTCTACCGGTGGTTTCATATGTAACTGTGATATTCTATAATTAATAACTCAATAACGGCTCAATATAACGACAACATATTATATTTTCTGAAATCAGAAAAAAGGTCTTTTCAAAAATATAATAATATACAGAGTGTTACATTAATAAAATACATCATACTTTTGTTGCGCTCTGTAAACGGCGAGTAACTGAACTATTGAGGCATTTTAAAAAAACTCAGTTAGAAGCATACAACTTTTATGTATAACCTTTTTTTGTACAAGCAATAATAACGATAATAAGGGGTGAGTTATTTATAGTGAATAACCCTGTACAGTTGTAATTGCAAAAGTTTTTTTTAAAGTATCTACTTGTGCGTAAATTTTTACGAAATTGAAATTACTGCTAGTTTGCAGTTGTTTAATAGAATGCTTTAGCTCTAATTAGTTCCGTTAAGTTTTATTTAACTATTAAACAAAAGTAATCAATAGATAAAATAGATGATAGTTGTGGCATTCCTTACGGTTCCGGTAGAGTCAGGTCTACTTTAGGGAAGCGACTTTGCTAACGCGAGCCATGGCGCTCTCTCATCACCAAACATAGAGGGAAGCCATATCCACCAAACCATAAATCCTATCCATTCCCACTTAAATCCTAACCACAATCCTAGCACCATTCGCCAACACGCAGGTAAGCGCGGCGAAAAATGCTAAAATGTCCTACAGTACAAAACAAACAAACAAAGAATTAATTCTAAAACGGCAAAGGATATAATATCCCAGGTGAGTAGAAATTTGGACTCAGAATCTAACACTGTCCTGACAGTCTTTCTCAAGGATTTTAGCGGGGACAAAAATTTGTCAAAAACTCCTGCAAGACTAAAGAGATCACCCCCAACACAACAAAACTTATATATCGCCAATTACAATATACGAACAATGAAAACTGAAGAACATTTTTTTAAAAACTGCAACATGAGTTACGATAAATGAGATATCATTGGATTATAAGAAACACGTCACCTTGACAAAAAAGTAACCATATTAAAATGTGGACATGTTTTGATGACAAGTACAACAGATCAAAGAAATTAGCCGTAGGGAAACATTTTGAGTGTAGGGTCAGAAGATAAACCTGACACAACAGCATATCAAGTAAAACAAGCCTTACAACAAATGAAAAACACAAAATGCCCGGGAGAAGACCAAATAACAGAAAAAATGCTAGAGGCAGGTAGAGAAGCTATTATAAATAAAATTAAACTACTCATGAATAAGTGCCTAGAGGAGAGCAGAACACCAGAGATTTTTAATGTTTTGTATTCAAAAAGAGGAATATATCCAACATAGAAAACTTCAAACCTATTAGGAGGGTTTTGTAAGGGTTTTAGTATCATAGACCACCTCCATACCTTGAGAACTTTGTTGGAAAAAACAAATGAGTATAACGTCCACATACACTTAACTTTTATAAACTTCCAAACGGCATTCGACAGCATAGAGATTTGAACTTGCTAGACAACGCATGAATAGATTATAGATATTTCAAAATTATTGAATATACAGGGTGATTGTTTGGAACCGTACATTAGAAGAATCTAGGGATGAAAATATCGTATTGCTTTAAAATTTTGTTGTTGGCCGAAGTTCGTTATGATCTTTCTAATAAAAATATTTTCAAGATGGTGGCATTTCCGGAAACACCTGAAGTGGACACATACTCTCTTATTTCAAATACAATTACATATTTTTTATGGCTTTTTTGGTTTTAGCAGCTAATTTTAGATAAATTTTTATCAGCGTTTTCTATATCTAACTATAGCCGTTTTTCAGATATTTCCTATATATTTCCCCATCCCTACATTCTTCTAATGTACGGTTCCGAATAATCACCTTATATATAACGATAAGTTTTTCGGACATCTAGTGTCGACTCGTAGAAAACGTTCACGTACGTAAATGTAAACAACTTTGCTGACAGGTATGTAAAAGCAGTTACATAGTCGATTCTTCAATAATTATAGCCAACATAACAGTTGGCAAGTATAAAAATTTTGAATCGCCTGCAGTAAAGTACGCAAGAGATTGTACAATAGCAAACAAACACTGAGAATCACCCGACAGCTGTTTTGTCCTTTTGGGACTCTTCAGGAGTGAAAGAACTCGGCAAAGTTGCTTACATTTACGTACGTGAACGCTTTCACGAGTTGACACTAGATGTGGAAAAACTTATCGTTAAAATATTGTGATCCCTCCAGTAGGGCATATAGTCGACAGCACGCGTTTGTACAATAGTGAACTTACGCTCGAGTTCTCTCACTCCTGAAGAGTCCCAAAAGGACAAAACACCTGTCGGGTGATTCTCAGTGTTTGTTTGCTATTGTACAATCTCTTGCGTACTTTACTGCAGGCGATTCGAAATTTTTATACTTGCCAACTGTTATGTTGGCTATAATTATTGGAGAATCAACTATGTAACTGCTTTACATACCTGTCGGCAAAGTTGCTTATATATAATTAAAAGAATGCAATCATGCAAGTAAAAATCAACGACGACGTAAAAACTGACAAAATCCGAATCGACAGAGGAATAAGACAAAGTGATACAATATCGCTAAGCTCCTTTACTCTTGCTTTAGAAGAATCTTTCGTGAAAGCAAAAGGTATAAAATAGACGGAGTATATCTGAGCCATCTACGATACGCGGACGATATAGTCCTAATGTTCTTTGACTCCATTGAACTGCGACAGATGATGGAGGAGCTAGACTATACATCCAAGAGAAAAGGCTTACGATGAATTTCAGTAAAACAAAAATAATGAGTAAAGACAACTGCCAGATTATCATAGCAGGAGCACATGTAGAAATCATAAAAGAATAAATATATATTTGGGACACAAGATAACTAGCATGGGCTTCATTTGGAAACCTTAGATACATATTGCAAAATAAAAGCATACCTATAATTCTAAAGCAAAAGGTTTATGATACGTGTATTGTACTAATAGCCACATATGACCTAGAAACCATGGTCCTAACAAAAGGTATGCAAGCATGATACGAATAATGTAAAAAGCTGTGGGGAGAAAAATGTTGGGGATCTGTTTAAGAGACAAAATCACGATCACCGACATAAGACGAAAAACGGGAACCACAGAAATTATAGAACGTATCGCTAGATTAAAGTGGAACTGGCTGGACCCATAACAAGGGAGAGTGATAACAATTGGACAACACGCATTACCGACTGAAGACCTAGAAAAGCAGCAAAAGGCAGAGGAAGGTGGTTGTAAAAAAATGGTACCAGCAAGCTCAGGATAGAAATAGGTAGAGTAACCTAGGAAAGGCCTATATCCAAGAGTGATAGAAAACGGCAAAAAAAAAGAGAGAGAGAGAAAGAATCAATAGAATTTATATTAAATAAGTGTGTACTTAAAATGTTCAAATTTTTTAATAGTTTTACCCACATACAGCAAGCAGCACGACCACCGAGAATGTATTTATGATTTTGTGGCACGACTGCTAATTGTAGAACACGTAGTGGAGGGTGAGACACAATGAAACACAAAAGTTAGTTTTGCTGATATCTCTCCAACCAAATTTTTTTTTCGACATTTTTATTTTTTCCTGTGAATAGGGCACAATGACACAGGACATGGGGTACCTTGAAACAGCTGGAATAACCCATTATTTCACAAAAAAGTGTAATTTTTTAAATTAAAAATGTAAAGAAAAGGCATTAAAAAAAAAGTATGTGGATTGTAAAATATAATTTCAACATTGATCTTATTAAGGCAAAATACGAATCCTTATACAATTAGCCAATGTTCATATTGCCAAAATAGACTTTAAACGAGATGAAACCTTCTTGTCTTTTAGTGCTCTGAACCTCAAAATAATTTTCCAGTAGCATCTTTATGTCTTTGTCATTAACCGCGGCTATGTCATCTACAAGAGGTTTAACAAGGATGTTGTATTTTCTGTATCGTAGGAATTTGACCTCATATCCCCTTTAAATCGTCTTTCATCTTGGTGATTTGGCCAACGCAGAGTTTGGATTGACTTTTAAGCTTGAATTCAATCAAAACATAATCTCCTAAGACAGGAAGACGTCCAATTCTGCAAAATGGTAAGGCTCAACAACAAAAAACTTCTCGTCCATGTTATCGTTTGTGTTTGCATATTCGACGTCTTCTTCGTCGTCCTCTGATGAATAAACTGAAGATTGTTCACTAGATTTCTTCTTCTTTTGTTTCGGTTGATTTACGAACACCTTTCTTTTGACTGGCAGTATTCAAGAAATTGTAATCAGCTTTTTGAATTCAATAGCTTTTCTCTGCTTTTGATCAGGTTTTTGATCTGCTGCTTTAGGATAACCACTAAAACCTTCAGGAAGTAGTAAAACATGACTTGGACCTACTACTAGATTGAGGACCCTAATGACTGTATGGTTTGCAGCTGCTCTTTCTTCTACCTGAGGGAAGGAACCGTTGAGATATGCACAACGGTTGGAAGCGATCGATCAGTCACATAATTATATAAGAAGTTTGATTTAGTAAAAACATCTCAATTAAATGGATGTATTTCACATATTTTGAAACTTGCAATTATGTGAAAGGGATCTAGCTTTTCTGATGAACTGTGTTTACGAAGGATGCTGTATTATAAATTGAAACCGTTTTGACACAGTTTTGATTTTTCTATGAGTCAAGAACCACATTATAATAAGTTTTAAACGCCCCCAAAACCGCAACATCCTGTGGTACCATTTTGTTGGAAGATTGGAGGGCTAAAGTCAAAACTGAAACTAAGTGTGCCTGGAGGTGCTCTTTGAGTCATGTGGTCCTTAAAATGAAAACGTGAAAAAAATCATGACTGACCGGATAGTGCTGCCAGACGTAGAAATTATGGACACTGCGGTGATATTAGTGTCTTTTTCTCCACTTATAGTTTTGCACACTTGTTTGACGCCTTTTTCAGCCACAATCCGTTGGAGTGTTTGTATAGTTGATGTGACGGTTTTATCCAAATTAAGCACTCTTGTTCCAACTCCAAAGTCTGGGTGCTAAACATCTACATTTGCTTTGTTGAAAGAAGTAGCACGAGATAAATTGCGTGGCTCATGGGATTTTGAGACGTTTTTTTAGAAAACCGTAAAACCAGCCAATGCCTGACATTTTTCTCTCCCTAGATACAGGGCATGTTATTTTGTTCATTGCTGCCATTTCATATCAACCCTGATGCAATCTTTAACTGGTAGGCCATAAAATATTTTACAGTACATAATGACGTAGTTTTTCTCCTCCTGCTTTAGTGTAAAGACCATTCTTTATATTCTTTTAAAACCCTCACCACATTCTTTTGTTTTTTTACACATCTTAATAAAGTGACATAACTACGTTCTTCAATTTAACAGCACTGTTTCCATTCATGACCACTTCCACTGTTGCCTTTCTGTCATCTTTCAAGAAGAGTCTCTTGCTAATTTTGCGTTGTAGATTTTGCACAATTCTTAAAACAACATGAATAAACAGCAATAAAAAACAAATAGGGCACAATGAAACACTGATGAAGCTCCATGAAACTTTTCATTGTGCCTCAATCTTCAAGTGTTTCAAGGAACCCCAAACACGCCATTTGGTTTTCGCTACTCTCTACCACAAATAGAAAACAGTAGAAATGCATAAGTCGGGAAAAAATTAAGGAATACATTAACCAGGTGTTCGACTAAGAGAGGTAACTCGTTGTATCTCAGAAACTATTTTTCGTACCACTTAGGGGAAAAAAATCTGTATAACAAAGTCGCATAAGAGACTGCATAATTTTTAGCAGTTTCTCTTCTGCGACTTTGTTTTTTCCCCTAAGTTGTACGATAAATAGTATCTGACATACAGCAGGTTACCCCTTTTAATCAGACACCTCGTACAATAAAATGCCATAAGAGCCGGTTGAATTTGTGACCTTCCGTCGTTTAATTACGATTTATATTAATTAAATACGTTTACTGGCGCTTTTGCAGCTTTAATTTGAATCGTTAAATTACGTTTTCGATTCGAGCTAAGATTTTTTTGATCCGATAAGTTTTTACAGAGATATAACAATTACGTGTTGTAACAATATATCTACCAATATCAATTTTACAAAAAAAGTTGATGAAAAAAAATTGTTGGAAATTCTATTGTCTATAGCTTTTGTTTGAACCATTTTTTTTAAAACGCAATTTTATTTTTGCTTATCACTGCGATGTGGAGTTTTGCCGTAAACGTTTGTTTTTTTCTTTGTACCAAAATTTTCTTTTTTTTTAGAGTTATGCTGTGTTAAGCAATATTTGCTGCATTGCTTTTTTTTACTTTTTTTATAAAAGTTTTGTAAGTTGCGGCGCATTTTTTACACTTTTACGAGTTTGTTTTATCTTTCAAATAGATGTTTTGTGTTGGTGCACAAGGTCTATACGCTTTTACACGTTTATTAGTATCCAAACTATGTGGGATTTTCGTAAAACGTACGTTTTTTCTAATACTGTACTGAATATTTTACTGTAGTTGTATTATTAGTTGTTGCTAATTTAGACAACAAAATGTAAATATTTAAATTTGTTAATTAAATTATAAATTCGGGAGTCATAGAAGAAAAAAGAATTTCGATTTCTCTGAAAATTATCATTTCAACCTTGTCGTTTGATAAAATTTATTATACTTTTTACATTCCATAAATGGTACCGGCAATTTCTGATCATTCCATTTATACCGTTAGAGAAAATAGACACTTACAGAGAAATGATTCTTTGTTTGCTAATAAAAATTTTATACCCATAAATATGTAAATAAAAATTCACTTAATCTTGTTTTTGTTTAACAATGACCCCCAAAAAGTAAATTGTTCTATTATTGTTTGTTTATATTTGAACAGGATGAACACGAAGTATTTACAAAAATGGGTTACTTTTGATATGTTTTTTATAAGCTGATAAGATACCTTTGAATTTTTATTATTTAAGACATTGTTAGTTTAACTAGAGTTTTGAATTTTAAATTTTGTTCTATTATTTCAAGTTTAATGTGTTAACTAATTATGTTTTAACATTTTTTTTTAACATATTAGTAAATAAAGAGATAGGAAAGAAAGGAAGTAAGGTATACGCAGTATTCGGGGATATAAATGCGGCATTTGTTAGAGTTGATAGAAAGACATTGTGGGAAATAATGAAGAAAATTGAAATAAGAGAAAACATAATAGAATCAGTGGAAGAGATTTATAAAAAAACAAAAAATAGTGTAAAGGTGAAAGGGAAGTTAGAGAAGGAGTTTTGGACAGAAAAAGGTTTGAAACAGGAATGTCCGTTGATCCCGATTCTATTTTCAATATATCTAAAAAGATCTAGCGGAAGAAATGAGGAAAGATCAGGTTGGAAGAATAAAAATAGGAAGAAAAAATATAATAACACTTGCATATGTGGACGATATAGTAATTTTTACAAGTAAAGAGGAAGAGATGAAGAAAGCAATAAAGACGTTGAGAAGATATTTAGAAAAAACAATTAGATGTAAACGAAAAAAAACAAAAATAATGGTATTTAAGAAGAAAAAGGAAGAGAAAAAAGGAGAAATGGTGGTGGAAAAAGAAGAAATAGAAAGAGTGGACAAATACAAATACTTAAGGTACCTGATGAGATATGACAATAAAGACAGTGATTATATAAAAGAATTAAGAAAAAAGGAAGTAATATAGTAGAACAAGCATGGAGTATAGGAGAAAGATTAATATTCGGTAAAGAAGTAGGAAAAAAAACTTGGTTATTCAAGAAAATAGTAAAAAATGTGATGATGTACAGAGCGGAGGTATGGGGATGGAAGGAATGGAAAGCACTAGAGAAGATACAAAAAATGTTGGAGATGGATACTAGGGCTGAGAGGGAACCACCAGGGTATTTAATAGAGGAAGAAATGAAAATAGAAAAAATAAGAATACAAGCAGGGAGGAGAGCAATAACATTTGAGAAAAGGATGGAAGATAGAAAGATAATAAAAATTATATGAATGTTAGGAGGAGGTAGAATTGCAACGAACAAAGCACGGAGAAGAAAAGGGAAGAGCATACTTTAGAAGAGGGGTTACGCGACAGAAAAGGTAAGAAGATTGAGGGAAGAAGAGAGAAGAATAGAAGATAACACAAACGGACAAAGACAAATACAAGAAAAGGAGATGAAAATAAAAAAACAAAGTATAGTACAAAATTCAAATATACAGTGACCGGCAAAGAGTTTGCATCAAATGGGAAAAATTTTTGTAAGTGAGATATCTAAAAATTCTTTTAACAAATAAATTCAGCATATCGAATGACAAAAAAGCACTTTGACAAATGTCATGTGACCACTGTCATGGCGGCAAATTAAAAAAATATTCCTTAAATATGTAAAAAGTGAGGTTAGATGACAAGATATTAAAAAATGCCTAAGAGAAAAGTTGTTTAGAATTAGATTATACGTCTATGTACAAATTTTTAAAACCAAATAACGACTTTTCAAAAACATCAGTTTTCCGATATTTTTTCCAGAACTATTGTGAAAAAAAAGGTTGAAATTACAAATTTGGAACTATTTTAAAATAGTTCTAAAATGATCAATTCTTCCATTCTAAACCCAATTTAAACAATTTTGCCTGGATAATACGCTCGTACAAAATCATACAAAAAATTTCCGGAAAAAATGACGAAAAACTAATATTTTTGAAAAGTTGTTACTTTCTTTTAAAAATTTGCACATAGACGTATAATCTAATTTTGAACAACTTTTTGCTTAGGCATTTTTCAATATCTGGTCATCTAACCTCACTTTTTACATATTTAAGGAATATTTTTTAAATTTGCCGCAATGACAGTGATTACATAACATTTGTCAAAATGCTTTTTTTTGTCATTTGATATGCTAAATTCATTTGCCAAAAAAAAATTCAGTTATCTCAATTTCAAAAATTTTTCCTATTTGTTGCAAACTCTTTGCCGGTCACTGTATGATGGTGGAAGGGATACCAAAATATATTACAGGAGAATTAAACATAAAAAGAAAAAACATGTGGTAACAAGGTATAGATTAGGAAATGAGAAAAATGAAAATAAATATTGGAAAAAGATGAAGAAAGAATGTGTATGATCTGTGGGGAAAATTGGGAGAATCTAGAACACATGGTAGATGAGTGCAGCGAATTAAGGAGAGAGAAGTGAGAAGGGAAGTTTTGCTAGGAGAGGGCATAAAATGGACTAAAGAGGTAGAAAACAGAACAAGATGGGTGAACGAAAGGAAGAAGAATACAATAAAAATCACCTAACGGAGGGATGCGGCAAAAAAATTAAATTAGTAGATATTTTGCAGATTTTGTTGTGCTAATGTGGGTTATTTTTTAGTTTTGTTTGTTAACCAAATTAATTTGTTAATTTAAAAAAAAAGCTTTATTATTATTATTAACATAATCGTACCACAAGTGTCATCAGAAGTTACTAGCAGACGATGATATTATTCTAAATCAATAGCAATTTGAGAGTAATTTGAAAAAAGAAAACATATAAACGAGAATATTTCTTGTAACAACAAATTCTGTTTCTATATAATAATGATTTGCGTGCAATGAAAATAAATGGGTTCAATAATGTTTTTTTGGATACATCTAACAAAATTGAAAGTAATCGTTTTCAGATGAATAAATTTGAAAGTTACTATAACGACCAATACAAATTGCTTTTGAACAATGAAAAAACAATCACTTTCAAAAAATTGATTATATACCAGGTAATCGTAAGTAAATCAATTTATTCTTCCTTTCAAATTTATCATACAAAATTACAGTTTTATGAAAATTGATTGAATTCTTAATATTCAGTTTAAACTTCAAACTTTAGCGATTAACTGTAATGGTAATTGCTGGTTTTTTAGTAGTGCATAATTAGTCTGCACCGTATCTTTTCTACGTAAAACTACTTAATTCTGACCGCGTATTGTAAAAGGAATTCGAAAACCACATCGTTTTTCAAGTCTTTAACTACGATACACTCTTTTTATTTCACTTGTAGGTAGGGTTTATAAAATAGTTTAAGCTGATTGCTTTGGTTTTTTTGTGGGGAAATGTTCTTAATTTTAGTTGTTTGCACGTTTTTGTATTAACTTCAGCAGACCAACGTAATTACTTTCAAAATTACGTTATAAAAGGATATTAGCTTATTTTATCCACATATTTTTAAAAATTGTTTTAACATCTGAGAGTTACTGAAAAGTAAGATTACCAGCTGCTTTTTATTAATTGTAATTTTATGCATCAAATTACATTTTCTATAATTTTACTTGACATTCACAAATACGATTACATGTACCATTTTGATAAAAATTGTGTTATTTAGTATTATCCAAAAGTCCTTTATATTTTGATTAATTTTTATAGAATATTTTCAGCTACAATATCTTTTCAAAAATGTTATTGAGCGAATGTAATGCTATTGAGTGAATGCAATGCAATCACACTCCTCTGAAATGCAAATGCAATACATGAAAACAAAATTTTCAAGAAATGAATTAATTTAAGAAGGTTAGAATTAGTTAAAGAAAGTCACATTCTACTTGTTTATCAAGTCATCAAGTTGACATACCCGCCTCAGAACTATAATAAACAAAAGTTGGTTTACACAATAAGGTAAAAATTTGAAAAAAATTCTTGACTTAAATTAAGTTCTTCAAAAAAATTAATAATTGCATCAAAAATGTAATGCCAAACTATACACAACGGTCTAAGATGTCATTATAGACACAGACTGGGGATTTAACATTTAATTTTGTGAAAGTAAATCGGAATTCCACAGCTAAGCAGCTACAGGAACTGTATTACAATTCTTGTGGAATAAAATTTGATCTATTTGATAATTACGAGTTTCGTTGTGGAAGAGCTTTAAGAGATGCTAAAAGAAAAACGTTGCAAGCTTTATAAATGTTGAAGAGTTACATAAAATGGCAAAATTGTGCGATGAAAACACTCTTGTAAGTTTTCAAGAAAAATTTTTTTTAGTTGTTGGTTATGAATTTGCTTGGCGTAAAGGAGAAGGGTTCAATTGTTTTGTTGGTTAATTTAAAGAAGAGACAACCAGTAATTACCAAGACAGCTAGAGGTGGTTCTAAAAGATTAGCAGATAGCAAATTTAGAAAATTCAAAAATTCAGAAATTCAGGTACTCTTTAAAATTCTTAAAGGTAAATTAATTATTGCATTGTTTGTACAGTGTGTTTCTGAAAGGTGTGTACATGGCCTTACCAGAGTTTCTTTGGCTCAAAATAGACCCTTTGAGACCAATTTACCTATAACCAAAAGTGCACCATAAAGACGTCAGGTGGCGTCAAACTTTCCAAAAAAATATTGTACATTGATAATAAAGTATTTTTTGTGTCGCACAATGACAATGTCGGATTGACATGATCTCATAGCCTACTAGCAGTCTACTTGAATTTCTAAGCGTATGGATGCTTTTTGCAAGGATATGGTTTTAATTTTTTTCTGACCGAACTAATAAGATTAACGCAATTTAACAAAAAAATTTTTCAAATTGTTCGTTCTATTTTGGTTTTGTATCGTCGACAGTTGTTAAAATATTATTATTTATTTGACAGTGCCCGTATGAAAGCGACTTTTCCTGGTATCACAAATGAAGCATACAACCAGCATACAAAAACGGAACAAAATCCGTCGAACCGTTCCCGAGTTATTCCCAATATACAATTTTTTTTTGGAAAGTTTAACGCTCTCTGCCACTTTTATTGTGCACTTTGGTTATAGGTAAATTGGTGGCATACGGTCTATTTTAAGCCAGAGAACCTCTGGTAAAGCCATGTACACACCTTTCAGAAACACCCTGTATATTAAGTGCACGTTACAACCGATAGATATTATATTTTTAACGTCGAATCCAAACTGGTTGGACAAGAATTCTGAAGGATGGTACAACAATTGTCCCTTTGGACGAAAAAAAATCGAAATGGATGGATACATCAGCTGACGAGATAGATTTTACTCAAAGAACTTTAACGACCTTGGCAAAAAACTGTGTGCAAGAAGAACAATTGAGCAAAATTGGTAGATTCTATTGCCTCTTACTTACAAATGGATGAGAAGCATCGTAAAAATATACTATAACAACTAGATATGTAAATTGATGAAATAAATAAACAAGTTTAACATAAACAAAAGCTTAAAAAATGAGAATATGTTTCCCACTCTAAACACCATTAATAAATTCTTTCCGAACATATTTTTCTTTCCAGGCTCATAGCAGCAATCAAGAAATATTTACGGAAAAATTCTATGTATCTATGGTGACAGCGACAAATGCGAGGTTCTCATTGGATGTTGAATTTAAAATGCAAATTTCAAAAATAATTTTAATACATATTTTTATTCGAATACAAATTATATTTAGAGAATAAGTTTCGTTTAAATAATTGTTTCGTTTATTTTTTATTTAATTATATCTTCCATTATGTTAATTATCAAAAAAAAAATGTAAAACCAAACTTAGTTTTTTTGTAAATAATTATTTGCTTTTATACATTCAAGAAATGTTCTTGAACTAGACGTACTGCTTATAAAATTCATATATTTTGTAACAGAATTTTAAACGAAAATGAACATAATGTACTTGCAGTTTGTTTGTCATTTTCAATTGTATTTGTTTACAATTGGCTGCACTCGTAAATAAAAATTGATCCATATATTCAATTTCACCCTTTAATTCATTTTGTTCGTCGAAAAACACATCGGTAACATTTTATAGGTTTATCTTAGTTTAAATATTTAAATTTCACTGGTTTTGTTGGAATTACAACAAAAATGTAATTTTCTACGAGAATTGTGCTCAGTTATTTGTATTGTATCCAAGGTTTGAGCATTAAACTTTCATCTATTCTATTTTCTAAACAATTCATTCTAGAAATACAATACGAAAGAGAATATCAGTCTTCCAAAAGTTTTTGTATAATGTGTTAAACATTTTGTTTGTATAAACAAAGATTTCAATTTATTACAAATTATAAATTATTTTGGAGTAACCAATGCCATCATACTTCAACAAGTTAGAGAGATGTCTCTTCTATGCACCTGATAAATTTTTAATGTGAAGAATTAAAATTATGTACATATTGAAATTTCAATTTGTTATTTATTCAAATGAAAGAGTAGTAATGTGAACAAATAGTTAACATTTATTGTTTAAAACGAGAATTGGAAGTATGTCAATACAGTTAAAATGAAATTAAACATTTATCAATAGTAATAATTTTTTTGTTTAATAAGTAATATTTTATTCTTAAAGGTATATGTAGGTCGTGCACATCATGGCCAGACATATTTTAATTTTATTTTATTATATTTAATGTTGATTTATTTGGTGAGATAAATATTGTTTTGTTTGCTCTATGTATGATTTATTACATACTTGACAATCTATTTTTGCGCTACCTAACTAATTTTCTCTAGTTACCATACTCATTACAAAACTGCTCGAGAATGTATCATGGATGACACTAGTTTTGAATCAGAACAAGTCAAAAAATTGTAAAGATTTATTATATTTAATTATATTTAGCTATTTATCAATAACAATATGCAAATTACATCTAACAGAAGAATTCAAAGTAATAATAATAATAATAATGTTTTATTGAACACATTGTGTACAATAAGGTGTAGGTTCAACTACATTAGTTGTTCTTTCCACCTATCCTTGAAATTAAACATGAATTATAATGCAGAGCATAGAGTATAAATTAAATACAATGTATACAGATTAACTGAAAAAATACTTAAGCAAATAATTCTGTAAAATGTAAGTATAAGTACATAAGTTTAATTAAAAACTAGAAATATAATTATAAAAAACTAAAATATTCTTAAATTAAATTTTTGACTGTCTAGCAAACGCGCTCTTAAACAATAAATTGGAAAATTGTGGTTTGGACCTATATCCATTAGAAAATTTAAACATTTTGCTGTCCGGTAGGTAAAAGATTTCTTGAAGGTTTAAGTACGGAAAATCGGGTTCTCGCAGGTAACTTTACGAATGCTGTAGGGGTTGTGACGATATTTTAGTTTGTTTATTAAATCAACCGGTTCACTGTTGTTTAACAATTTTAAACAAAACTTGCAGAAATGATATAACCTTCTGTTTTGCATATTCAATATTTTATGTTCGTTGAGTAATGGACTAACATGGTCACTAAATGGAATATTATAAACGAAACGCATACATGCATTCTGAAGTTGCTGGACTTTCTTCTTGGAAGAAGCGTTTAGAGAGTCACCATACACAACATCCCCGTAATCCATTATAGGCAGTACTATACTGTTAATGAGTTTTAACTTAACATTTGCTGACATAAATTTTTTGTAAGCATATAAGGCTTTAAGTCTGCTAAAAGCATATCGAAACTTGACAGTAATATGTTGTTCAAATCTCATGCTTTCGTCAAACGTAATTCACAGATTTCTTGCCTAATTTACTATTGGTATCTGTTCATTGTTTAAGTATATTGGTGGCAGTTGGTCGAGCAGGTTGTTTTTAATGTATTGGTTGGCGACATAAAGTATTCCCGACTTTTTAGGATTCAACTGTAGCGACCGACTAAATTTATTAAAGAACTGCCCAGTAAAATATCATTTGCCTTGCATGAGTAATATAACTGAGTGTCATCCGCATATTGCCTAATTTTTCCATGCTTTATCGTACTGTCAAGATCAAAAACATAAATAATAAATAATAGTGGTCCTAAAACGGAACCTTGCGGGACACCTCTAAGAACTATTTTAAAATCAGATGTAGAGGCCATTTGAACTGCTTGAGATCTACCAGTAAGATAAAATCCAAACCACTTGATTGCATGTTGAGGTAAACCAAGATAATGCAGAACAACAAAATACTCATTGGACGAAGATCATTGAGACTTTTGGCACGGGTCTAATCAAAGTTTTTTTCCACTGAGATGGGAAAGACGATTCTAGTAAAAAAGAATTGATGATATTCGTTAACACATGAGTACAGCAGCTTGAAGCACAGAGTTTTAGAATCTTTGCTGAAATGCCATCCACTTTACATATATGTTTATCAGCACTTAGAGAAGACACAGCTTTCAAAACTTCTTGTTGAGACACCGGTTCAAAATTGAATAACATTTGGTCGTTTTTAGCCAAATTATTAAGATAGAAATTAATAGTGTCTGTGTTAGTAAATAAATTAGTATTGTTCAGATTTAAAAAGTATGTGTTTGTAGTATCAGGGCACTGTAAGCTCATTGGAATTGTACCAGAATGTTTGTTCATTATATTTAGTTTGTTAAAAGTACACCACAGTGAATTGGAGTTTTTGTTCTTGTTAACTAGGCTGTTGAAATAAACGTATTTTTCTCTAGCGATTGCTTTCGGTGTGTAGTTTCTTAATTTCTTATAGTATATTTTTGCAGATTCATTCTTAGTTGTTACGTATCGGTAGTATGCTGCATCTCGTTTCTTCATCATTATCTTTATCGGCATCTTCATTATTGAGGTAATCAGATTCTTTAAGGTTGAATAAAATTATATTAGACGATCTTTTGTGACGTTCCTGAATTTCACTGATAATAGATTCTGTAATGAATGGCACTGATATGGGAGTATTTTTATTACAGATACTTTCTAGATTATCTATTTTAGAAGTCAAGTTTAATATTATTTGTTTTAATTCAGAGACTTCTTCAGAATGTGATTTTGAGTTGTAATTATTGCAATAATATTTAACACCACGGTTTCGTGATAAAACACATTGCACTTCGGATCGCGATAATTTTGTGCACGTTGAATGATCAACGCATTTACATAGATCGCAAATAACGTCCTTATCTGGATTAGCGTCTTTTGCACATCTGCTACACTTTATTACAGGCATTTTAAGAAGCTAGATAGTAGAATGAAACAAAACAATCAATACGTATAGTTGTAGGCTTTTTCCTTTTTTTAAATTTATTTAGCAGCGACAATGAAGCACCAACTAACTATGTTCACAAGCACAACTTGGCTAAGACACTATTCAATAGGAAGAGGTTGTGTAACACTTTTACTGCTACCCGATTAAATTTCAACAGCAGTTTTATAAATAGAAATGAACTTCGATTGTATTGAGTCAACATTTTAGGCCACACATGGTATCAGTATGTCTGTTATTTTAGCTTGATCGCAATGTAAAATTTGGTTGCCATAACCTATTTTCTTTTGGAAATTATTTTCTAGATAACCTTCTGCTGCCGGAGTGAATTTCCATCCATCATGTCTTTTTAATATCAAGTATATCAGTTATTTTGTCAGGTAAGAAGGTAGTTGAAGATCTTCTGAATTCATGTTCAGTAAAGTTTTAAAAATTGATCAAGTTTTTATGGCAATTTTTCCTATATTTACGCCTCGATAATATCTCAACAAAAATCTTGACTATGAAGCAGGTTTTGGTCCAAATATTGAAATATTTTTAAAACAGAAAAGGGCTTGCTTGTTGGCTTTATCTATTATGGTGATAGTTTGGGCCCAGTTTGTCTGCGACGTCGGTATAACATTGACAGAATCTCTATCGTCGTTGTTAGCTTCGTTATTTCCTCACAGTAAAGTACCCCTTTTTCCGCTATCATTACTACCTAAACAAGATAGATATTGACTTAGATATTGGTATTGTCAAAACTTTATTGTTTATTAGTAAAGTAAATTTCGCACAGACTTTATATGCACTAAAATGCAGCTTAGTCGACTTTTATAGCTGCTTACGGATCTGTCAACTAACTTGGTTCAGTGCTACGATAGCATGAATCCCCACTAGATGTCATATTTATATTTTTGTATTTTATATTTTATTATTATTTTTATATTAGGTAACTCGAATACACAATAAAGAAATATTTAGTAAATATTTATTCATGCAAATTAGAAAATATATGTAAGAAAAATATCTAAAATAGAAGTTTTAACAGCTGTGGAGAATCGACGCACACTAAAATCTTAGATATACACTTTTTGAGGATACAATTTCTCTTCGAGGGCTAATTTACTTTATGAAATCAATGGCAGCATTAACGAATATAGTTGCAAAATGTCCTAAACAAGATATAATATTGGGAAATGTTTTTCATATATTTATTTAAAACATTTTGTTAACAGTTACTTTAAATATTTTTCTTATATCAATTTCAATAATCTATGGAAGTATGGTGCAATTTAGTTTTTTTATGTAACATTTGTGCTAATTGTTTAGGTCTCATAATTAAAAAGATGTTTTCTTTTAATACTCAATAGACAATTATTTATATTTATTATAATTTAAATAAAAGTTATCTGTAATAAAATTTGCAAACTCTTTTACTTCATAACTATTAGTGTCTAATTAATATTTTTAACGATATTGTTGAATAAAATCAAAGCTAATGACTTTCAGACAATGAAAAAGAAAACGATGCGCTCTAGGAAACTTGTTTAAATAAAAGTTGAAGATGATCTTTTTTGAACAATTAATATTCTTAAAAATGTTGTTGTAACAAAAAATGAGGGTAGATAATACCCTCCTTGATATATAGTTTGCGTATTTTATGTAAACAACTTTTCCACATAGAATCTAATATTGTGAACATTTTAAAAATTATATTTATGGGTAGAACTATTCATGTAGTAAATTCAAATGTTGTTAACTAAAATTAATTAGTTTGTGTAGTATGCTTGCTTTTTATCAATGTCACATATAACCAATATTTACTTTAGTAATAACCTGTACGCATTTATCACCAACGTATTACTCGACAATCCATTGATGCACAACATAACACAACTTCATTAGCTGAATAACAATGTACAAATCAAACTAGAAAAGCATGTAAATTGCAAATGTTAGTAAACAAATTTATGTAATAACTTACCATAAAAAATTTCTAAACAACTTTTACAAATGTTGCAAAACGATTGCGGTAAATTCAATTTAGTACACACATAATTTTTACTTTATTACAAGCTTAAAATTAAAATGATTTTATAAATATGTAGTATTAACTTTAATGGACTATGCAGCTGTTAGGACTAAAATACAAGCTGCGCAATTAAATTCTTAAAACTGCCGAATAAACTAATGGTATAATTAAGAACAAATAACAAAAAAAAATTAAGTCCCATTTCGGTGTAATTCGAAAAAATTTTCAATTTATTCTTGCTTAAGATATAAGAATTTAATATCCGACTTGAAATGAATTTGTACTTTTCCAAAGGAAATCGTCCCGTTTCAAAACTAACACCGTTAAAACTTACTCAATTTTTACTAACAAAAACTTTTACGTGCCAAAGTAGTGTGCAATCAGCAAATTAAATTACAATTTACCGGATGACGTTCAAAGACTAACAATACCCTAAAAAAAAATAAGCAAACTTAGGAGCTCGCTCCAGCAATCAGTGCTATCTTTTAAGAGACGAGAATGAAATGAACGAGTATTTACAGAGAGCCCCGGAAGCTCTTTCAATATCCTGTGCCTATCGGAAACGAAATTCGAGAGTTTCTCTTAAACAGAAGGACAACGTAAAGCCGCGTGTCTGCCTTCTCACTCACTTGATCAACTTTTGTTTGATTCACATCTTAGTTTGAAAGCAAAGATTACTTACGAGATCCTATAATCCATACGTACACTTACTTCTTTAGGCTATTTTTCATTAATAAAGCTCTAAACAAATATTAGCACTCTCCGTATCCGTTAAATTCGAAATTTGGAATAGAAAACTTAAGTAAATTTGCTAAAAAGAGTTTGTATTGGGCAAACGTTATTAAATCAAATTAATTTTTTTTATAACATGCGAAAAAAAATGAATGTTTCTAATTAACAAAAGCGTTTGTGGAATGAAGTAATAAAAAAAGTATGGAACTAACATCTTTTGCATACAGGAAACTAGATTTTATCCCTACGAAAATGATAATAAAATTCGGAACGACTTTAGGAATTCTATTTTTTACTGCAAAAATTAACATTCTTAGTACAGCTTTACTGATTGTTACGATAATCGTAAACTATAAGAACGAAATGCTCTTAAACAAATCTTAATGATAATCAAAATCTTTTATTTACAAAAGTGTTTACTTATCAATCTTCTTGAATTAAATTGACTTTGCGAGACCCAAAAATTGTTTGCGTATCTTGTTCAATTAAACAATCCCAGTTTAAATAAATTCATAAAATAACTTTGAAACTTTAACTAATTCCAACACTACACGTTACTAAGCTTCCAAAAGCGCCAAGTTAGAAAGATAATACAAAACCCAAACACCACAAAATATTATGTAAATAATATTAATCAAACATTTAAACGACAAAATATTTATCAACTATTTGAATTAGTTTATAAAAATATTTAAAATAAATGAATCATATTTTAAATAAATATTGCTATGAATTAAACTCAACTCAACTTTTTAGATCTTATAATTAAAATTGTGTTATGCTTAATCTGCATCCTAACTAGCTCATTCAAGTTTAAGTTACCTTTCAAAAAAAAATGTTGAAGGAATTTTTTTATATGTAAATGTATATAAATAAAATATTTAATTTTCCATTTTCTCTGAAAACTTCCCCCGAAGGTATGTGTATAGAAGCAAGGATGTGTGGGACGATTTTATTCAATTCAGCAGATCTTCCTGCATTTTTCTTGCAGCTCAGTCCATGTCGTCCAAGTGCGTTTACAGCTTCACCACAATGACAGTAGTGAGGTCGGCATATTGGAGCGCCTAAACGTATCCCTGTGCAGATTATAAATGTTTCGTCGTTAAGCAGTGTTCCTAGGTTGGGGTTGGGAATGGCATTGATCCACGCACCGGAGAATTTACTTTGAAGAGATTTGAGACGCAATTCGTCAGATGGTGATTCAAAAATCATGTCATTAATGATTCTTTTTAAATAACACTGGTCCCAATTAAATTGTTTAGCACATGCAGGGGGCATAATGTTAGGATTCAAGTGATTCCAAGCTTCCAAGGCTTCTTGCTAAAAGGGTAGATTTGTCTCGTAGTGTGGTGCGTAAGAAATATGACAGTTTAGGGATCAGAAAACAATTTCTGAGTAAAACATATCCGTAGTGTACTGGGAGATCTTTCAACCGATCAATTAGCAGAAGAAATTTTGTAAAATGTGTGTTTGTAAAATCCTCCAGCCCATCTTCAAATAGTGGAGGTCCTAAAAGTTCCAGATTATTTCTGTCCATTACCAGTATGCCTGGAGCCAGTTCTTGAAAGTTTTTTATAACCGCCGTTGCAAAAGAAAATCTCACATTTCCCCCGATTGATCTTTAGACCAAGAATAGCAGACATGTCAACAACTTTTTGAAAATCTTCTAGCACTTGATTTGAGTGGTCGCATAATGTACCATCATTAAGATATCAAACATTTAGTGTTGAATTTAATTGGTCGATGATGGGTTGTATTGACATGCTGAAAGCTAAGGGACCTGCAGGGTCTCCTTGTTGTGCGCCAACGGTCGAGGACAAAACTGTATTTTCCCAGAAGAGATTACTCGGTTGTGAATAACATTGCCATAAAAAATTAAAAATCTCGGGGATATTTTTACGAATTTTGCTGAGCATTATGTCTCGTTCTACGCTGTTGAATGCGTTTTGGAAGTGGATTTTCAATAAAACTTTGTCCATGTTCTCTAGGTTAGTGATGAACGACCTCGCTGCATGTACTGCTGCTTTACAGCCTAGTTTGGTGCCAACACCAAATTGATGAGGGTGAAAAAAGGGAGACACTTTTTCTCTCACGCGGAAACATGCAATCTTCGAAATTAGTCTAATCGGACAAATTCCTCCGTCTTTTTTCTTTAGGACGTAAAGAGAAGCGCCAAAAAAATAAGACCACATTAGTTGGTTGAGGTCTCCTCTGAGCAAAAAGTTACATAGTTTTGTCAAAGAAAGTAGAGCTTTTTGTCCAGCTTCTCTAGCGGAAAAGAAAATAATGTCCTTGAGATGCTGAGGACGAAGCCCATCAAATTGTTCGCTTGATCCACATGAGAATGACTGGATAGTTCTTGACACAACATCTGGTTCTACTTGTAAAGGAGGGGTGTCGTCAAAAATTCAAAATTGAATATTATTCCGTCTCGGCTTAATACAACTATGTTACCTAATTTGTCCTCCAATTGGATATAATTCTTGTGTTAAATAATATACACTTAATCTTCCTTAATACTAATAACTTTTATTCTTTTTTAGGTTAGCTTATTTCCAACTCTAACAAATCCATTTGATTCAACCAACCAATTTAATATTCTTTAACTTCTATTAATCTTCGTATACCATTTTTATTTATTTTAAATTTGTATTTTATTTAATATTAAATAATTGTTTTCAATCTTCATCCTAATTTTTCGGTTTATTTATTATTTGACGAGTTCATTTTATATTTATTGTCCTAGCAGTCCGCACTTGCTAAATTAGTTTCATATTTGAATTAAGTTTTCTAATAATATTTTCTGAACATTTAAAAATAATATTTATGCAACATTATAAATAATACAAAATATTAATCAATTTACAAAAGTAAAATTATAATCGAAATTTTTTATATTTTCTTTTTTACGTTTACAAAAGAATATTCTTAATACATAAATAATATAAACAATATTTATTACATAATATAAACGCACAAATTCATTGTAACATAACATATAAACACCACAAACTAAAATTAAATATTAAATTATGATCATAATTTAGATATCCTTCTCAATCAAATCAATCTTGTAAGTAAAAGGTATTAATTTTTAAGTATAAGGCCCCACAAAACTATCTAAATATTGAAATTGCCACCGATATGCAAAATAGAAACAAAATTAATATTCTATTAAAATTCAATTAGTACAAACAAACCTAATACAAAATTTATTTAATTCAACATATTTGTTTTCACTGCTTTAAATGAAAATATAACATTTCTTAAATGTTGTGGTATAAATATTTTTAAATAATTGTACATAAATATTTATTTCACAATTTGTGTAAATATTATAAATAACGTTATACCAAATATTTGTTTACAGTTTTTTTACACATTTAAATCTGATTATTATTTGAGGGATATTTATAGTAATTAAAAAAAAAAACAAGTATTGATTTACGTTTTGCAATATTAACCCTTTCCCTAAAATCTCTCCCAGAAATCTACTTTTTTGTAAAAAACTACATTGTCTCAAATATACTTTTAGTAGGTATTTACATTATTAAAAGCTTTTGATGCCCCTTAGGTTTTTGGTCCTTTCATAATCCATTCTACGTAGTTACAAAGATTGTATATTTATCCACGTAGTATCACAAAAGCTGACAAATGTTTGCTTGTTCTAATTTTTTTTTCTTTTCTTTCCCAAAATTCTAATACTTCTCTACGCCTTTTTTAAAACTTTGAAATTGTTCTTTATCTTCATCCAAATTTTAACTAACATTATCGTAGATATTGGAGCGAAGGGTTATATTTTTTTAATAAACAAAATTTTGTTTTAATCAAAAATGACCAAATAAAAATTTATATAAAAGTTTCCTTTAAATGAGAAATAAAATTAAATTTATTTGAAGTTTAAAATTTCTGAAAGCCAATCTATAATTTTTGTTAACATTATAATTTAGTTTGTACACGAAAAAATATTTCCGTTTAATTAAATAAATAAAATTGTTAGTAAGTTTTATTTGTAACGATAATCAAAGAATGCTTTGTGTACAAAAGACGTTAAACGCGCGTTATTTCATCAAGGTTAAAAAGTGTGAGAGACAATCATTATGTATTGAAAGGAAGTGAGAAGAAACATTTTAAAAGGTAACAGTGAAGGAACAGTACAGTAATATTTGTTTTGAATTGACAAATGTTTCTCCTTCCAAACTTAGAGTGTTTAAAGAATTGCGCTCCTGGTTAAAATCTTAGGTGGAATCGTCCTCGGACTCCCAGGTTCCGTTGTGTTGATCAGAATCACTCGAGATATTACCGATGATAATTTTTTCTTAATTCTGTCTACTTCATGTATGTACTTTTTATTTGATTAAATCGTTTCTTTAATTCGTGAGCTGTAATTCATAACCAAAGCTGCATCTTTCAAAGCAAAATTCAGAACCTATTTTCAGGGGTTCTTAAAATCTTCTAAAGAGTGAAAAGATTATTAACATTTTAATGGAATATTTTTAATATTAATAATAAAGCAATGGTACCATTCAAATTGTACGTCAGATTTAGATATTCAGTACCTATCCTAAGGTGGTAAATGTAGAAGGAAGAAACCGAGGTTTAGTTCCACGCACACATGAAGGTAAAAAACTGTTTTTTATCTAAAGAGATCTATTCTAACTTAAGCTTTCATAATTTAAACAGAAGATAAAGATTATCATTTTTCGAAATACTTGGCAGAAGCTTCAGTACAGCAAGGCATAGATTTTTTAGACCGAACCAAAATTCATCAAAAATTCATCGTGTCTTCTAAATATAAACTAGATATTATCAACTTATGCTTATTTCTTGGAGAATTCTTGTATCGCAAGCTTAAAATGTGCTGCCAAAGCCATCTACTGTCCTGTCTGGGTCATGTCTAAAACAATTGCTATTAATTGAGAACGATTTTCTACCCGAATCATTTGGTTGATTTAGTATCGGTTACACTATACGAAAATTCTTAGCAGTCATCATCACAGTCTCGCTCCCAATTTGAGTTTTATCGTATAATTTAACTTCCGTTATATGTCGTCATGCAATGGTTGTGCTGTTATATTTTATGTTCTTATTTACCATCTATAATGTTTACACACTTAATTAATATTATTACATGCGAATACTAGGGTGGGTAAAGATTGGCATGTTTAGGTTTTAGTGGTTTTCCTAAACCTTGAAGTAAATGCTTTGCTAAGACGAACCAATCCGCTATTGCACACGGTTTCGTCACCACACTATATAGGTTTATACTGATCTTCTGATGCACCATACATAACACTTACATCACAATACAATATTTGCGTAATATACCATACGAATAAATAAATAAATAAATTAGTGTTATTATCAAGTATAGCATTTTTCTTTATTTTATCAAAAAAGTTGAACTTTTACTGCTTTCAGATGGGACTGTCTCTATTGTTAGAAAACACTTATTTTAAATTAATTTTCTTTTCGTCTTCTTAAAACCCATTGTCTTTTCAATTTATTTTAGAGCAACAGATGAGACACTTAGTTTATTTACGGTAGCGGGTAGGCACTTCTATATGATCCCGATAAGGGATAATACCTATTTCAGGAATGCAACCCTGCTAAAGCAAGCCTTACTCTGTCCGTCCCTCCATCGGTTAGGAAAAGTTATTATGCCCCTAAATCTCATCAAATATACCATATCTCTTCCCAATTCCAAACCCTTTGTGTTGCCAAAACCTTTTAACCATGACCATGAAATGTCAAACCAAAAAACCCAAATACCCAGGCGAGTAGAATCAGTGATTCAGAATCTCGAAATGAAATGTCAGTCAACTCCAAGGATTCTAGGAAGAGCAAAAGTTTGATACCAAATACACAAAGACAAAGATTTATAAAATCCAATCTACCCTTAAACGTTGCTACTTATAATATAAGAACTTTAAGAACACAAGAACTAGAAGAAGAACACGGTCACATAAAATTGTATATCATAAGAATATGTAAAACCAGGCTGCCTGAAAAAAAATACACCTTTTTAAAGTCAGGCCACACCTTATACCAATAAAATTCAAACTATAAGGATAAGGAGACAACAAAAATTATATCACGGTATACCACGCAATATTGAACAGACTAACACACGTTGTCATCAAACTCAATATAAATTATACATGCTTAAGCATCAACAAGCACATCACCCAAAGAATACGTTGAAACATTCTATGAAAGCCTAGATAAAGCACAACAAATGCAGAACACACAGGAGATTTTAATGCTAAATCGGAGAACGAAAACAATGAGATGCAGAAGATATCTAAAATTTTGGATTAAGTGTCAGAAACCCCAGAAAAGAGACTATAACAAACTACTTAAATAAAGAAATACTATACTGTTTGAACACACTCTTTAAAAAACTTAAGCAACGCAATGGACATGGCGTAAACTAGATAATAAAATAAACTAGACTTTATACTATCCAACAAAAAAGTATTTGTAAAAACGTGTCAGTAATAAATAAATTTAGCAATTACAGACTGGTCAGAGCAGAGATCAAGATCAATATTAATATCAAAATCGAGAGAATAAAACTTTGCAGACCAAAACGCTACCTTTCAACTGAAGTTCTGAAACAGAATATCAAAATGATATTCACCGAAAACTGATACCAGAAATACTAGAACAAACTGGCCGACAAGATTACGAATGCAGTAACAACATTGATAAAGAAAATCTGTCCAGGAACAAAAAACTATAATAATTCTCGTTAAAAGATTATAAATTTCGTCGCATATTAAGAAAGCGGCGCTGTTGTAGATTAAAATTTAATTTTTATTCAAGACCTAAATCAAAATCTCCCTATTGAAGTAGTACTCGAATATTTTCCCGTCATCAACAGATGGAGCTTGCAGCTTGTAAAAAAAAATTTTGTACACGACAGTAATTAACATTTAATGATCGATGCAAATTCCAAGAAGAAACATTTTGCTTGACTTATTTAAATTTTTCTACGTTGAATTAGAAGAATGAAATCCAATTCCCCGAAATGTATAAACCAATTATCACGCAAACGGCAAGTAAGACATTTTCATAATTGCAGCATTGCAATGATTGCAGTCTTTGTAAATTGTAAACGTAAGCGTTTATTTTCAGTTGTTTTCATATCGTTTACCTAATTTTTGTGAGCAAAGCAAAGATAATAGTGACGTTCTTCAGTTCTTCTTTTTTCGTTTGGCTTATTGTATTATTTTTGTTGCCTTACATTTTTCTAGAGATACAGTATTCAACGGAAACTGTCAAAAAAAGTATTTAAACATAATGAATTTTTCTCCGCACTTTCAACGGTACTTTCTAGGAGGACATAACATTATTTGCAATACAATTGAACGGTTATTCCAATTATCACTAAATGTCTAAATGGTAATGTATCAATATCAGTAGGGGAGGGTGGGCCACAATGAAACATGGGCCACAGTGAGACATTCAATTTTTCTCTTTCAAATATAATCGGATCTGTGCTGCCATCTATACAACGAAGGAATAGTTACGCCTACACATATTCATACTGGTAGCAATTTATTTCAGTTGTTCGTTTGGACGCATTAGTGGCGTATCGTTTCGCGGCTACCGAAAGTAAATATTTTGCATACATTCCACTGTGAATTTAAGATTAAGGAACGCTAAAATTAGTAAGTATTTTTCCTGTTAATTAGCATAACCATTAAGCTACACTATGCTATAGAGGATTTGCTCTGATTCAATTAGTTTTTATTTAACCTATAAAATCTATTCGGCATGTGCTTTGGGCCAACTTGAGACAAAATAAATGGGCCACAATAAAACATGTCTCATTGTGGCCCATATGTAATTTAAATAATTGTCTGCAATAACGTCTGCTTTTAAATGCTGAACTAAATTTATTATTTGTTATAGTATATTATCTCTTGCTTTAGGCAGAATAATGTCAAGGGGACGAAAGAGGAAGACCGATAAGGGAACGTTTTCAGAAGACTCAATGAGACAGGCTGTTGAAGCAGTTTTGAAAGGTGATATAAATGGACGTAAAGTTTCACTTAGAGAAGCTGCTTTACAATATCACGTTAAGTATCAGACGCTCTTTAGATATGTTAAAAAGCACGCGAGAACCCAAATTTACCTATTCGTATGACGCCGAACTATCAATGTCGCCTGGTATTTTCACACGAACAAGAAACATCTTTAAAGGAATATATGATAACCTGCTCAAAAATGTGTTACGGAAAATCAACCAAAGACTTTCGAGAACTGGCATACGAAATGGCAAAAATTAATAACATTAAAACACCAGACAATTGGGAAGATAAAAAGAAAGCAGGTGTTGACTGGATGCAGGGATTCTTGAAACGTCATCCACAGATTAGCATTCGTCAACCAGAAGGATGCAGTATATCTAGAGCTACCTCATTCAATAGACACAATGTTTCTAAATTTTTGACAACTTAGCAGAGATCTACAGACGTTCTGACAAATTTGCCGATGGGTGTCGTATATTCAATCTCGACGAAACGGCAACAACCACGGTACAAAAACCCAAAAATATTGGCACCGAGAGGTCAAAACAAGTCAGTCAGTGCACAAGCGGTGAACGTGGAACACTTGTCACAACATGCTGCATAATTAGTGCAAGTGGAAACAGTTTGCCTCCAGCTATGATTTTCCCCGCAAACACTTTAAAACGCACATGATTAATGGATCTCCCCAGGAACTCTAGGACTAGTCTCCACAAGTGGGTGGATGACTAGTGAGCTGTTTCCCTCAGTTATGAGACATTTCATAAGTAATAGCAATTCATCAAAGGATAATCCAAGTGTCAATATGACAACCATGAAAGTCATTTGACAATCAAAACTTTGAACTTAGCTAAAGACAGTGGAGTCATTATTGTCACCTTACCACCTCATTGTAGCAATAAGTTACAGCCTCTTGACGTCTCTGTATTTTATTCGTTCAAGTCTCATTATAACGCAGCAGTCGACTCTTGGTTGCTTCATAATCCCGGGACTCCAATGACTATCTATGAAGTTGCCAGCTGTGTAGGCGTAGCCCATCAAAACTATGACTCCTGCAAATATCATATCGGGATTCAAGAAAACGGGCATTTACCCGTTCGACCGTAATGTTTTTTCAGATGACGATTTCCTAGTTAGCTACGTAACTGATCGTGACTTTCCCGCCGAAGCTGGTGAAGTGATGGAAACAGAACATATAGGAACTGACAATACAGTGAGAGGAAGAATTAAGGACACCTCCAAAAGAAATTCCACAAACAGCAATAGAACTAACTCTACTTAACGAGGAAGAATCGCCAACACAAAATGTTGCTCATACTTCTAGTTCAGGAACTAGTACAAAACCAAGCACTTCGTTTATTTCTCCAGAACAGTACAAAGGGTTTCCAAAAGCGGGGGCAAGGAAGTCTAAAACTACGTACCAATGGTCGCAGTTGCATTGCAACGGACACCCGGAAAAAGCTTCTATGAAGCAAAAGAAACTGAAAAGCAACGCAAAATTTTCTTAAAGAAAAGTTCACTTTTACGTAAAAAGAAACCAATAATAAGTGATGTATCATCGTCTGAAGATGAAGTTACCGCTTCAAACCCTATGGAGGAGGATTCGGATGAGGACATAGAATGGCCACCGGCATTGGATTATTCTGGATTTGAGGAATTGGTTAGGGAACCCATACCTGGTGATTTCGTGCTAGTGCACTTCAAAACAAAAACAGCAGTGTTTTATATAGGACAAGTTGCTAAAGAGAAAGATCTTGAAAACGATATAAAAATTAATTTCCTAAGAAAGAGTTTAAAGGTGAACGCCACTTTGTGTTTCCTGCTGTTCCGGACGTGGCATCAGTGTCAATAGATGACATAAAATGATCCTACCAGTACCCACTTGTTTGGGGAAAACAAAAGGCTTCAGTCATCCTTTAAATTTGAACTAGATTTTACATTATTAAACATGCGTTAAGAAACCCATCAGTAGTGTATCCCACAATGAAACAGTTGTAACATTTTTGTTTGTTAATTTTTTAATACTTATTTTGTATGTTTTCTAATTTGCATATAGGATTACTTTTGCAATATGTTGAAGTTTCATTAGCAATGCTCAGTTTTTGATTTATCAGATTGGCTATTAAATAAAAATTAAAAACATTTTTTTGTCTCACTGTGGCCCACCCTCCCCTACATGTGTCTAATTTATTATTATGTACTAACTCTAATCACCGGGAATACAATAGAAATGGTTATCACACTGTTTTCAAAATCGCCTTTTTAACACGATGTTACTCACTTTATTTACAAAATATGTGAGTAACAACGAATCTGAGTAAACAAATGGTAAACAGTACATCTTTATTTCATTTCGTTACGAAGATTGCATTTTTCCCATGTTTTGTAAAGCTAATTTTTTTATACAAAGAACGTTCGTAAATATACGTAACTTGCAACATCATATTATCATGAATCACAAAATTGATACATGCGTTTTGAAAGATACAAACATAAAATAAACACAGTAATATTATACACATTCCAGTTGTTATTCCATAAGATATTTTGCTGATAAGCGGTTTTTTAAAATGTGAGTAATGAATTCAGAATTGGAATTTTAAATTAGGTCAATTTACAGCGACAACTAATAATAAATAGCGTAACCATTTTATTAAGTCATAGGTGTGTAACAAATGTAAACTCAACAGGTCTATCTAGCGGAGGAGATATACTTCAAAAGCACACAAATAAAATATTTTGTTGCATGTTTAATTTAAATTTGGAACAATTACCACTAATATAAATTAAAATAATATGTTAAGAAGAGCTTGTATAAGGGCAATAGGGTATTAGAATTGATCTCAGGTGAACTACTTTTAAATTTGAGAAGGTTCTTATATAACCTATTTGTATTAATATAAAGCAGTACGTTTATTTCTTAAGAAAATCAAATAGGTCTCGCCCTAGGCGGAGTTACCTTGTAAAGTGTTAGCAGCTGAAAACATTTTTTCGTCAACTATTTTTTGAGTTAAACATGCAGAACTAAATCGATAGTAGTGCCATCTACGGTACTACTCCAACGAGTCCCCTCTTAAATGTACTAAAATTGCCTACAGAGAGAGGAAATGTAGCAGATAAAATGTCTGACAATTTTAAAGAACTAAGTTAATTTATTAAAAGAGAAGTTAGAAACTATAGAAGAAATTATAACACCAAACTTATATAGGAAACTGTAAAAAATAACAGAAAGTACTACAAAACAAACAAGTAATAAAAAACACAGTAATAACGAAAGTAAGAAATGAACAATATATAGTAGTGCAAGATAAAAATAAAATTAAAAAGAAATTTAATCCTTTTATAATAACATATTCTCCTCAAGCCATCCAGGATCTATAAAACCTCAAGAAAGAAGAAAAATCCAAAATGCAGAATCAGAAGACCTACTAAATATTGTACAAAATGAAATAAACACAACACTGAGTCTAATGAAAAACAAACAAAAAACAAGAAGACAGAACCACCACAGAAATGTTGCAACTTGTGGGAAAACCTATAAGGAAAGCACTAAGAGTCCTGCTATTCAACAGGTGTCCCAATGATGGCAAGATATCAATCAAATGGTGTAACTCCGAAGTTATATTATTCTTCAAAAAGGGCGAAAATACAAACATAGACAATTACCGGTCCATATCCCTCTTATTTCATCTTTAAAAAACTCCTCACAAAAATTATCACAAACAGTGATTAATTTTTTATTTATTCGTATAGTTTATTTTAAATATTGTATTGTTATGTATGGTGCCCCAGAAGATCAGTATAAACATGTATAGTGTGGTGACAGACTGTGATGCTAGTATAATAAAAAATAGCGTATAATACACGTGTATAAGCTCGTTTGTTATGGGTTTATTTGCAAAAGTAGAACGTTGACTTCTTAAAAACGTGTGTCGTGTGTAGCACGTTACGACATGAGTTGAATTTGCCGTAAATGTTGTGAATTTTTTATTGGTGGATTTTTAATTAACAAAAGTTTCGGGGACGATGAGCGGACATTTTCTTTTTCCTTCTACATGGGTGTTGTGGCGTGCCTCTTAAAATTAAAATTTTACACATAAATTAATACTGTGTGTTTCAAGATTTCCAAGTCGAATTGGTGTTTAAACTTAAATCCGACCGCATTCACCGTTTTTTTTCATTCGTTTCTTTTGTTTCGTGGTTTGTTAGTTCTAATTACGACGTATGCTTTAGCACGTGCGTTTTTCATATTTTTATTGTATATTACACCTGGATAACTCCTGGGGGTGCTGGAATGGCTAATTAGGCACCGTTTCCTATAACCTTAAGGACTACCACGGTTTCGCATCCAATTAAGTTGCAACCAGCCGGTGAACTTTATGGGCTGCAGGGGTCGTTTATTCTGCATAATCTATACTTTGAGGGAATATATTTGTCATCCGTTCTTCGTTACATACCTTTTCTAAGGAAAATCTTGGGGTTACCTACCTTCTGCAGCTGTCGAATACTATCGCTAGCAGGAACTTTCATTCTCGGAACTGCATACTACAGAATACAGCTAAGTTTTAATGTTTAAGTAACCTATTCCATATTAACACGTATAAAGCTCACGTACATGTAACATTAAACGGTTTGAATCTTTAGCATTTAAGCAAATTTTTATTCGAGGTAGACTCCACCACCGACGTTTGGTTTTGTTTTTAACCAACTCTATAAGATCTTGAGCGCTTTACATAGTGTGGTTGAAGGTAAAACAAAAAGCCTTTTGGGTTGGGGGGAAGTACTTACCTTTTTATTCCGAGTTTAAGTTAGTTTTAAGTCACTGTGTGTAAGTGACGTGTGTACGTTAACCCTTCTTAGTAACCAATCCTCAATTGGAACGCTAACTTTAATTTGAGGTGTAACTAAAAAGCTTACCTGAAATTCGACACATTAATTGCGAGCTTCAATTATTGTTGTTGCTAACGCACGTAATCATTTTCGTCAGTCTCTGTATTTCTGTCACATTCTCTTAATACTTTAAATTTTAGTTGTTATGTTGAATTGTCTATTTGTCTCTCTGATTTGTGTTTGTTTTAGCGTATTAGACCTTTAGTAAAACCTGTTGAACTTCTGTTGGTCAGTTGTATTTCTTTCTATTACCCAGCAGGTGGCGCCTTGTTAGGCAGCAGTCTATTTCTTTACAGTTCTTTAAGGACCCCCCACTCACTGACTAAGCCGGACGCTGCTGTGCTAACTACTACAAATACTGGATCCTCCACGAATTTAGTGCGCTACATCGAGCCAAATTCCCTCACATTTTCTCTCTAGGTTGTACCGCTAGAGCCGTCGCTTTCTTTTGTTATTTGTAAGCTACAACGGTTATACGTTTAAAGCAATACTCTCGGCTTTGTTTTCTGCGTTTAAACTCGTCGTGCGTTCATTAAAGGCTTTTTTATACACTTGTATTATAATGTACTATAACAATTTCCAATGAACTAATTGAAAATTTAAATACAGGTTTTCTCAATATCAATACACAATTAAAAACATATCATTTATGAAACTGTTAAAAATAATGTCTCACAGTTGCATAAAAATAAAAAAGATTGTAAAGTAGAAGTTATAATTTTATAATAAATAAACATACAACGTATGTAGGTAATAAATTATAATAAGATATCATTAAAAAGTACATAACTAAAACCATGTATTCTATTAAATATAAATCAGAAGAATAAAAAAAACTATACTATTTCATTGTAGCTTTGTAGTAACAAATTAAATTAATTTTCTTTTTGTTTTACCGAGCAAAAATGCACTTCAACTCCAACGCTCATGTGTTTTCTAGACCAAAAAAAACAATTCTATAAAATAGTCGTCTTCATTTTAGTATTTCTCGTAGATGTCTAAATAAAACAAAAATTTGTACCTTTAATGAATTCTTAAATTAATTTCTTAACAACACTTATTTATAATAATGGGAGAGATACCAAACTGCAATGTTACGTTGTTGTAGTTATTGATTTGTGTTTGTGTAATTGTGCTAATAAAATATGTAAATGTAGAGCACTAACACCGTGTGATAATAAAATAATTACAATTTACATTGAGGACATTTATTGTTGTGTGCAAATTTGTGTTATAAATGTAATTCACTTTTTAAATTCGAAACCACACAATCATTCTGCAATTAAACGTGAATTTTTATGAATAGTTTTGATTAAATTGTTTCATTTTGTAAATAACACAATACTGTTATAATTTGCGCATTAGCCCAGCTTGATATACTATGATTTGCGTCTGAATGCTAGCCGTTTTAGTATCTAATGCTATAAATAGCATAAACGGATGAAAAAATAGTTATTTTTCTACGATCGTGCAAAAAGTGACTACTTTTTGCAGAAATTACTATGCCAAAAGTTTCACTTTTTTGCATTAGTGCAAAAGTAATTTATCAGTGCAAAAATTAAATTATTTTATTTATTTTTTAATTTTTCGATCGTAGAATAAATGTTGTGTTATTATTTCACAATAAACAGAAAATATTCATTCATGTACAAACTAAATTATTTTGTTAATTTTATTTATTCGTATGGTTAATTAATTAATTATTGTTAATAAAAATATAGATTGGTTTTAGAAATTCTTAAACTCTAAATAAGCTTAATTTTATTTCTCATTTAAATGTAAACTTTTAATATAAATCTTTATTTGGTCAATTTTAATTTTAAAGACAAATTTTTATTTATTAAAAAATAACTCTTCACTGCTATATGTAAATACAACCCCCTTTGAAAATATTAACAATTTACGAAATATTATTACTGGATTAATTGGAACGGAGTAGAAAAGCTGTTACAATGCTTTGACTACTGGAATTAAGGCGATGCAAGCACTAGATGGGTAAAGTAATTTAATGAATCAAATTAAATCAAAAACAGCTTTATTGTCACCAAAATTTACATTTCTTGGACAAAACATAACAACAAAAAACATAAAATAGAAAAAAAAATGCATCATCGCAAATGCATTTATCACAGAATTATTCTTAGTTTAAATAAACATAACTAAAACAGTTGATTACAACCAAATATAAAATAAGTATATAAATAGTTGAAGGCAATATAATAATAAGTCCAAATACCGTGGATCACTGAATTTCATGTAAATTAAAATTAGTTATTGTTATTAAAAGTAACAGCAAAAAATCAGAGATTTGATATAATTTTATAGTTTTTTATAATTTAGTTTGGGGATACATTGATTTGTAAGAAACTAGTAGGTGATTGTATAATTTTATACCACTATACAGGGTAGAGTTTTTTAGTACATTCTAATTTTGAAGTTTCTAAGCTAAGGTTGTAAGAAGAGGAGTTTCTAGTATTTTGTGAATGAACCTGCCTTTGCGGAAAATTGTGCAGATGAATGAAACTAACGGTTTCTAACATGAATAATGCCAAAAAAGTTAAAATTTTGAATTTTTTAAGTATTCTCTTTTTTTCAGTCCGAAAATTTGTCTGATAGCTCTTTTTTGTAATTTAAATATTATGTTAAATCTCTCTTTACAACAGGCACCCCAAAACGGTAATGCATATTGCAAAAGAGATTCGAAAAGAGCAAAATATGTTGTCCTAGCAGTAGTTACAGTTAATTCACTGGAAATTGTTTGTAATGCATAACATGTAGAAGACAACTTGTTTACTAATGAATCAATGTGAGGCGACTATTTCAGAGAATTGTCTAAAGTAAGACCTAAAAACTTAGTCGATTTAGCAACTTGAATTATATTATTGTCGTCTAACACTATCGGATCTAATTCTCCTTTGAAACACATTGCCTTGGTTTTTACTGCATTTAAACTTAAGCTGTTTGAGTCACACCACATTTTCAGTGCTAGAAGGTCTTCTTTTATTGAATTTTGCACCGATTTTGATTGTGAGACTCTCCAGGTGATGCTGGTGTCATCTGCGAATAATGTTATTTTGCTGTTAATATTCAATGTTGTTAAATCATTTATAAATAATAAAAGTAGGATTGGTCTAAGAACCAATCCTTGTGGAACTCCGCACACAACATTATTTGCGTTTGAGTTTTTATTTTTGATTTTGACCTATTGTTTTCTATTGCTCAGGTAAGATGCAAACCACTTGAGTGGAGTATTCCTCGTTTACACCCTTAAGAATTTCTTCTACAGAAAACATTGCATCCGTAGTATTACGATTTGTCAAAAAACCAAATTGATAGTTACTGATAATATGAAATTGCACGAGAAACGACCGATAGCAGTGCTATGGGTCTATAATTACATACATTATCTTTACATCCGCCCTTGTACAACGGAATGATGACAGCTGTTTTTTATGCAATCCGGAAATATCCCTTTACAGAAAGAGTCATTAATTAGATAGTTGAAATAAGACAATGTGTTTGACGAAGGTGGGAGAACAAGTTAATTGACAGGCCATCTTCTCCAGTAGAAGATTTATTTTTATATCAGAAATAGTTTTTAGTAATTTATTCTTATTGACAGGTTTTAAGAACATACACTCAGGTGCAATAAAAGTTTCCATTTAATATTACACAGTTAATTCGCAAAATGTGTAACATTTGACCAAATATGTAGCATCAGTAACTTATTTTGTTGTAGTACCAGACATAGACATCTACTTCTAAGCCTACTGTTTTATTTTTTCTTTTGTTTTTCAAGATTGCGATATCAACTGCCTAAACGTAAATTTTATTTAACAGCAAAACTTTGAAGTATGCTTGTTTACATGCTTTTAAGTTAATCTTCTGTTAGATTTTTGGTATTGTGTACACTGTTGTGCTGTAATTTTGTTATGCCTCTAAACGCAATGGATTCTGCAAAAGCTGTAGCCCATGTGGAGGATGGTCGAAATTTACGTTATGTTGGTAGAGTACTTCACTGTACTCATACAGCGGTTCGAAAATGTTTGCAAAGGTTTCGAGAGACTGGCAGATACACGCGAAGACCAGGTTCTGGTAAGAGGAGAAAAACAACTCAACAACAACAATTGTTTTATTACACTACGGGGATTACGTAACCGCACTTCTACGTCCGTTGAGGCGAGAAATCAACTTAGGAAAGTGCGTGGTGTTGATGTAAGTGTGTGGACAGTTCGCCGAAGATTAGCGGAAGCAGGACTGAAGTCTTGTATTCCAGCTCATGGACCAAAGTTATTACCACATCACCGAACAGCAAGGTTGCAATTTGCTCGTAATCACTTGGCATGGAAAATTGAGCAGTGGAGTACTGTATTATTCACAGATAAATCTCGGTTTTGTCTATATTTTTGAGATGGTCGACAACGGGTGTGGCGTAGAGGCGGTGAACGCTATGCACCCTGTAAATTCGTTCCCAGAGTAAATCATAATGGAGGCTCAATTATGGTGTGGGCTGGCATTTTATTAGAAGCTCGTACGGAACTTGTCTGTGTAGATGGAGGGTCTTTAACTGCACACCGATACATTACAGAAATTCTGGAAGACCATGTTGTCCCATTTGCTCCATTTATTCGCAATAACTTCATCTTAATGCATGATAATGCAAGGCCGCATGTTGCGAGAGGTGTTAATGAATATCTTGACGCAGTCGGGATTATCCGTATGGAATATTCCCCTGACATAAATCCTATAGAACATGCTTGGGACATGTTAGATAAGCGAGTAAGAAAGAGACCTGTATCACCAGCTTCACTAAATGATCTGCGAATTGCTCTTCTCGAAGAATGGGAGAATATCGCTCAAGATTATTTCCGCAGTCTAATTGAAGGTATGCAGAAGCGCATACAAGCTGTAATTAGAGCCAGAGGAGATAATACCAAATACTGAATTACCATGACTCTCACCTGCTGAGTAAACTCCTGTATACCATCCGTCTTGTTTTTTTAAATTCACTTCATGCCTTAGAGGCTAAATTATCAATGTTATTATTATCATGATTTATTTTTCGTTTAATCTTTTAAAAAATATAAGTGGAAACTTTTTATTGCACCTGAGTGTACTATGATCCGTTTTAATGATGGTTAGAATTTGGTGTTCTGTAAATACAAATAATAAATAAATTTACTGTGGAGTGTTTAACAATTGAAAATTCAAATACGTTTTCTATTAACAAATGATCAAAAATATCCACAGGTTGAAATGTGTCACTACTAGACAAAATCAAAGTTCCTCCATGACCACTATTACGCCTATTGTATCTAGAAAGAGGGCAATATTTTTTAATAAAAAACAGTTTTCTATCTTTCAACCAATGTTCAGTAATAGCTACAATTTGGGAAAAATTGAGTTCCTCTAGTACTAAAAATAAATCGTTTATTTTGTGTCTTAATGATTGAGCATTAACTAAAAGCACGTTTAATTTACTGTTCTCATTGTTATTCTTATTTTTACTATAACTATTAAAGGAGACTTGTTCCTTATGACGTGTCAATATCGATATTAGTTTTTCGGATAGCCAGGATGGCCAATGTAATTTCTATGACTCTACCTGGAACACTGAAGTAACATAACTCTTTCCGATGAGACGTACGACTTGTAAGCTGCTAGATCCTGTTCTGCTTCAGATGAGTCCAATTCGTATGCTTCAAAATATCTTAAGTACAAATTTCTTAATTCTTTTAACTCAAAAGGTAAACCTTCCGAGGCCAAGAAAAGTCTGATGCTAGTTCTAGTAAAACCTTCATAGCATACATTTTGTGGTTGATCACAAAGGAGAGCAAGGTACAAACGTATTGCTTTAAATAACTCTGGCTCACAAAATCTGGATAATTGAGTCCGTCCATCGCTTGAATTTTTAGTTAATCTTACCCTTGGTGGTGTCATTGGATCAATTGACAAGTTTAAATCGCCGTTATTTAAGATAGCGATTTTATTATCCATTATTTGTATGTTTGTTTGCACTTTGACACCATTATAGAGTAAAATAATTGTCATTACATCATTCGATGGAGGTATGCCATTGAAGCGTTAATAGAAGAGACTTTGGCGACTAAAACTACTGTTATCTTTGATAATTAGTTAATCGACGAAAATTTGAATTTAAACTTGTTCTGATCACAATGAAATTTGAAAAACTAAAACGATTTATATCCAATTCAATCGGTTACATCATAACAAAAATACCTGTCTACTTTCGGTAAGTCAAAAAGAAGAATTTTGCCTAAACTACGTTATCGTTGCAATTAAAATGAAATATTTTGTCACAACAATTCTGTGCCAAAAGTTTCAATTTGTTTCACTGCATTAATGCAACAAACAATTTATTAGTACAAAAAGTAAATTATTGTTTGAACTAGTGTAAAAGCAGTTTTTTTCATTTTTTGATCGTAGAAAAATGTTTTGTGCAACATGTGCAAAAAGCATATTTGTTGCACTTTTGCACTATTTACACAAATAACTATTTATTATCTAATTACGAAAACAAAAAGTAAATTTATAGAATAACTTATAGGAAATCAAAAGAAACATTTTGCTGCCATCAAAGTAAAGGTGAAGCTACGGATTAATTGTTCGGATTTAAGACATGTCGGATTTACAGAAAATCATAGTAGCGGAAGATATGATATATTTGTTAAATTAACTGCAAGAGCTAAAGAAATAAAAGTAGAGAGAGGAATTTATTTTCTTAAACTAGGAAAACTTAAAACTTATTCTGCAGTACACTCTTCAAAAAGTTTGGAAGTAGGTTATCCACGCAGCCCAAAATTAATAGTTTTTTTCTCATGTATTTACTGCTTGTCATACAGTTTCAGCTTTTTATAATAAAGGTAAAATTTTTTCGATCTTATAGAAAATAGACTCGATGTAAAAAACAGGCATAGATTTTTTCCTTATAACCCAGAAATTTTTAAAACCGGCTCTTCCATAGTTTAGGATTATTTTAAACAGTAAAATTTTTTAATAAAAAAACTATAACAAATTATTAATTATTTTTAGAAAAATCATTAGTTTTTTATTAAGCCATAAAGGGGGTTAGTTTTTAAGACTTGAAATACGTTTCAAAGCATAAAATAATCGTTATTCAACTAATCCAAATAAAATTTTACTTACTTTAGGTTTTAAAATAAAGTTTTAAATGTTTGGCTTTGAGGGGTAGCTTTTACCATTAAAAAATGAAAAGCTCTCATCGGAATAATATAGAATTTAAAGTGGAAGGTAAATAGAAGATAATCCCAAATTTTTATGTAAATTCGTGCATTTTGAAAGGTGTTGCCTTATTTTGAGCTTCATTTTCAGGACTATAAGAAACTAAATATTAGACATAAGTAAAATTGAAAAACAAAGTAAGTATATTAAGTTTAAATGCACTACTCCACGATACTAATCAAAATTATTATATCCTGAACTTCTTCTGTTCTTAAAACTTTTGATTCCTTAGATTTGTAATGGTTACCTTGTCGCTTCAAAAACGCCTAAAATTTTAAAGATTGATAAAATTCTAAACTAATGTCAGGAAAATGATTTAAATTTAAGTAAATCACTAATTTATTGTTACGTCTCTGGAGTTACTACAATAAGTTAGAATGATCGCGGTGTTTTAGAAACTCCGTATCCTGAACGTTTGATTGTCTTTAAGAATATTGTTTTACAACTATAAAAGCGTAGTCATGTATTTATTCAATTCAGTTGAAAATGCGAGTAGATGTAAATTCTAACATGTAATATTAATTGTGTATTTATCAGAGATATACTTACTGTAGGTGTTTAAAATAAATAATCTCTAATAGCGTAATACCGTTGATTGAGCAATACAATACGACTGTGTTTATACTTATTTCGTGGTTGTGAATAGCTAACGATAAGGTTCGTAACATTTAGAAATTAATACATTAGACCTTTGTTAATTTGCTTAACTAAGTTTTTTTTAAATCAAATCGACGCAATAATCTTTTTATTTTTAAACTTTTTATATCAAGATGTGTGTTCCGACAGTTTTCACTGTTCTATATAAATTTTTTGATAATTTTAATATTTCTACCATATAATAGTTATCTGGTATAATTTTCATTTCTAATTGAAGTGAACCTTTATCGGTGTAACAACTAGACCTGAATTCGTCGTTCATTTCACTTAAAAATGTTTAAAAAAATTCTATTCAACAGACATTACTAATTTTTCAAATAAACTTACGAAATTTTCCTAATTCTATTGACCGTCTACTAAACCACTGACTAAACCAAACAATGTTTCTCTTTCAAGAGGTGCGGTAAAACGCCAGTTCTTCTGTAAGAAAATTATTTCAAAGTTTTAAAGTTCTATGTACACAATTTCACAAGACGATTTTCAGAGTTCTCCACTACAGAAACATTCCGCAAAATCGATAATACGTTTAAATATCATTCGACCTACTTCATCCTCAAATACAAATAAATCAATCACGTAAGTAGGAATAAAGTTAATCAATACTTAAAATTGCTTAAATTTTTTTTTCATTTACACCAACACAAATTTATGTATTTAATAACAACTAATTAATAATAATATTTCAATATGTTATTTAAGTTTCATTTAAAAATTAAAAGTAGTATTAGTATTTATATGAACTTTGACAACGTATGATGGCAACAAAATTTTATTTTTTGCGACGAATAAGTGTTGCGACATCCAGTGTCGTCTGGTGCTATCGTAACACGTCCGAAAATGCATTTTGTTTTTGATCACTTCTGTAGCGTGTATAATGGTCTATCGTTGATCTTCCCGCTGTCAATCTGGTTTGTTCTTCTAAAATTTTTCCTTTTATGCTTTTTTCTAGTTCTTGTTCTTCTTGAAGGATTGATTTTCATCCCACAACTCCAACCACAAAGGGTCCTTTAAAAAGAAAAAAATTCAAAATTCTTCTATGTAGTTTGTTTTGTATCACTTTCCCATAAATTGTGTCTATTGTTGCAAAGACACTAATATAGATTTCCCATGTTGGACTTTTGAAACCGACTGGTTTGAACTAAGCCCCATTTGCACAGAACTTCATCTTTATGAAAATGAGGCTATTTTAAGAAAAATGATGCTAACTCACACTCACTTGTGATTAATTTAATAATGAATTCAGTACAACCCGAAGTAGTGTTAATTAGCAGGTATTTTAGTAGGACAGGAGAAATAACACATAACAATATCAACGTGAAGAGATTTAAGCAAGCTTGGGTAAACGGCAGGAGTAGCTATGACTCTCTTTGACTCCTACAAAGTATTAATTATTTAAAAAAATTACGCCGTTTTGTTGAATAACTTTATAATGCCTCTCTTATGAAAGCTCTATTGTCAAAAAATTCACACAGTCCATTTTCACAAGTCTCTCATCAAGGGAATTTTTTACCAACTAAATACTTAGTTCGCCATGGCCAGAAACAAGTTATAATCACTTGGCGCCAGGTCCAGACTATATGGCATAAAACCTTCTAACTAAGTTTCCGGAGCTTCATGCGAGTCACCATCGATGTCTGTGGTCTGGATTTGTCCTGATGGAACACAATTCCTTTTCTATTAGTCAAAGGTGGGCGGTCCTTCGCAATTGCTTCTTTCAGACAATCTAATTGTTGACGCTACAGTTTTAAATTAAGAGTTTTGGGATAGGGTAGCAGCTCATACTAAATGATGAAAATCGATCCATGAGGTATTTTTGCGTTAACTTTGTGACACCCACTCATTGAAAACTATCTTCAATTCGATGGATAGCGATTCAAAATTATCCGCTGAGTAGATGTCTATATCAATTTGTAGCTCAGTACAAAGGTTGTTTCATCGCATTCTATCTAAAAAAACTAAGTCATGCACTATCGATAAGGCAATAGAGTAGAGACTTCTTTGAGTCGGATGACACATTTGCAAATGCTGAAGTCCAAATAAGAATAGAAGCAATACCCAAAAAGCTCAAAGGTTTGCAAAAGATCTTGAGAGTATTTTTCATCAAAATGAAGAAGAAGATCAAGACGTCCAAGAAAAACCACACTAAAACTTACCAATATTATTATCACATTTGTTACGGTGAGAAGGTAGAATTGTACCCGCTTCAGTCAGAGAGAGAAAGAGAAGGAAACTAACGATGAACTACTTGCTAGTAGCAATTCTACACCGTAAAAAAATTAAAGTAATTAAGATGAATTAGGTTTATAAGACAAGAAACGCAGCTTACGAATAACACGTTATATTAAAAAGTTTAACACGCCATGCGTTTAAGGTATTAATTTCAGAGACGCGACACTCGCGGGATAATAACATAAAAGAGTACACCTGTATGTTGACAACGTATTACGGTTGTTTGTGCATCGGTGACGACCCTCAGAGTGATTGAGTCTCAATCGTTCCTCCAACGAGTATCCACCGATAGCAGTTCAGGTGTTAATCAAGGACATCGCAGCAACCGCACGAGAATGAAGATTTTGGGTAGCTGAAAAGAACATTGACTACGTCAAAATAAAATAATCAAAAAATCAACAAAGAAGAGGAACCAAAAGAAAAAAGCCTGAAAGCAAGGTATGTATCGATATTTGAAAGCCTACTATCTGACTTCTTTACCTGCATAGGTTTCGCCAAAAAGTCCACAAATTTTCCCTTGTATGGAAGTGCTCAAGTATCGATTTAAGTCGTCTCTCACTGGATGTTGCCCATTTTAAGAAAACCGACCCCAAAAATTCTCGATAGCACTAGAATAACCGGCAAAACACAACGAAGCAACAATAGCGTCACCCACAAGAAGAATCAATCGCGGAAACGGAAATCTGTTATCAATTAGGAAATAAAATCTCTAAATCGATTACTAATCCAAAATCAGAATGGCGCGAGAAGTTTTTGAAATTTTTCAACTGCAAGCAAATTTACTCTTTAGAATGGAAAGTTGCCTATTTGACCAGATTACTAATATATCTCATTTTGTTTTTCGGCCAAAATTGCATTGTTAACGTTACACATTTTTCAGATTGAAATTTGTTCCTAAGAATTGGAGAGTCCCAATGATGTAGCATCATATACATCCATATTAGTACTGCCAGTTATTTTGATATTATGTGAAAAAATACTTTTCAAGGGATTAAAATCTATATTGGAAAAAAAGAATCTGATTACAGAAAAAACAATACGACTATTGATCAAGTTTATAGGATCACTTGTACAATTTAAAAACACCTAGGAGAAAAGAAAGTTTGCTCCACTGTCTTCTTCAATGTAGCACAAACTTTGGACAAAGTTTGGCATAAAGGCTTGTTTCACAAACTGAACTAGTGCTTATCACAAAACTATCACAACATTTACACTCTTATCTGTCTAAAAAATATTTCAGAATTACTCAAGATTTTTATTCCGTATTAAAGGAAATTATAGCAGGTGTTCCACATGGTAGTGTGCTAGATCTGATACTATACCTATTGTATACTAGTGATATCTCAAGTTTCAAACATGAAATAATTGCATAATAATGACACCGCAGTTACAGCTGTTACGAAGAGGCTGCTGAGAAACTTCAAACCTGCATTAATAAAATTAACACTTGTACTAAAACATGGTGCATCAAGATAAATGAAAATAAATCTGAACACATAAGCTTTGCTAATAAATAAAAACAACATTAACTCATTAGAATTAACGATATCCAGATTCCTTATGGTGATTCAGCTAAATATTTGAGTATGACCTTAGACGCTAGATTCCGTTGGAGAGTTTATGTCAAAAAAAAAAAACGCGAATCGCTACGAATTAAACTGAAGAAAATGTATTAATTACTTGGACAGAATTCCAACCTGGTTACATATAACAAAATACAACTATATAAGCAAATCTTAAAACCAGTCTAGACCTTTGGCATCCAACTCTGGGGTTAGGATAGACCAAGTAATAAAAAACATCGTCGATGCACCATGATATTGTCGAAATAGGGACATCTATCAAAACCTTCAAATGAATTCTGTTGAGCAAACTATCGCCAAATTTGCCAGTAGCTATAAACTGGGGTGAACCATGTAAACGTTGAGGTTACCTAGCTCATAGACAACACACGTCAGACAAAAAAACTAAAAAAAATGTCTTTTGAATTATTGAACCAGCAATAATGTAAAACAGAGCACTGCGCAGATTGTGATGCATGTAAACATTAGTATAGTTCAGTTATTATAATACAAGACGAATTAATTAGTAAAGGCTTAAAGGGCTTTCAAACTGAAAAATATAATAAAATTGTTAATTGATCTGCACAAAACATCCGATTGTAATAATACTCAAAAACCTTGTAGCAATAATAATAATAATAAAACTTTAAACTAAACTAAAAACTAAACGCACATTAGCAGAACAAAATCTACAAAATATCTACTAATTTAATTTTTTGTTACGGGGTTTTTGATTGTATTATTTTTCTTCTTCTGTTTTTTACCTCTTTTATTCATTTCATGCCTTCTCCATTTTCTCCTAGCAGAACTTCCCTTCTCACTTCCTTTCTTCTTAATTCGCTGCACTCATCTACCATGTGCTCTACATTCTCCCAATTTTCCCACACATCCTACACATTTTTCTTCATCTTTTTTCAATATTTATTTTCATTTTCCTCATTTCCTAATGTATACCTTGCTACCATATGTTTTTCTTTTATGTCCAATGGTCTTCTAATATATTTTGTTTTTTTTTTTTTTTTTTCTTTTTCCTTTCCTTTCCCCCCCCCCCCCCCCCCCCCCCCCCCCCCCCCCCCTCCCCCCCCCCCCCCCCCCCCCCCCCCCCCCCCCCCCCCCCCCTCCCCCCCCCCCCCCCCCCCCCCCCCTCCCCCCTCCCCCCCCCCCCCCCCCCCCCCCCCCCCCCCCCCCCCCCCCCCCCCCCCCCCCCCCCCCCCCCCCCCCCCCCCCCCCCCCCCCTCTTCCCTTCCTAAACCCTGTCTGTCAATCAGGAATTATCTTTTTTTCTTCTATTTCTTATTACATTCTTGTTCTTATTATTTTTGAGTATATTTTATATCCAATATTTGTTAAACCAATCCCTCTGTAGTAAAACAGGGAAACTCTTTCTTCCCTTTACTTGTTAATTTAGATTTAGACGAAGCTCTAATTGACTTTAATTCTAGACCAAAAGAAGGTTCAGTGGGGAAACATAAATAAGAGCTACGGCGTTTGCAGGCTATTTGGTTTTCTTGCACGACCTTCTTTATTTATTTATTTATTCGTATGGTATAAAATTTATAAAATTATAAAATTTCTTATAAAACATGGGGATGCAATTAAATCTAAAAAAGTTCTTGGTTAACTCGCCACAAGAAAAAGTACTCTTCTAAGCTAGATCGAAAATTCAGTATTCTAAAACTGATCTTCTACCCCGTCGCAATCACCTGCTGTAGCCGCTAACTTACTAACGGAATTTGACAAATTCATAAAAAATTTACGAAGACTAATCTCATATTGTATTTTTTCTTACATACCTCATTGAGAGACGGGGATTTAGGAGTACCTCACCTGAAATTGTTAATTCCACATGTACTCTTTAAAAAGATTAACAAACTGGTTTATTCTACTGATTCTGTCCTGTCTTTCACACTAAACCAACGTGTTTCTCTTGAACTAAAGCAGATAATTTTAGATCTAGTCAATGAGGTCACCTGTCCCTGCAGAAGAAGATTCAATAATGTGAGCACAGGCATAGAAGCATGCTCCCACGACGTAGCAAGTAGAAAGTAGTTATTCAATAAACCAAATATCTCTGCTCCATAACCAGACAACTTGGACGAGAATGAAATTGCGACGAGATTTGCTAGTTGGTTGTGCTTTTGTTTCAGCTGAACAAAAAAGAGTGGGCGTTAAGTCGAATGGTTCTAAACCTTCAACTTAATTCTTTAAAAAATTTCATCGATTGTTCTCAATGTACTTTTCTTTTTTCAAAGTGTGTTTTTGTTCCTTGCGTCGCCAAATATTTCAACAGATATTTTTTACCGAAGGGCCGAAAAATTGATTGCTTGAATTGTTTTGTGGATTTTGTAAAATAAGACTAATAAGATGTAAAACAATCTTGAAAGACTTATTACTATACAAGGGTAAATGATTTCTGTCAATGGGTAACTTTTTCCTAATACTTGCTCTGTTGAACTATTCACGATACAATTGGTCGTGTGTTGGAACGTGATTGTTGCGGTTATAGAGGAATTATAACCATTGACGCGCTTCTCCACCAAAGTTTGGTAGTGTCAGCTTTGGCAGACGGTGGTGATTGTTCCACTATGACTAATTACATCTTTGTCCTGAACTACTAGTTTTCTTAATTAATGTTCAATATCACTAATAATTGATGCAGATGTGCCTTTTAATCACTTTCATCGGATCATTTAGTTGGGGTTAGCTCAAAGTAGCCACCAAAACGAATGAAATTTAAATGTCAAAATTTGGGGCAGTCAATGCGCTGATAATTCTATGTACTCCAGTCAGCTATTCTTTTTACTTGACAACGACAACCACGACGCTACTAATAAAAAATACATCAGTTACTTTCACGAGTATAATGTTTATACCCACGGCAACCATTTGGTAATTGATGCCGACAGAACCGTATAAAACAACGTCTGACATTGAAACAGTATTGCCAGTTAACGACTGTCGCTACCGATTAAATGGTAGTCGGTAGGATGACGAGCTTGCTAATTTAATTGAAAAAAGGTGGTATTTGAGAAGACGCGGAATAGTTCTAGGTTTGGGTCTAAATGCTATCGTTGATTGAAGTTTTTATTGTTAACATGAGTGGCAAGCTGGTACTTCCATTTCTGGCAGGAAGAATTTTAATTTAATTTAGACCCGAATTTAGAGGACACAAGTTCTTGCTTCTATAAAGTTATTGCTGGAACCGTTGGTGGAAAATAATTTTATTATTTTATTATTATTCAAACTTGTGTAACAAGATTTTAATGTGTACACACACAAACACACATGTTTGTGTGTGATGTAATACATTAAACAAACTAATTTTTTTGTTAAACAAAAAATCGAACTAATATGTTAACGAATTGAGTGGCTAGCATCTGCAATCTATAATTTTAAATATTCGCAAAAATTAACAATAAAAATTCACTATGATTTTCTTGTCTTCTGTACAAGCAACTAAATAAAAAATATTCAGAAATTTAAGCAATTAATAAATAAGATGTTGACTCAACCTATATACACCTTTTAATACATACCTTGTATTAAATTAAAGCTAAAACACTATCTTTTCGAAGTGGTACCAACAAAAATTACTAACGTTAACAAAAATCTACTATATACAGGATATCATTTAGTGTCTGTAATTTTTAACAAATAATTAACTTAAAAATGAAAACATAGTTGTCACTGCCTTTTAATATACTATATTATACAGTGACCGGCAAAGAGTTTGCAACAAAGTCCGTCCTAAAAAAACAATGTTTTTTGTTCTTTACCGTCCGTTGGTAGACTAATAATTAAAATTAACTGGATTGTGAAGTTTATTTGTTGGTTTTATTGTGTTTTATGCAAATCAAACGCAAAAAATTTTATTTTCTCAGTATTTCCGGATAAAATGCCGGAAAACTAATATTTTTGAAAAGTCGTTATTTTCTTTTTAAAAATTTGCACATAAACGTATAATCTAATTCTGAACAACTTTTTTAGGCATTTTTCAATATCTTGTCATCTAACCTCACTTTTTACATATTTATTAAATTTTTTAAATTTGCCGCCATGACAGTGGTCACATGACATTTGTTAAAGTGCTTTTTTGGTCATTCAATATGCTGACTTCATTTGCCAAAAGAAATTTTCGGTTATCTCAATTACAAAAATGTTTCCCATTTGATGCAAACTCTTTGCCGTCACTGTATCATTAAGTGTTAAGCGATTCACTTTCTACTCTATTTCTTTTCTTTAATAATTAAATTTTTGTTTTATAATGATTGTACTATTCTTAAGCACTCTTGATAACAATAGGGTTCTTACTCATGTCGGGGAACTATTAATTCGTTGGCCCATATGTTTACATTTTACGTTTCATTTAAGTTTGTTTATTATTTAAATTTTGGGTTTTTAATTTTACGTAAGCACGATACGCTCTTTACCACGATTACTTTAGAGTTCTTTTCTCTTTGATTTTTATATAATTTATCGGAAATTTGGAAACAAACACGCTCGAAGGAGGAAGCTTAAAAGTTTAATTTTAAGTGGTAATAAAAATGTTAGTATCGAACGAAAGATTTTAAGCAAAAATGTTTAACCGCTTAACGGTTTAGAATATATTTTTAATTGAAAGTTCTGTAATTATTTGACGTATGATGACGTCACACAACCTTATATTTAGTAATTGACGCCAATTACTTTTTTAACTGGGGGTTCCTTGGTATTTTTTTATAATTCACAACCCTTTCAGATGTCTATAAAATGCTATCTCCTAAATTCACACATTAATTAAATTGTATATATAGGTATAGGTAAATTTTCTAAAGTTTTTGTTGGATGAAAATAAATGTTTAGGACACATAAAACTCATTAAGTTCCCTTTATGCTTTTTTCTTAATAATTCACCTAAAACTACATAATAATAAATAGTATTTGTTTCAGGAAGGCGAAATCTATAGAAACAATCAGAACTGAGTGAACAAAAACTAAATTTTGAAGAAAATTAAATCTAATTTTGATATATTTTAAAAAACACATATTTTCCACATCTTTTCTTCAAAAGAATAAAAATAAAAGTTGTTGGAAATCTTATTATCTACAATTTTTGTTTGAATTAATTTTTTCTAAAACGCAATTTTATTTGTTTCCTTTTCAAGCTAAACAATAAGTTTGAACTTCAATCTTAAAAAAAATTCTAAAACAACCAAGTACCTATCTGTATGGGTTATACTCTATATTTTATGTATTGTTTTTTTTTCAATAAAAAATTTTATAAGTTAGGGACAGACTTTTTATGTTGTCAGACATTTATTTTATTTTTGAAAAATGTTTGTCACCACACACTTTCGTTATTTGTGCGCGTTTGTTAATATCTGAACGATGCGGAATTTTGCATACAAACACTTGTTTTTACGTTGTAGAAAATATGTTACTTGTTAAATGAATTGACACAGAAAACACTTACAATACTATTATTAAAGTTAGGCAGCATCCAACCGGATACTTGAAAATAGCAAAACTTTTTGAATGGTTTACGTACCGTTAATAAAGTTTGTATTGAAATAAATCAAATAATTTGGTTTTGCTTTGTCGTAAGAACTTCCAATTTTTAATTAAAATACACACTTTAATGTGCCGCAACAATTCCAGTAACCGGTTAAACATTAATTAATATTAGAGAAAATCTTTAGGGAAATTAGCAATTTACAAGTTAATATGTTGAGCTCCATCGTGTGAATTTGCATAGTTCCTAGAACAATTTATTAATTAACAATTTTGAAAATCATTCGAAGCCTAAATTTATGCGCATCTAACTACAAACGCTAAGAACTACAAAAAAAATATTTTTTCAAAATTGAAAAAAAAGAAAAAGAAAATTGAAATAGTAAAAAAGGCAAGTGTTGTAATTTTGCCATCAAGGAACTTACGTATATCGTTCACCTTCTTTTCAGAGTTCAACTGAAACGACCTTCCTCGTTTCCGTATTTGAATTGTAAATTAGGCGTTGTTTACATTTACGCAGAAAGTGTTTCCTACATACCACATAACTACGAAATTCGAGTCTAATATTTTTAACTGAAAAAAAAAATTACGAATTCTATTGTGCGTAATACAGTTTTCAGTTCTTTTTTAGTATAATTGTGTATCAGATATTTTGTTGTAAATAAGGAAATATATGTTCCTTCTTATGCATTAAATTCATGCGGAATACATAATTGTATTCCATAAAGTAGTCAGAGAAAGGGCTTTGTTTGTTGTTTGTGCTTTTTGTGGTTATTCGAGATTTATTAAAACGGACCTTCAAAATAACTATTATTATTGTTATTGCCGGACGACGAAAAAGGAAATCGTAGAAAAATAAATTTCGAAAATGCTGGCGTTATGAAAACCTACTTAAATGCGACAAATAAGAGTGGGCGAATTTTTTTCAATACCTTAAGAGTCATGATTGTAGTTCGCGACGTTTTAAACAACAAAAAGAAAAAATATTACGTCAGCAAAGGAAATATAATTACTAGCATTAACGTATACGATAATTCAAACAATAATAAATTACAAAACAATTAACGTTAGCATAGTTTGAAGAACGAGCGTTGGCAAGTTCTTGAAAATAGTTGCGGAAAATTAAACTATGGCTATGGCACATTAATTGATCCTGACATTACTTTTCGGACGATAACGAAACTAATTCTATAAAAGTTCTTACGTTAAAATCTTTGATTAATCGTAACCACCTAACAACAATTACCTCCCTTACTGCACATATGATAAGTTTGGTAACATTGGTTTTCAATATAAACCGGAATTGTTTTCAAATTAAACGCCACTAAGAAACCTATGCGTAGCTTTGTAGAGTGGGTTGCAGGAAGGAAACGATGAACGTAGACTTCTAAAGAGGGCAGCGGGCGCCACCTACAAGATCCTAGTAATTATCCTTAAGCAGTAAGACTTAAAAAAAGTAAAACAAACAAACTTGTAGAAGAGAGTAAAGAATTTATTCTGACAAAATTCGTCAAAGACATCAACAATTTTAATATAATAAGACGCACAAGAGTATACAGAGCATCACTGTTATTACATCAATCACAGTCTGATAGTAATAATATAAATTTTAAATTGAGAATAAACCCCAAGAGTTTATATAAGCCTCCAACACAAAAAGTTAAATGACTGTTTAAATTAGTACCACAAAAAATAAATGATCGACGACTACAAGGGCCCTTGATTTCATAAATGGTAAACACAATATTTTATTAGTATCTTAAAATGTAAGACGCGTTTTGAAATTAAAGACGATTTCACCGTACAATTAATAAAGCCAAATGCTTAAAGCTAAACTTATCTGACGTGAATCGGTGACAGCTTCACAAGAATAGTTACATATCAGCTGGACTATTAATCTGTGTGATATCGGATAGCCTCCCTAATGGTTTCCAGGTAACGATAACAAAAAGGCACCAGGTCAAAATCTATACAGCATTCGCGCCAATCAAATCTTAATTTAATCAATAACGTTGACGTTGACAATTTTAAAAGATAAGCATTTAAAATCATCCAGAAAGAAGAAGAAGGCAGAAATTTTTAAAATGACGATACAGCCATCTGTTGATTATTGATAACACAGGTTCCCCAAATTATGTTATAGAAACTCACAAAAAAATACCTATTAACTAATAACAACATTTTAACGGGTTTATTGAAGGATCATTATACCACACGCGTTAGACACGCCAAGCTTTACAGCGAAATTAAAAATTCTAGTTACGTGTCCGTAGGAATATCAACAAGGACGCTTTAAAGTCATCCACAATTACGTTTGGTTACCTCTTACCGGGGGTAATAGCACCGTACCAACAGAAATTACAAAAAATAGTTTGAAAAGAACTTCCCTAATAGAAATTACCGTCACAAAAATCAATTAACATCAGTTCTTACCAACCCAAAATCCGTTACAAGAGTTCTTACGATGAATTATAGAATGCAGCAATTAAAAAAATTATACCGCAACTTTTTAAACAACTGATTGTTCTTGTGTATAGGGGAGACAAAACAGTCGAAAACAAAAAACCGATTAATTGTTTTTAAAAAATCAATTAACCGAAAAATTGATTAACCGGTTACTTTTCGAAAATCGTATATTAAAATTGATTTTTAAATAGGTTTTTAGTATCGGGATTTAAAATCGGTTTTTAAAATTGTTTTTTATTAGGGATTTTTAATAATATATACTATCAACTACTAACCAAATTTAAAAAAAAAATAAAAAATAAACATTTTCTTATATAAAAATCAAATAACACATAAAAACAAATAAATCAAAAAACATTAAAACTACATACATTGATAAACCAACTACAACTGATTCACTAAACACTTGTGTGGCATATTTCACCTTCATTTTCTGAAAATTATTCGAGTGATATGTAAATTAGTTGATTTAGGTGCCAATCGCAGCGGTTTTAGATTTGACACAGCATATGAAATTTTTAATGTCTTTCCAAGATGCTTTTTGTTATTAAAAAATTTATATCGTATTTAATCAAATTATTTGAACCGACTTCAATAAATAAGAACATCGTAAAATAATGGATTTTCTTATCGTCCACTTCGGCTGTCACAATTTGTGCTACGCTTTCGGGAAGTAATCGTTGGGAGATGTTAACTTCAATTGAAGTGCTTTCTTTTCACGTTGCAATTTAAGAATGTTCCTCCGTAATTTTCTTTACCTAAGAGTATTTGAGCTGCAAGCTTGAGTAGTTTTGGTATAGCTAGAGATGTTAACGGGCATTTATTGCTTCGCCAATATACCTTGCATCATTTGAATATTGGGTTTCAGAAATTGACACTTGTAATTCATTTAGGAATGGCAAGTGTTCACCAATACTCGTTAAGTTTTTAGAGTCGAGATTTTTATGCAACAAATCGGACCTTCCAGATTCTGTTAACCATTCAAAATACCTACAACAAAATGTTTGTAATTTACTTAAAATTCTTCATGTAACTTAACTCGCCTGGTTAAATCTCCTTTGGGAAACCTGAAAAAACTGATTCTACCATCATATTTAATAAATAAATAAATTCAGGTTATGTATTTGCAGTTATGGGATGGGGGCACTAATTTTAAACTAATGGCATTTTTTATTCAAATAATTTTATCGTGTTAGGTAATTTTAAGCAACAAATAAATTAAAAATAAACACCTGAATATACAAAATAATGTTTCACTCGTTTTTGTTAAACAACTATTCTTAGATTCTCAAAAAAATAAAATTGTCCATTATTAACCTAGGTCAACAATAAAAAAATTATAAACCACTAATAAAAAAATTCAACATCTCCAGTTGGCTAGGAGACGCAATAATTGTCCACTTCACAGCTAGTAGTAGAAAAATTGGTTTTTAATTAAATATAAGTTCATAGACAATTTTTGGATATTTTGCAATTTGCATGTAGATGAGTGAAAATATTTAAAGTTGTTCTCAATTATTTTACCTATTAAGGAAAAATGTAATTAATAATTTGGTAAAATTATTACTAATGTACATTTTATTGAATTATGAACATTGAAAATAGATTCTAAGTAAAATTGTTACCAAAAAATTGTATGATCTTTCTATGCGGTGATTATATCGTGCAGATATGTTTAACTATTCAGAAAACGAAAGAAAACAGAACCCTTAATCTATTCTTTAGGATGTATTTTGATAATTTATTTGTTTAGCCAAAGTTAAGTTTGAACAAAAGTAAAAACATTTTTGCTTTACATAACATGCCGTTGTTTTTCTACAAGAAATAGTAATGGGCAATAGAAATAGAGAACAATAAGTGGTGCATTTGCATTTAGGCTCATGATGAGCATTTATTTCCTCAAATAATGGCCCAGAAATCAGAATTACTCGGTAGGTTATCAAAAGTTCGATTGTTTGATCACTTAAATGACATTTATGACATTGACCTCAGACCACTGTCATTTCATGCGTTTATTTTTTTGGCAGTTTTTTATTCGGTGTATTTTTAAAAATCAATTAACGTTAGTAACATCATTTAAAATCGCCATTCTAAAAAATAAAAATCAACAATTTAAAAACCGATTTAAAAAATCGACTTAAGAAATCTCATTTATAAAGTCGACTTTAAAACGGATTTTAAGGATTGACTTTAAAAAGCGATTTAAAAGAACCCCTTAAAAACCGATTTTAAAAATCGACTTGTAACCGATTTTCCTAAAACCGATTTTCGATTAATCGATTTTTGAGAAGGTATACAAGGTGTCCAAGAAGAAAATTTCCATTATAGAGATCTCTGAAACGGTAAGAGATTAAAGGTCTCTTTAATAAAACAAAAGTAACACATTTTAGGGGGCGTATTTATAATCTTTGTAAAACTCGAATATCTTTTTAGCCTTTGAGATAACTAAAGAAAAAATAAAATTGCTGATTTTGTTTTTAAAATTATTTGACTTTATTTAAAAATATATAAAAAAAACAGCATATCTCGTATTCACTTTTTCTGCTTTACTTGATGGTGCAGTCCAATTTTTGAGACAACGATTTGTTTTTTAGCAACCATCATTACTTTAATTTTTTAAATAGACAAAAAAAATTATATTTATATTTTTGATGTGTTTTAGATGAAAAAAATATACAACTTCAAAAACCTATGGTTAAAATTAATACTAGAAACATTAGGAAACTGTAAAATATCAATCAAATGCTTATTTGTGGAAATCTAACTGATAGGTACTCTCGGACTACTCAGAAATTATGTGTTGGTGCACCATCCTGCATAAACCAATAGCCTTACAAATTCGTATACTTTTAAGATTCTGGTAGTGGTAATCTTTATCTTGAACACGTTATATGAACATCTAAAGTTTTCCTCTGATCAAATACAGTTACACATAATTTTTGCTAAAATAGTAAAAAAAACTGAACTGTGAAATTCTTACGTATATTAAAAAAATTAACGACAATAATTTTCAACAATCTTGTTAAAGATGTATTAAAAGGAAATTAATGTACCATTGTTTAATTTCAGTACCGCATTGAAAAACACTTTTCATGGAACTTTCAGTTAATGTGTGACAGATACATCTGTTCAAAACATAATTCAAAATCAATATTACGAACAGATATATTACTAGAAATATAATATCGCACAATAAATAATTTACCAGTATATATTGCGTGATGTCGAAAATATAGTGTAAAGTTCTGGATTTGATTATTTTTCTCTTTATAAATTATGTAGGTACTTTTTGTTTAATTACCATATTAATTCATTGTATAATTTGTTTTTACTAGTAAATTATGCTGTTCTTTGGTATGATATGTTTTGTCGGACAGTACGTTTTTTCCAGAGGATTCTTAACAAATTTCTACTATTTCTTGTAGAAGAGCTGTGATATGTCATGCGGTATATCGACGATACATTATTGCTGCAGTAACTGTCGGATGATAGATCATTTATTTGGTTTTCCCTCATCTCCACTCATCTTCACATTTTAATTTAATTTTATTTCTAAATCAATTTCATCGACATCGACTGTACTTTTTCGGCACTGGTTTGCCAAATACTTATGTACTAAAGATAAGATAACATTAGAAATAAAAAAAAATATTGGTTATTTATTTGATTAAGTTAAATAAAAGCCGCAAAACCCCTTCATTGTTGTTAAAAACTCTATTGAAAAATTGTTGACTTGTTTAAAGAAGTCGATTTGTACGCTTAGCAGGACTCGCTTGCTGGTGACATTTAGATTAATGATAGAGTTATATTTTCTATAAAATAGAGAAGATTCACGACTTTTAAATTGTAACCAGTATCGGTGATAAACTATTGCGGAGTACCGAAGTTCTGCCTAGGTGTAAAATAACCTGGTGGAGGCGTAGTTCTACTTATGCGCAGGAAACACAATGTCATTTTGCACTGACCATTTCTGCAATTTGTGTGACAGTAAAACTACTTTCGTAAGCATGATATTATACCAGTTAACAAGAGTTAATAAAAATAATTCCAAAGCATGTAGAGAGGTAGACGAATCTATTGTATTAAGTATGCATACAACACAAGATAAAGCATACGAGACTAGATAATTTTTCTTTAAAACACATGAAAATCATATTGTTAGGGACAAACCGACTATCTGACCAAACGACCAGAAAGGCTTTGTAAACTATTCAATCAAAACAAGAAATGATGAACTGTTGTTAAGGCGAAATGTGAACCCTCGGCATAAGGTCGAAATTTCTGAATAGTGAAAATGATTGATCAGCATTCGCGCTCCATAGCAATACATTTTCTTTCAGTTTTAGTGAATAATTTACTGTACCTAATTATCTTTTCCTTTTCAAAGTAAGTTTGACACAACACCGCACCCAACCCAAAGTTTGATGCATCTGTCTGAATGAAAATCCGGATAGGGTGAGAAACCAACTGTTCTATTAATGTCATGAATGCAAATTAAGAATAAAGGATAAGAATATTCAGTATCGAAAAAAAATTATTAGTATCCTCTAAATCATCCAAAGTAGCTGTAGCGGTAGTAATGTCTACAGTAAACTCTAACTCAGCACGAATTTCCCAATCTATCAACTTTCCAAAAATTGTTTGTATTTGGTGAACTTCAGACGTGTCCACTGTTGAGTTCCTACCAGTCGCAGCTCAATTTTGATCATCGTGTTTGGAATACTAAACTACCAAAGGATTTGGTAAAAGGATGAACATTTCAAATATGTTAGACTTTACGTCTAAACATGGAAACTTAGATATTGCACGTATTTACTGATGTATCACAATCAGCATCTGAGTTTGTTTATATTTAAGAATGTCTGAAACAAGGATATATGTAATAAAATGCAATATTGATGAAGTCATGAAGAAAAGAGAAATTAGATGTATCCCAAAGAATTAAACAAAATTTACAAAGAGTTTTAAAATATAACACAATCAAAATTTGAAGAGATTTCCAGTTTGATTGCGAATTGACTTGAACAAAAAACGTTTAACAAATATATATACCGGTCAGTACTTCAGACGGACTTCCGCCACTTTTGTAATTAATGCGGGAGATAATGTGACTATAGTTAAACCACGCGGAGTAACAATTGAGTAAATTTGAAATTATTAACCAATTTGAAAGAGAATGAACTTTTTGGTAACCAGCCCTGCATATCGGGAGGTCGGCGATAAAAATTTTGAATAAAACAATTGTATAATTAACGTGCATTTTAATTAAGAAGTTTTGTTTGTTTATTTTTATACAAAACATTCTCTTTTATACTTACAAAATAGGCTTTTTACAAACAAAGAGTGAACACCTACAAATTTTATCAGCACCGCGATTCCGAAGATTTTTTTGTGTCTTTTCTTCTATGTTGGCCTGAGTTAACGACTCGGCTATCAACAATCAAAACGGTCAAAAAAAACTACACAAATAATTATTTTGTAGTAGTTGTCACAGTGTAAACGTTCCATTTTCATCTAGTAGCGAATGTAATCGTTGCATCAAAAGGAACTCTGATTTACCGACTAATTTATAACAATTTTACTTATATTAACCACAGTGAAGTGTTTTGACAAACTTGAAAGATAATTGTTTTTTATTATTTTTATTATTTCTTATTTTTATTATTTTATTTTCATTTATCTTTTTCATGCGAGTTTGAAACTAATATCGGAGGCGTATCTTGAGAAGGTCTTTATAGTTAGGAACGGCAGTTTTCACAACCTTCAAAAAGTTAGGAACTAACACATTATAACAGTGGTTGTGATTAAAATTCTTATTTGGTATTTATTTCCAGCTAGACCTAAGTACGGCTCTGGCCACCTTGTTGACGTGAATGTTGCGTGCATTTGTTGGTTCCGGTTCGTTTTGAAAGTGAACACAGTATAGAGAATTACACTCTATAGAATTTTCAGAAAGCGTTTAAATATTTTGTATTTCATAAAGAATTTCATTAGAAAGAAGGTACAACTCTTAAAATATGATAAAAATGTAATAAAAGCACTTAATAAAACCGAACTTCCTATTGAACCCCATATTAGTAAAGCACGAGTGTTTTGAATAGTTTAAATTTAATGGTTTTAATTTTTGTTTATTTTATTTAGCGAAAGAAAATGGTTTGTATTTTTATTAATTAATTTTTTAATTCCAGAATGGTTCAAACAGCTCGATGGGGCGTCGCCTATCCAGACCAAATAAGCAAGTAAGTTTGTAATTTTACTATATTTATTTGATAAACTTATAAATGCAATAAATTTGAAAATTACATGGATGAGATTGGGACAGGTGTCGGTAATACAAATAATATCAATAACATATGTCTCTGATAAGATAACACCTTTTCAATTTGTGTAAGTGAGTTTTAGCCCTATTATTTCATAAATTATTTAGTTAATTTGCTTTCAATTCTTGCTGTAACAATTACAAATATTATGCATAATATCTTATTCCTAGTTTTTCTATTTTCTTTATTGTTAGTTATTTTAATTTAAATATTGTAGTTAACTGTTTATTATGAAACTTTATTCTGTTGACACTAAAATTAACATGACACTGTACAATTCTCATGGATTAGTCATGATATACTTCTCAGGATTGAGGATATACATATACCCCTGTACGGTTTGCAACTAAAATAAGTAACCTTGAATAATTCCTTCACTATTTTATTTTGAGTAAAATTCAAAAATAGAGAAATTTTGTTTTTCAGAGGGTGCCCGACAGCCCCCATCTCAAAAATTTTAAACGGCAAAAAAGGTCGAGTTACCCCTGATTTTAAAGGTCCTTTTATTTTTTATGATTCAAACCCCACCAAATTCATTATTGCATTTTTTCAAGTTTGTTGACAGTGTTATTTCATTGACAGTTTCACTGTTACTTTAAATTAAGTGTATCCTAAGCTTCTTATCAAAAACTGGTTTATATCCTCTACTAAGTATGCTCTATAAACACATCGAAATTGTAGGACTCTACTACCAAAATTGTTAAAAGAGTTACTACTCGCATCTTTAATGAACAATACTCCAAAAAGAATGTAAGACAAGAACAAATACGTGATGGAACTATTGAATACATTTATACAAATGGGTTCTGTCACTAACAAGAAAGATAATCGTGTAAACACAGTCAATGACGAAGCTGTTGATGTTACTGTTTTAGACCACGTTACAACCACAGTCTCTTACTAAATAATCTTGGAACTTTGTGAAATTTTGAATGAACATATTAATCAAAATCAAAGTTTATTGTACAATATTTATTTTTTTGACCAAAGTACATTTTCATTAAATGAAGAGGTGTGTTGTCATAATTCCCGCTTTTGAAGTGACACGAATCCACGTGCCATGCGAGAGACGCGTATATACAAAATCCCCAAACACTCAACGTTTAGGCTACTATTTTAGATAACGACTAGATGAAACCCCCCGTCCCATGGGACGGGACAAATTAGAAAAAAATCTCTCCCTTCCTGGTAGACTCCGCCTCCCCAAACCCCCTATTCGCTCCCCCTATGCTCAATTCTAAGTCCGACCATATACTCGGCTTTGGCCTAGCTTCTATATTGGCCGAGTCTATTTTTTTTTTTTTTTTTTTTTTTTTTTTTTTTTTTTTTTTTTTTTTTTTTTTTTAATTTTTTTTTTTATTTTTTTTTTTTTTTAATTTTTTTTATTTTTTCTTACTTTTTCTTTTTTTTTTTTTTACTTTTTTTCTTTTTTTTTTTTTTTCTTTATTTTTTTATTTTTCTTTTTTTTTTTTTTTTTTTTTTTTTTTTTTTTTTTTTTTTTTTTTTTTTTTTTTTTTTTTTTTTTTTTTTTTTTTTTTTTTTTTTTTTTTTTTTTTTTTTTTTTTTTTTTTTTTTTTTTCTTTTTTTTTTTTTTTTTTTTTTTTTTTTTTTTTTTTTTTTTTTTTTTTTTTTTTTTTTTTTTTTTTTTTTTTTTTTTTTTTTTTTTTTTTTTTTTTTTTTTTTTTTTTTTTTTTTTTTTTTTTTTTTTTTTTTTTTTTTTTTTTTTTTTTTTTTTTTTTTTTTTTTTTTTTTTTTTTTTTTTTTTTTTTTTTTTTTTTTTTTTTTTTTTTTTTTTTTTTTTTTTTTTTTTTTTTTTTTTTTTTTTTTTTTTTTTTTTTTTTTTTTTTTTTTTTTTTTTTTTTTTTTTTTTTTTTTCTCTTTCCTTTTTTTTTTTTTTTTTTTTTTTTTTTTCTCTTTTTTTTTTTTTTTTTTTTTTTTTTTTCCCTTTTTTTTTTTTAGAGTTTATTTTTTTATAAATTTTTTAATTCCTTTTTTTTTTTACCTTTTTTTCTTTCCTTTTTTTTTTTTTTTTTTTTTTTTTTCTTTTAAATAAATTTTAAATTTTTTTTTTTTTTCCCTTTCAGACAAACAAACAAAGAAACAGACAAATTTTGAATCTTAGTAAATAGATATTATATGATCTGGTTTATACCAGGAAATTTAAACGAAAAAGATGCCTTTCAATATGAATTTAGGCAGTTCAATTTAAATAATTGATTACTCAAAACTTAACAAGGTTGGAAATGTGGACAACTAGTTTTAGTTAGCTCGTGTAATGCACATTAAAGCTGCAAAATCGCAGTTTGATAAATTTCAGGATAACTGAGTTTTTACAATTTTTCGAAACGTCAATTTTTCCGGAAAAAGTGAAATAACTCAAAAACCGTCCATTTTAGACACAATGTGTGTTACATAAAGTCACGTTAGAATTGCCCAAGAAATTCAAAGTTGCAATAAACATTAGGTAGTTCTATTTAAAAAAACATAACTTTGGTCTGTTGCGGTTTTGTAGAACATTTTGTATAAACAAAAGTAATTTTAAAATATGGTACTCATTGATCTGCACAACTTTTATTATAAAAGTTTTTTCTAAACTTAATATTTCCCGTGATATCGCTCATGCTCGCGCTGATGGTCTACCCTGTATATATAATTATAAATGAAGGCAGTCGGGGACGGTGTGTTGATGTTAAAAAAGACATTAAAGCATGTCCTCAAAAAAACTAATTTATGCTTGCAAATAATTTTGACTCAACAGTCAAATAGATGTTATATCTTACATGATTTGCTTAAGAATTTCTCTCATGATTGTCACCACCTTGTGGTGAAAATTTGTTGTTTTTGTACGCGTAAATACTTTTGGGTCGTAAAAGCTCTTTGGAATGGAAATGCATAATCGTTTCAAAATGTTTCTGTTACTTTGCAATGCACTTGTGTTTTATAGTCAAGTTTGTCGGAATATTGTTTTTGGTCATTTGATATTTTTTTTAATTCAGATTTATAAAGGATGTTATCGCCACGTTCATGCAATTAAGGATTTGTCGAAACGCTTATTTCTATAGTTCTCACACTTTGTTTTACTTCTGAGAATATTGTAGGGTAGTAAATTTTTGTAACGTTCGTTGTGTAAAAATCGATGAGAGGGGTGACTCTCTTTACCTGATGTTAGTGAATAATTTAGTTTTTAGAGTTTAGGTTTTGAGTAAACTCCGGACGAGTAAGATGAGTTTTGAAGTAGACATTCGACGGGTCGAATGGTCTTTAGGATAAATGCGCGACGACGCGGAGTAATGTTGTTAAATTTTAACAACCGCCTAAGTAACGCAATTGCCGGAAAGTGTGTGCGTATGAAACGCGAATGCTATAAGGAAATTAAGTGAACGATAACTAAAGGAAATAAGGGAAATATTACGTTGCTTATGGATGAAGAATATGGTTCCTGTTGGATTATTCCTGTATTAAGGAAATATTACGCTGCTTATGGATTAAGAATATGGTTCCTGTTGGATTATTCCCATATTAAGGAAATATTATGCTGCTTATCGATTAAGAATATGGTTTCTGTTAGATTATTTCCGTAATAAGGAAATATTACGTTGCTTATGGATGAAGAATATGGTTCCTGTTGGATTATTCCCGTAATAAGGAAATATTACGTTGCTTATGGATTAAGAATATGGTACATGTTGGATTATTCCCCTATTAAGGAAATATTACGCTGCTTTGGATTAAGAATATGGTTCCTATTGGATTATTGTTATTAATTTTCGAAGCGATGCGATAGCTCAGTTATTGTATTAACTTAAAATGTCAAGTTTGATTTATATGGGATATAAAATTTCCTTACCAAACACCACACAAGCATGAATTTTTTTGGTTACAAATATTTATTTTAAAAAGAAAAAAAGGAAATAATAATAATTCTTGAAGTACTCATGATCTCAAAATAATTTCACTTATTCTTTCATAACACCTCCATAACCATTTGTAATGTGGTTAATTAGTCTATTGACCGTTTAGTCCAGTTTTTCGTACTCATTCAATTGCTCAAAATAATTACAATTTTTCTTGAAATATAAATCTTGGAGCTTTAAATCTTTTATTCGACTCTAGTGTTATAAATTTACTATTCTGACATATTAATAAGAGCTCTGGTTTGAATGGTATTTTCTTGTTGATACTTTTAAACGACGGCGACAGCATTTGATCAAATCAAATCTAATCTTGTGGGATTAATCAAATTATTTGGTATTACATTAGGTGTACCTCAAGGATTATTAGTAAGGCTATATTTTTATTATTTTAATAATGACTTGCCACTACAAATGTTATCTTTTGATGCTAAATTAACTAACAAATTTTATGCATCTATTTTGTTCTACTAAATTCAAAATCTTTTATAAGACATCATCTCTTTTAGATTGCCTTAATTTCCAAATGATTATTAATTTAACAGAAAATTAGTGTTGTGATAACTATATATCATTGGATACTTAAAAATGTAATAACGCTAGGCAACGTTCAAATCAATTCAGAAATCGATTCAGAAATTATTGAGATGTGCTTGATTCTTTCTATTTCCCATACCATTTGGTCTGTGAAAACTATATTGACTGAATACCTAATAGTTATAAGTCTGTCGGATAAGTTGGTCTAATGGTTATAATTCACCACTTAATGTTGTCAAATCATCCATTGCAAGAATGCTAATCCACTATAGTATACCATTAAACAGGACTTATGCATAATTTAGTCCAAAATTTGAAAACATGGATCTTCCCACTACCTCGAGCTGACGTTTGATAGTTTTTGTTAAGTTTCTAGTAGTTTTACCTTAATAGTGTGAACTCAACAGAATGTTACAATTTCCTAATTTTTTTGCCACTTCAACAATGGTAGGTAATGTTATTCATGGCATCGATGATAACAGTAAAATATATAAACATTAACAGTAAAAAAATGATAGCATAACGAAGTATTTGTAGGTCTAAGAATACATGTAATTTTTTTGTATATCTGTAATTGAAGCCTTAAGGGCTAATTATTGCCAGGTACAGTCTTGCTGTAGTCTTCTTTTGACTCTAAGATGAATATTTTGCTTGCCAATGTCGTAATAACGTATGCAACAAAAGTTTTGAGATTTTTTTAAAAAATACAAACTAATTGTTTTATTTAAATTTATACTATTGAACATGGTTTAGGTAACTCTTAACAATAATTATAATGTATTACATAGCAGCTAAAGGTCCATCAGTTTTGATGGTTTGCAATTTGGTAAGAATGCCTCTCATTAGCCTTTGGGCAGTAAGTTGGTTAAACTCACGGATTTTGTTGTAAATTGTCCGTCGCAGTTTTCTTTATTTTGGGTCTCCCAACCACTTTTCTGCTAAGTAAAAACCAAAACTCTTTGATACGCCGCGCCTAAGAAACATTCGGCGGGTTATCCTCTCTAGGCACACATGAGATATTTTTTGCCTTAACCAATCTTGGCTTACTCTTGCATAATTGCACGATGCCAGATCCGGCCAAAATATAATACTATCATTAACTTGATGCGTTTCAATAAAATTGACCAATTTTGGGAGGCATTTTTGTATATAAATGTCTGCGTTCACAGCTTCACCCCTAACTCGTTCAACATAAGGTTTTGAAATACCAGCTTCCGAAATGGTGTACCACACTAGTATCTTGTCCTCGAATTTCGCTTTTTTCTTATATCCGACATCAGCAGGACCATCCCCAATATTGTCTGTATAAAACCCATCATTCCCTTTTATTTCGGAGTTAGATATTTTTCGTAGTCCAAAATTATTGTCGCATTGTTTCTAAAATGTCGTAGTCTTAAACGTCTGCAGCACTTGGAATTGGACACTTTTGTCGTTTACTAAATTTCAAATTATTTCTAGCAATTTTCTTCTGAATGGTATGTGGGATACGTAAAATCTGTGACTTAGTTTTCTTGTTGAAACCCCTTTTCTATTTTTTACAGCTTGAATTAAATTCTGAACCCGTTGATTGTTGAAAACTCGAGGACGGCCAGGAATATTCATACAAGACAAACCTTCCTCACATTCTCTAATGACGCGGTAAATTGTGGCCTTTGAAATATTTTGGTTTCTATAAACTGCAACAATGTCACGTTTGGACATTTGGCTAACCAAGTTGTAAATACCTTTGCGCAAGTCTAGCTTGTAAGACATTTTAGAAAACTTTGCAAACACAAACGTATTGTCAAACTGTAGAGGAAACTTGACAGATTCTCCATGTCGAACGGTATCTTGATTGCTCTTTTAATAGAAAAAAAGAACACGAAAAAAATTCCCAAAACTTTTGTTACATACGTTAAACAGCGCAATTGCACTCATGGATGTTTTGAAAAAATTTGCAACTGTGTTGATTAATGTTTGGATTGTGGGTGCGTTTAATTCGTAATGTAGCTGATTGTTTTGTATGTACCAAAAGGCGTTCACTGCGATTAGTATATTTTATTTAGAAGACGTTGAAGTTTTAATATGTTGGAGAAGGTTTTATTGCTCCATATGGTCGATGCGTATAGTATTAGGGGGTCGTATTAAAGGCTTGTACATAAGTATGGCGTATTTGGGTTTGAGTGTTGAGTGTTTGTTGATTAGTAGATACAGTTGTACTAGTCTTGCGTATCCTTGGTTGAGTTTGTGATTGATGTGTAATAACTGCCGAATCAGAGGGATTCCAATAGTGTTCTGGTTAATTGTTAAATTTGGTGGATTTTGAATGCCTCTTAAAGTAAAAATTTTGTCGGAATTGATTTGTAGGCTTCCATTTCTTATACCAAAGGCTTAGTTTATGCGTTGCGTTCTGCAATTCTAAAATTGCCTGGATTAGGCTTTGGTACTTTTGTTTTCCGAGATTGAAGAGTTGATGAGAACAGCAAACTTCTATCTTCTAGAAAGGAGAAAACTATGGCTTTAATGTAATTTGTTATCTCCAGGTTTATGATTTTGCCTTTCAGACCATCACTCCAGACTGTCGAAAGCCTGGGCTATATCTAAAAAGATTGCCACAATGTAGGTTTTATTTTTGAATTCTTTTTCTATTCTTTCTGATATGCTGTAGTTGGTGAAGTGTAAAATAGGTTTTCCTAAAGCCAAATTAAAATTTTAGTATTATGTTGAAAGGGGTTATTTCTTTCATAAGGTGAGAGTAGATAATCTTCTCTAGTATTTTGGAAAAGGTTTATTGGCTTGCAAATGTTGATTTTTTGCTATCTTTTCCAGGTTTTGGGAAAGCTGGTATGTGGGCATGTTTCCAGGCCTTGGGAAAATAACCTAGTAATAGACATGCATTGTAGGTGGTTGTAAGAAATTCCTAATTACCGAATATTCAAGTTAAAAAGCCTTGTTTTTGATGCTTCAAATTATTTCTAAGAAGAAGTACTACCATTCTCCTTTGACGTTACAATAAGATGACGAGTATAGTGCGGCTAGTTAATCTGTTCATTTTTTTGCAAAACCAAAAAATCGAGATAATTGAATTTTATCCTACACCGATAGAACAACAAGTTAAGACGAAAATGTTAGTACGTTTTAGGTTTTTGCTTCCACAATAAGTAGCCTGTTTTACATTTACTTACATGTGCCTCCAATTACATCAGACCCAGAGTGAAACCAAACAGCATGGGTTTCTAAAGAACATTTACGGTGCACGTTCTTCGAATAGAATCGTCTGCAAAAGCAGGACGTAGAAATTTGCCGTTGCATTAACCGTGTCACGTAATCTCCGCCAGACGTTTTACAAACGTAAAAGAGAGTACACAGCTGGGTTTTTAACAAAATATAGCTATAGCTAGTTATTGGCATCACCGTAACATAACCTACGAAAGCTTCCGGCTTAACACAACACTGCCTAAAACTTTAATAAGTGGACGTTTAGAAAAACAGTTTGAGTAGGTTATACAATAATTAAACCATTAATACTTGCAGGAAACCAACTGCTGCTCTCGCAGCGGGGTTTAATTGGTACCACCGGCCACCGCCACCTCCACTGTGAATTTCATTAGTCAAATGTTCCGTTGCCGTTTCTCCTCTGCCGTTTTAGGAAGATTTCAAATGTATATTTTTATTTTTCAAATCATCATTGTTTTAATTTTTGTAAACATTATTAGTCCGCACCAAATGGGAAACCTATTTATTATGGGTTTTTCGATAAAAAGTTATTCTTTATAAAAGTTTGTGCATCCCCTAAAAATCAAAATTCACCAACAAAATGTGGCAAAAGACGCGTAATTTTTGATGTCAAGAAAACATCAAAAAACTTTGCAACAAAAATTTTGAAGTTTTTTCTAATGAATAAAAAAATTGACCATAATTAGCACAATAATTGGTCAATTTCCAAAGTTACAAGTTCTTTTAAATAAACTGTTGTATACAAGATGTCGTTTAATTATCATTTAAAGCAAATACTTTTTCTTATAGCCAACATTTTAAAAAATATTTGAAAACATTTAAATTTTTCCTAGATAGCCATTACTTCAAATCTTGATGTTTTTTTAATGAAGAACAACTTTTTCAAATAAAATTTTTTGATGTTTACTGAAATAAGGCCACACACAGACAATTTAGTATTTGTTTGAAAAAGATATTTAAATTCCATTTACAAAGAATGTGATTCCTCTATGCAGATAAAAAGTTTGATCACGAATTTTATACATACTTGTTCGTTAAATAGTTTGTATAATATTATGAGCCCTACTTTATTTTAAATTATAAATAAAGTATCGGTACAATAAATAATAATTATTTTGTTGTTACTTATATTCGTATACATTATAATTAAAAATCATATTTGTTTTAAACAAAAGTTAACGTAGAAAATTAAGTAACGTATGAATAAAAAGGGAGCACAGATAGTAAAGGATTCAAAGCGAATTAGAAGTTAAATACATATAATAATAACATTATCCTTTTTTTGTGCGGTTTCCATCTAAAAAGCATATCTACTGTATTGTCAGAGAATTCTGAAATTTAATTAGTATAATTTAGAATTCAAAATTAAAGTTTAATAAAAAATTCTACTTTTTTCCGTTTATTAAGTGCTTGGTTTTACGTATCCGTTTCTTTTTGCAAAGACGTTAATTAAAATATTACGTTATTATAAAATGTGCAATAATGTATAATATACGTGCTGCGTCTTATAGCGCCGCAAGGTTAAGTGGGATAAATGAGTGCGGCTAGTTTATCTTGATTTCGCTAGACGCGTATTAATCTAAGAAACTTATAAATAAGGGGGTAATATGTGAAAGCATTTAAGAATGTTACTTGTAAAGTGAAAAATTGATTGTATTTTTATTTAAAACAGAAAAGCTGCTAGTCTAAACTTCTTCAATTTGTTAAATACCGTACACGGATCCTGGATGTAATTATAATTTCACAGACATTATGTACTAATTAATTTATATGAATTATTACTACGTTTTGTACAACAAAACCCATAGGATTTGAAATACACATAAATTATCGAAACTGGTATAACTTATTGTTGCTTTCGCAGTTCTTTCATAAATAATACAGTTTTGTGTGTTCGCTTGACACATTTGTCAATAAAACCTTTTGCAAAATTTGGTTCATCCTATATTTTTCAAGTAACAATACAAGAACTTCTTTCGTTCGTTTTATAGAAAAAAAAATGCGTGTTCGTATTTTAAAAGAAAAGAAGTCGTAATTTTTATACACTATTCGTGTTCATTTCTAAATCACCGTATTTAAATTAAAGCAACGTGATCGCATTTTTAAACGCAAATATAAAGAAAAAAAACGATAAGATTTCTTTTTGAATATGATCTGAAAATCATAAAACGTACGACAGTTACAATATTGAAGCTTGTGCCTTCACTGGTAAATTTTTCATTAAAATTCAGCACATCATAAGTTACATTATTTTTTATGTAAAAATATTTTCTTAAGGCAAAGAAAACGTTTCATTTAAATAATATTTTTTAAATACATTTGAATTTTGGAATACGTATTACAAAACGAACAAATACCTATGCATAATCAACAACATTCTATTTACATAATTATTGTTAGCGTTTTTATTTCTATTGTTTTTAAACAGTTGCAGTATTTTTATTTTTGTTTGTACTTATATCTTTACTAATAAGTGTAATTTTACTAATTCGTTGAAAACCTTTTTAATCTGTTACGGGTCTAAATATTCGAACCTAACGTAGGTCGTAAGCCGTGTTAAAAACGTATGGCGTAGGTTGCGCGTTACGACGAAAATCAAATCTACCGCGCCTACAACAAATTTTCCTATTGGTGAATCGTATTACGAGAGTCTCAACTAAACGACGGGTTGACATCTTGAACCAAAAAAATATAAGTGAAATTTTAACGTGGCTTCAATAATTGCACCATAACTGAGTGCGGAAAGATAAATCCGATCAATTTACGCCGTAAGTGGGTCTTTTTTGCTATTTCTTTGGTTACTTTAGAGGTTGTATTAATTGTTAATTGCAACGTTTGCTTTAGCACGTGTGTTAACCTCACACTTCCGCCTTACCTTACACCTGGAAAACTCCTGGGGATGCTAAAATGGCTATTTAGGAACCTCTCGCTATCTAATTGTTCGAGTACCAAGATTTCGCCTACACTTAAGCCGACAGCAGCTGGTGAATGCGGAAAGCCGACCGACTCGGTCATGCTGCATATCTATTACTTTGAGGGGCCCTATTTGTCATTTGCTCTTTAATATAAACCTCCTTAAGGGAAATTCTGGAATTAACTACTTTCTGACGCTGTCCAATACTGCCGCTAGCAAGAACGTTCACTCTCGGGACTGTATACTTCTAGAACACAGCTAAGTTTTAATGTTTAAGTATCTTACTCAATATCAATGCGTAAGAAGCTCACGTACACGGGACATTAAACGGTTTGAAACTATAGTACTTAAGCAAATTTTTATTCGAGGTGAACGCCACTACCGACGCTCGGTTTTGTTTTCATTTCCTCCATCAGAGCCTAGACGCTGTAAATAACGCGGACGACGTTAAAAACAAAAGGCCTTTTGGGTTGATGAAACCCGCTTATCGTGTTTCCTCCGAATTTAAGTTAGTATTAAGGCACCGTTGTGTAAGTGACGTGTGTACGTCGAGTTTTCGTTGGAACCAATCTTAAATTGGTACGCTATCTCTAAATTTGGCATGTAACTATAAAGCTTATCAGAATTAGATATACTAATTACGAGATTTAATTAAATCGTTGTTGCTAACGGCCGTAAAACTTTATGCGACAGTCTCTTTTACTTCTCACATATTCTCCTAGTATTTTTAAGTTGTTATTTGCTATATTTAAATTGCCTATGTGTCTCTCTGATATTGTGTTTGTCTTAACTTGTTAGATCTTTTAGTAAAACCTGTTGTACTCCTGTTGGTCTGTTTTATTCCTCTCTATTACTCACCAAGTGGCGCAACGTTACGCAACAGTTTATTTCTTTTTAGTTTCTTTAAAGACCGGACACTGTTGTTTTAGCTCTTACAAATTCGGGATCTTCCAGGAATTTAGTGCGTAAATTCGAGCTCAATAGTATTGTTCTTTTTATCTAGGTTGTACCGCTAGAGTTCTAACTTCCAAACAAAGGTAATACTATAGTATGTTTGCAGATGAACTAACTGACAGAGATAAAGAAAAAATTAAAAGTTACCAGTTTTATTATATAAACAAAGAATTGAATTCAGTGTAAATTTATTCGTCACCCGGACACTCTGGTAGGGCAAGAATTAGACGTTCAATTTTACATGCTAGGCTACACAATATCTTTCTTAAGCAGAATTGAAGATATCAGTTACAAAATAAACAGACACAAAACAAAGTGTAAGCATGGCCAATAAGTTAATTTATATTTTAAGTCTTAAGTTCACAAGCCAAAGTTCTTACTCAATTTGTAGTATAACCAAAATTTTAATGCCCAAGCTAACTGGTCAAAGATCTCAAACTATAGCTATGCATTCTAAACTTCTAAAAATAAAATGGTTTCATCTGTCTCGTTTACCAAAAGAACCTATTTGATGCTCATGGTGGCAGAAGTAAGCAGTCTAATCAATCACCTGTGGTGACAAAAGTGTACATGTCTAATGGCCGGTTGCACCAACAAGACTTAACGTTAAGTACTTCCTAAAAATTAGATACAATTATTATAACCCTAGCAACTATTATTTTTAAGCATCGTTTAAGTTTAAGTTGTGTTGATTTAATTACCGATATTCTAGAAATGTATCGCTTTCTAAACAAAAAGAAGAAAGCAGAAGTTGAAAAGGCACTAAAGAATTATAACTAAGCCACGTTTTAGGAATAAGTTAATAAAATAGTATAATATGTTGTATAGATATGAAATAGTGATTTAAAATTGCCAGCAGAAAGCAGGGAGTTTCCTGAAAAACAGTACTTGTAGAGGACTTATCAAAAGACGATAAATACTGGTGGAAAGGAAAAATAGTTGAAAAGGCAGTGAAGAATTATAACAGAGTCACGTTTTAGGAATGAGTTAATAAAGTGGTATAATGTGTTGTATAGATTTAAAACAGTGATTTAAAATTACCTGCCGAAAGCAGGTAGTTCCCTGAAAAATATGTACTTGTTGAGGACGTACCAAAAGACGGTAAAAACTGATAAAAATTTTAAGTGATTCTTGAGTCAAACGTTTAGAATATATCATTTCTCTACATAGTCTCCCGCTACGGAAATGCATTTTTGCCAACAAGTAGTGAGTCTGACGATCCCGTTTTCGTAAAAAGTAGAATGACGTGTCTGCAGCCAATTGCGCACGAACTCCTCCACTGCCGCATCGACCTTAAAACGCTGCCTCCTAGTATTTCTTTCAACGGCCCAAACAAATAATAATCGCACAAGGATAACTATGGTCTGTATGGAGGATGTTCGAATGCTGTCCAAAAAATTTCTGTCAATTTGTCGTGTCTTATGGCAGCTGTGTGAGGTGTGGTGTTGTTATGAAGTCTTTTAGTCCGATAAGCTGTCTGAAGTCCAGTTCACATCGAAGAAATTTCCATAACTGTCAAGCATTTGTCATTCTCAATAAGGTCACGAACAGCCCAAATGTTTTCCGCTCGTTCTTGGTCGTCGTTGATGGCTATCGTTTTCAACAGTTTCTCGTCATTGCAAAAATTTCTATGCGACTCATAAACACTGGTCTTCTTGATTTTTCCAACTCAGCCCAAAGTCGTCTCAAATTTTCAGTCGGTTTAATCCTGTCTTTTGTTAAAAACTTTATTACAACACGTTGCGCAACGGACGGATACACTTCTTGCTCACTCATTGTGTTGCTAACTGACGTAGAGGCTCAGCAAGGGCCTTGAAAAGGGGATTAAGTTTAGACACCTCCTTTTTTTATCCACTTAAGTTCACAGTGCTGTATCGTCACTTACATGGTCAGAAGAAAATTATTCCCGCTTATGTTTGATTGCATTTTGTAGTTCTAGTTAAGAATTATTGTAATGAAATGGTTTTTCCCAAAGAATGGGACTAAGAATAAATGATAAAAAAACAAAATACATAAGATGGAGTAACAGTGGCTATAAAAACATAAGCGGTTCGAAATAAGAATAAGCAAAAACATAAATTTGAAGAAGTAAAAAACTTTACCTATTTAGGAACCGTTTTGACAAAAACACCGACAGTAACAGATAAAATAAAAGCAAGAATAATAAATGCAAATAAGTGCATGTTCGACTAAAGTAAAGCAGTGTCAAGGAAATTAAAGATAACAGTCTATAATAAGATCAATAGATACGAGACTAAGGATTCCAAAAAAGGTTAGGAAGGGAAGAGGTAAGTGTTAAAAAAAGCAGAAAGAAAGAAGAGAGTGGCAAAGGAACAGCTCAAGAAACAGAAAACTATACCGAGCCGGAATAGTGGGGAAAAAACTAAGAGAATGGGATAGTTAGGTCATGAAAAAGTTCTCAAAAGCGAATTGGGGAACTCAGATTAAGAAAAACTAAGGTCAACATGAATGAACAAGTGAAGGCGACTAAGAAAACTGTAGTCAGAAAACGGAAAGAAATGACAAAGGATTGTACACCAATCAAAGCCTTTCAAGCCTCAAGCGCTAAATAATATATAAAGAAAGTTTTATTATAAGGTTGTATAGATTTCAAAAGTTCTAAGTACATATATAGACATAATATGTTCAATGTCTCCATGAAGTTCATGTTTAGTATTTACGCTACTGCATTTATTTTATTATCGCTTGTGCTCAATTTGAGCGCTGAATTATGTACTTTGATAGTAGATCTGTAACAAGGTTAGAATGAAAATTTGATACGAGTGAAAGTTTTCGAATGCGAGCTTTAACAAGCGTGAGGAACCACGAGTAGATCGAATTTCATTCTAATCGAGTAACAGATCGTGTTTTCTCCACGATCATATTTGATTTGCTTAATTTTTCATTCATTTTATAAAATTTAAATTAATTCTTGTCTCAAAACATCTAAAACGTTGCATTTACATTGACACTGGCAGTTCAAAATCATGGCTGTTTAATTATTTCGTTGAGCATAATTACAGAATCGATTAGATAACAATATACTATAGACATTTTGAAGGGTCTTAAATAATAAAAAGGGCATGAATTTATATGGTCGCATGACGTCACAGCTGAATAGTATGAACATATAAACATTTTTTGCTTAGAATTTTGCAAGCTTTTGTTTGATGATATTATTTCAAAATTTAATTTTATTTGATTGACTTTTGTTTTCAAATTTGAGTCAAAATGGCACCGAAAAAGTTAATTATTAATGAATTATAAAAATCCTATAGCGAAAGCATGTCAATTATCGTATTGAAAATAAAATTTGCTTACGATAAATAATTAAAGCGCAACGTAAATGCAATTATTGCGGAAAACACTATCAAGTATGTGTTAAAATCAGTGTCATCGCTAAGAATCATGAAATAAAAAAAAACTACATGTAAATGAAAACAAGAATGCTGCAAGCAAAGTAGGCTGCGTGATACTTACCTCGGCAAATTTAACAAGAAACCCACGATAACACTAAGGCCAATGGCACAATTGTATTAGTTTTTCAGAAAAATATCTGTTCTCGGCTATCAAATTTGTAAACACAAATTATGTTTAAGAACATTAATGTCATTCACGTTAGCAACTTTAGTTGGTGCCAAACACAAATTTTAATTTTATAAACGCGAAGAAATTATTTTTAAAGAAGTGGGTATGTTGGATCATGCGTTCATGTACAAATTGTTTCAATTATTGTCTGAAATTAAATTTTCTAATTTATTTGTTTATTATTCCTTTGACACATGTGAAGAAACGAATATGTAAAATCAATCAAAACGAGTAGTAAATTGCGATTATCATTTAATAATTTGAGGAAATAAAGGATTGCAGATGATGACCATTCAGTATGTCATTTAAATCAATTTAATTTTTCAATTATAAAATTTTTAATAATATTTCTTAAAAGAGTAGTACCGCATGCACATTTATTAGTCACAGTAAACTCAAATTTAAGCATACGGCAATGTTTTACTTTTTATTCATATTAATATATTTTTGGATGTGTTCTTTTGAGTGGTTCATTTCTAAAATACCGGTTTACTTTAACTCTTTTCTGCTTTCATCATCGAAATACCACTTGTACTTTACGTTCACTACAACATTTACATTATGAACATACCCGTAGGTTCTAACACTTTTTCCTCTATTTACATAGTTGTCTCTTCCTCTGTTAGTGTAATTTTCTCTTGCTCAACTTATGTTGTAGTTTCTTATAAATTTTGTATTATCTTACTTTTTTCTTCAGTTAATTCTTTCTATTCTTTGTCTTTAATCATCCCGTTTTTTTATAAATTGGCTTTGTTGATTAATATGTCTGTGGTATCCGTTATTTCGATGTTTCTTCGATTCCGAACTTTTCCCTCTATCATAATTGTTTCCTTAGTTTTTATATTTTTTTTATCCGTTGTTATAATTTGTTTGGTTCCAATTATTTTAATGTGTAATAGAAAGAATGTAGTGTATGGGAATACAAATATTGCATGATTTTAAACAACACAACATCAGGAAAACCTGTAACGTGCAAATCTTTTGTACCTATCGTAATGATAACAAAGTTTTATGGAAATATTTCCTAAAATTTGGTAAGCTACTGTTTCATTAAATTCAGACATAATTTCGTATAGTTCCTATTGTCCTATTATTTTTGTTCTATATTCTAAATTTTGCTTGCGGCTACGAACGCAAGAATCTACTTTCTATTTCTAACAAATTTGCCCGTTGATATGTCTGCCATTGGTATTACATTAAAACCACGGGGTAGTGAAAGGCCACAAGGTGTTTATAAGAACTTACACTTCACTAGGATTTAGAATGCAACATACCAAATACTTAAATTTAAGATAATTTTTTTTTATATTTGTATTAAGATCGACGTTATTTAATTAATTAGGGGTTTTGTATGCTAGACAGATTTCTTAAAAATTCAATATGTTTATTGCTTATTTCCTTATTCTACAATATCGTTACATAAATATTTGTCGATCAAATTAAATACCTTTTAGTGTGTAAACCTATACTAAAAAACTGTTTTAATGATATGTAATTTTAAATCATAACTCTTGTTCATTTTGGGTAAATGTTTGTTGTTTATTTTATTACCATTAAAGTCGTCTTCGCGCTTTCGAAATCTTCCTATCTATTTTTTTCTTTATAAATTTTAATCATAAAGTCCTACACTTATGTGTAGTGTTAGTTGTAGCTATTCCAGTAGTATTTAATAAAATTAAGTTTTAGATTTCTTTATCTTTTGCTTACTATAAGCTATTTAAAAGAGTTTTAAATATAGAAAAATTATCCATACCCCTCTCCGACTAAATAGTCTAACCATATTTTTTTAGATGTTACACACCAACATAAGGTAGATAATAGACCCTTGAAATTTAAATTAATTTCTTTTTATAATGAAAATAGTAGATTGTAGTCGTTTGGTATTTAATTAGTAAAAGATACTTAATTAGTAAAATTCTACTTTTCTTTACGCTGTTACGGTTTATTTGTAAACAAATTAAAATAAATATATAGCAGTGCTAGATGACCCCCGGCAGCTCTTCTTAGTCAGAAGTGGTCGTGGGTGAATTAAAAATCGTTCACAAAGAAGGCTTTTACACTGCTCGAAAAATTTATAAAGTGCCACCTAGGATTATGTAAAAGAAATATATCTAGGGCCACTAGGTACTCATAGATACAGTAATAAACCGTACGTGCATAGAAATATTTATACTGTTTTAGCCACTAGAATTCAATTAACACACAGAGAAACACATAGACACGACAATAGATAAAATAAATTAGAATCAATACCATATATAGTTATCAAATATAATAATTCACGAGAGCGAGTTAAAAACACGAATATAAATTCGAGGCACAAACGCCCTTAAATAAGTTAGCGTATTTGACAGTCGAGAACACCGATAAATCCCTACAAATGATTCACACGACAAAATGTTGTTCAAAAGGTACTTAATAACAATTACGACGAGTACCGGATCGTGGCCGATTATTTAAATAAGTTCAAAGCGCACAGAATTAACTGTACTTAAAGGATTCTTTGAGTTTACATAGTTATTGATCAGCGGACAAAAAAGGTACGTTGTTAAACGCTCAACCACGATACATATACATATAACGCGACAAAATTTATAAATAACATGCAAAAGAAAGTAACTTAGCTCGTGTAACTAGGAAGTCTTCAGTGTTCGACAGTTGATCGGTAGAAATAACAGCTTTCGTATCCAAATCTAGTATTTGAGTATCCACCAAAGAAAAAGGAAAAACCAAAATGGACTCCAATGATAACAGTTGCTGGGCGGCACAAAGGATTAGATAAACGGCTTATCTTGAGTGGCGGCCTTAAACCGACGATGGCTTTAAAAAAAGTTAATTAATTATTTAATTATAGTTTATTAAGTTTCCAAGTATCCTCTTCGATCAGTTATAATTTTCGGAGTATAACCATCCATCATTAAATATCCATTGACTAATTAAGCATCTATATATATATATATATATATATATATATATATTTTTTTCGACATCTAGTGTCGTTCGTGAACTTGCTATACACAATATTTAAATCCAGTAGGGGCATATAGTCGACAGCGCGCGTTTGTACAATAGTGAACTTACACTCGAGTTCTCTCATTCCCGATGAGTCCCAAAAGGACGAAACAGCTGTCGGGTGATACTCAGTGTTTGTTTGCTATTGTACAACCTCTTGCGTACTTTACTGCAGGCGATTCGACATTTTTATACTTGCCAACTGTTATGTTGGCTATAATTATTGAAGAATCGACTATGTAACTGCTTTACATACCCCTGTCGGCAAAGTTGCTAACATTTACGTACGTGAACGCTTTCACGAGTCGACAATAGATGTCGAAAAACTTAACGTTTATATATATATATATATATATATATATAAAGTATAACTATCCTTAAACATCCATTGACCAATTAAAACGGAGTTCGTCAAACGAACGACTAAAACGCCAAAACAAAAAAAGGTGCCTACAATTAATAGAACCCGTAAGAACAAATATTTTATTAAAACAAAGGAAAGTAAAAAAAAGCTACTTACACCGGAACCGGAATTTTAATCCCTAATTAGAATGGGACGATTTTACTTCAATCGCTATTCCAAAGCACCCTTAGACAGCACTTTCCGTGTAAACCTTTTCAGAACGGAGATTTAAACGGAAAAAACGTATAATTTTTGCGAGAAAACGAGATGTACCTTTTGCAAATACACGAGTACCAAAAATTGGAACCGACAACTCCAAACAGGTAAAATCCCCAAAAAGACTTCTCAATATAAGAATGCATATTTAGGTGAACTAGTGTAAACACGGCGGCCTATACTGTAGTAAGAAAATTGCTCAATAAATCAATTATTTATGAAATAATCCCGTCACAACGCATTTGATAGCGGTAAAACGATCGTTTTCTATACTAGACACCAAACAACAATAAGTAACTGCTACGACAAGAAAAATGAAAACATTTTAAAGTTAAATTATTAATAATAATTTCAGATATATTATGATTGATTAACATAATATTACCAAAATAGGATCACTTCCTAATTGTATTTCTCAAATCAGAATTTATTTCTTTGTATCAACTACGAACATTAATAGAATTACATAATTTGGTCTTTACTATGAACTGTAATATTAACATCAAATGAAATTAATATAATGTAATAATAATTTATGTACTACATGGTACGAACTTTATCTTAAACAGTACCTATAGAATATTATCCTTACAATTATTTCTAAAATGTTTTTAGTAACTTATTTTCTATTAAAGAGCTTTAATAGCTTTAACAGAATCCTATATCCATTTATAAAATGAACTTCTAAACTGACAACAATCATACATATTCAAATAATGAAGCCATTAGTACATTTACACTTCATTAACATACAAATCTCTTTGCCGAACGAGAAAAACAACAACTTCGAAAGAAGCACTTCTTCGAGCCGGAGTAATTTTACTAATTAGTTTAATTATCATTTTAGCATAAAAAAACTTGGCGAAAAAACAAAACAGAACTTTCTACCGTTTAATCAATTTATTAGCCGTCAATTAAAAATTTTGTTGTTTCATTCAAGCCTAAATTGCAGAAGTGAATAATTTTACTACACATTGAAGTTTTTAATTGATATTGTGAAGTTTTAAATTAGAACGACGTTGTTGTGTTTTTGTAACAATAAATTGTCTGCCACATAAAGAGGCGACCTTAAATTTCTCAGTCATAAATTTATTACACTTACTCTTAAGTGCTTGCTGTCATTAACATGTAAATTATGTGAAATATGGAATTTTAATGATTACGTTGCCATTCTTGCATAGTATAAAATAATGGTAAGTCAAACAAAAATTAATATAAAATCAAATTCAATAAAATCAAAACAGAAGTTTTTTAGGAGTAACTGTTAGTTGTTTAAATGTTTATGTGCATCGCAAATGATTTTCATAGTTCATTTAATATCTATAATAAGTTGCCGTGATGAAGACTTGTAATTTTGCTTGCATCAATAAATTCTTCTTTATAATTTGAACGACCTTAACAATTAAGTTCACATAATTAAAGCTTCATTGGTAAATTAGTGTAGGTGGAATTATTAAATATTGTTACAATTACTTTCGTTTTGGTCATAAGTTTCACATAATTTACATTCGGGTTTAATTAATCATTTTAATACGTGTTATGGTTTTAATGTTCATCCTGTATAATTAATTAGTTTTATGTTATTATACTTATGTCGTTCCGCAGGTTTTGCGACTTAAACAACAAAGACAAATATATTTTTGTGTTTACAATTAAAATAATCTCTACGACGCTATTAATTTTATTCTCATGAATATGTTTAAACATAACATACTACAAAATATCAAATGATTTTGTTTCTCAGTCTTTGTTTTTTAAGTATATGTGGCATGAAGTAAGAATGGTATGGGCCCAAGAACACTGTCTTGTGGCGCACCGGTTTTTATCATTTAACGAGCTTGATGTTATCAGTTATTCTACGCAGGTGAGGTGAGGGTTTTAGATTGCATTATTAGCAACAATATTTTTAGCAAGAATTGAAGTTATTTTTATTTCATCTGCTACTTCCTCAATGTTAACTGATGTCATGCTTTCAATACCTTGAATCCTAAATTTAACAATATTTTGATTTATGTTTAGGTAAGTACCGAGCAACTTAGTCAAGTCAACTTTGCTTTTTGTTTATTGTCTATAGTGCCTATTGTTTCTGAAAAGAGGAATGGAACTTTTAGAGGGTATAGCCGTACCAAATTAAATTGAACAAAAATTCTATTATATCTATAAATAATGGCATATCGATTTCATGGTTTTATGGTACCCTTCCTAAAAGAAAATTAATTATTCGTATATTAATAAACTACAAAGGTAGAAATATTTAGGTCTCGTTTAAACGTGATTTTTTACGTTACATAAAACAACGTTGAATATATCACGTAATATATTTTTAACTTGAAAGCTGATTTTCACGAGAAACACGTTATTAACACGTCAATTCAACACACATGTGTTTATTGGGATACCGTTAATAATAATAAAATGATTTTCTCTAAAGTTTTTCTTCAGCTATTCAGTTGTCCTTAGATTAGTGTTTAGGTTGATAACTGTGTTGAAAACAAACGAAAGCTTTCCTACGCAATGGCTTTCTTGGTAAGATTTGTTTGATTGCACTTTTGAATTTAGTAACAGATACATTTTTGTAACAAATGTAAAGAAGTGTTAAATCTTTAAATTTGTTTACGTCAAAAAAAAGTCAGTGTTAGTCACATCCTAAATAGCTGTCAGAAATATAGCTTTAATGACTAACGATTTTATTTAATTTTGTACAAATATATAACAACTAACACGTTACAACGTTATTTATGTTCGTTTCACACTCACTCAATAACCAATGAATATTATATCGTTTTTCGGCCATTTTGTGTTGATGTCGTTTTTGGGGATTTACGTTTTCCGTTCATCAGATAGTATCACTGCCCTATTTTCAACAATAGTTATAGTCACAATTATAACGGTGATTACAGTAATTGTTGATGTTAGTCTGAACAAACCGTTATATTTTAACGGTTGTTTGAGTAACGAAACTACTATTTTTACTTTAAAATAGTTGGATATTATCTAAATGTCTTTACAGGTTGATCAGAATTTACTAGTTGATTATAAGATCACTCAATATACAATACCAGTATTTTATTAATTCATAATGTTAATAAAAAAATCTCTTTTCAATAGTATAAGGGTGCTCTATGCTAATGTTATTTTAGGTAATTGAGTAGCGATTTAAGTATTTGAATCCCATTTACATGACAAAATTTACTAAGGCCACTTAAATTGCGGTTCGTTCTCAATCAAAAATTACCTCAGGTAGTCCCATAGACGTAAAAGTTCATTTGAACTTTTCAATAATTTTTGAGGCACTCTACTATTTGACATACAGAAAATTATAATCCATTTTCACTGATTAACAATTAACGGAGAAAATATGGAATTTATAGAAACAAAAGAACTAATGTATGCGTTTCATTTTAGGTCATGATTGTAACGCCAAAAATTCTTTATTCTAAGAACACATTTAAATTGCACCGGCTAAAGTTCAGATAAATGCAATAGAGACCCTTAAGGGTCAAGGGAATGCTTGATTTTAGTTTATGTTTTGTTGCTTAACTTTATTGAGATGTTTCTCAACTAAAACGTAATTATTTATTAAAGAAAAACAAGCAAAACCTTTAAGGGAATTAAATCAAATTTAAACTAAAAACATAAATCTAACAATCAAATCAAATTCAGCATTAAATAATAAACAAAACACATTAACATTCGTCTACTATAATAAATTGACTTATACTGTATCAAATGAAACATTAAATTTCTTTCAATGAACTTAAAACTATGAACGTAAAACGCGAGGATCTTTTACAAGCGTTAAAAACGTTACTAAACTAAAACAACTTATTACAGATATTGCAATGTAAATTCTCCGCTCAACCGGCAACTCAAAAAGGTAAATGTAAAGTAGTCGCTAAAAAAACAATTACTGCACGTACAACCAGTACTTTCAAGGTACGACAACGAATGCTAATAAGTGCGTACAAACTAATGCAATAAAACAAAAATAACCACGACTGCGATTTAATTGCGAATAGTTTAGGCCGACTTTAGTTTGTCAAAAATTAACTTCAATGCACGGAAAGTTCGAAGAATTGTTCATATTATTATAAAAGCACTTACTTGAAGTTCATTGTGTTATGATAAGGAACGTTTAATTTGTCGACACCCAAACAGGTTATTGGGCTGACCTTGATACTTTGTGTGAAGGAAATCAGATGGCTTGCATATCGAAACTGCACTTGGATGATGTAATGCATACGTAATTTTCCATAAATCGAATTTTCTCCCATAAATTAATAACGAAGTGGATAATCGAATTTTCGTCTGCAGAAACGTAGAAACAAAACGCACTAAAAGATAACGAATATTCTTCACTTTCGGAACGCACGTTTGTTCTTCTAAATTAAACTGTTTTTGAACAAAACGTACACAATACCAATAACGTAAATAGATTCGCTATAAAGCTAATCCATTAATTCAAACTTTGTTTTATTAACGACGAAACAGATAAAAACGTAAAACGTACTCAACAACAGCGTGGTCGTACTTGTATCTCAGTCGCCATTGTTATTCTTCTAGCCCGGAAATACATTGAATGCAAGCTAGCGGGGGATATGCGCGTCTTATTTAAATATAAGGTAGCGTTCCATTTTTGAACGCTACATGATACCAAAAACTGTTCGGACATATTTTTATTTAATAATCATATTGCATATATTAATTATCCCTTCTAGTTGTATTTGTCAGTTTGGTTACCAAATGGTTACCTCGTTACAATCTTTGACCATACCATGACAATGGAAACCAAACGCCTTGGTAATTAGTAAAAAAAATTTTTAATTAAAGGTCAGTCTTGAAACTCAATTGCTCTTTGGTTTTACGACCGTATTGACGGTTAGTTGTCCCATCAACGGATTATGCAAAATTCAGTCTAAAATACGTCAATAGTCGGGATTGCATTTTGATCTTTTTATGCACCCCGTGTTGACGCTTGCTTGATTTTCTAATTCCTTTTAATCTCTTTTAATATTTTGGACTTGACAGGACCCCTTCTTGTGATGTTAGTAGATTGAATTGAAGTTACTGGTAAACATAATCAGAACGTGCAAATCACTAGTTTTTATATTAAATTTGATTTAATATGATTCTGCTACTGACTATTCTCAAGGGAAGCATTATCCTTCTTAGAAAGTAATTTTTGATAATTTGATTTAAACACAAACGAGCGCCTGTAGAGGCGTTTGAAAAATTTTTTACTAAAAGTAAGATAGTCAATCCCCTTCTAAAAGGACTTTGCAGTTTTCGACAATGTTCCAACAAACGAACGTTTATCTATCTACACCCATCTATGTATGCACTCTTTGTAAAACATGGAATCAATGCTTTCTCCAAAAACCAATCAAGTGGTTTCGATTCTAAAGACAACATCGGTACGAAGGCCAAATTATCCGTATGCTCGGTAATATTTTTGAGGTTTAAGTTCCATAATAATTGTCATTAACTTATCTATTTCATTTCATTTATGGTCAAAGTACTTCACTTGCTTTTTTAAAAATTGGTCTTTGTCTAAATTAATTTAACATGTTTAACATGATTCCCATTTTTGCCATATGCTGAAAATTTGTTAAACCTAATACGTTTGTAAAATTCATACATGAATAACGTTTTCTCAACTCTACCTTAGTTTCCATAATTGTGAACGAAACAATTTACTTGGAGCTAGTAAATTCTTAAGATTTTGTACATCTGACATTTTTTATCTTCCAATACGTTGACTTCAAACAAGGCTTTCATTCGTTGGATGTAAGTTTCAAAATCGATCGTGTTTTGTTCAAATGATTCAATACTTTCAATTAAAGTCATATTTGAACCTATCTTTCAGCAAACCTTACGACTCCTTGCTCGACACTTTTATTCCCACCTCGTCGATACTATTATGTTCGGTATCCGTGTGCACGACTTCCGTTACATAAACTACAACAAGTCGTTCTGATTTCCACTTCAGAATTAATAGAACAATATTTAGTTGACCACGCCATTACTTTTACTTAATCTAACCTAACATAACAGTTTTCTGCCGGGCTCTTGATATCCATGCTCAGTACAAAAAAAAAAAAAAAAAAATTTTTTGGTTTTTTTTCCCAAAAAAAAAAAAAAAAGTTAGGGAAGGAAAACGGGCCATTAATTGGGGCATGTGTTGCCACTTTTTGATCTGTTAGTGAAGAGCTGTCGTAATTAATGTTATTCCTGCTGTATGGATTGTTGCCTCTACTTTATTGATAATAATTTTTTTCTACTTCTTATCCATAGCTAGTGTTAACTCTTTTTGTTTCTGTCTCTATTGATGCCTTCTTTTTTTATATTAGGCATTCTATTTTAATATATTCTTATTAACTACACCACTTTCCAAATTTCCTCTTCTTTATCTAGGAGTTCACTGGTTTGTCTTTCTCTACAATTCCTCATTACTAATGATCTTGGGCCATCACATTCTTAATATGCCTCCAAGCCTTTTATTGTACCCACCCCAGAACCATCTACGATTCTGTATAACAAATCCCGCTTTACAATTACATCAAACACTTGGTCCACATTCAAATTTAAACAAAATATATGTTCAGGTTATGATTCTAACAAAAATGCATTTTTTTCATCGAAATTGTGTCTTAAAATTTAATCCCAGTTGTTCATTCTGTTATAGCCTAGCTCTTTTTCAAAACCTCACCCTTTTTTTTTTTCATTCTTTTTTTAAATTATTTTTTTTTCTTCGTTGTTACATACGTTTTTTTTGTTTTTTTGTCGTGAAACTTAACCGGTCTTTAAAAATTTAACTCGGAATCTCCGAACAAAAAGCAAATAAAAAAATTTTTCACATTTTTTGCTTAGGATCAAACCTGTGATACACATATTACATTTTGCCTCGTGGTGTAAATTCTTGTTTTCTGTTTTATTTAATTTTTTGGGTTTTTTGAGTCCTCCATCCCCCCCGCACCCGTGGTAGACAAATTCATAGCTCTTTCTGTTTTCTAAAAATAAACACATAATTTTTTTTAGGTTTTCGTGTCAATTTCAAAAAAAAAATTTGTTTTCTTGATTTTCTTTGCAACCCATATTCCAAAACCGTTATTAACTTAGTAATAGGAAGATGTTCATCACTAAATTTATTATTTTTTTTTTTTTTTTTTTTTTTTTTTTATTTCCTCTTATTTCCTTCCGTTGTTCTCTTATAACCTAATCAAAAAAAAAATTCTACTTTTTTAACTTTCCCAAAAAACAAAAAAGGGGGTTCCACCCCTTTAATCACCTGATTTTGTTTGGAAAAATGACGAGACATTCCATTTTTGTACTATTTTGCATTTGTATTTATTATATCATTTTATTAAATTTTTTTATATTAGACAGTATTACCTTAATTTGCAGGGTACTTTATATGTATTCTTTATTTAATGAATCAAAAGCTGATAATCAATAAAACTATGTATTGATGTGCTTATATTCTATAACTGCTCTACCATGATTCATAAGGTCACTAGGTGGTCAATATATGATCGGTTTGCCCTAAATCCATACTGGTCCTTCCTTAACTCACAATCCAGTTCTTCTACCAATGCCTCCTATATGATTTTATAGAATTCTTTTGCTTACCTCTTAGCTTTATTTTTTTTCTCTTTATATTTCATCATCAGTGACTCATTGTTCTTCTCTGGAAAATCATCTCTAACTCTCACTTCCTTCCTTTGTCCTATCTCCTGGGTAATTTCTAAATTTTCATTTTGCTCAGCATTTAACACTTTGGTAAAATATTCCACCTATTTTGCCATCTCAATAACCTTTTTGCTTACTTTCCAATATTTTGTTTCCTATGTCCATTGCTGTTGTCGTCGTCTTTTACTAGCCTTTTACTTAGTTTTTTGTTATTTTTTGTAGCTGCGCTATTGTACTTAGCTAGTGTCTTTTGCTCTGTCAATCTTGCCTCAATCATAAATGAGATTTATTAATTTTACTCTATTTGCATTTCCTTTGTGTAATCTCCATTTCTCTAAATATTTGTGTTTTTCAAGTTTATGGGCAGTCCAGCAATTTCCATTTCTCTTTCATATTTCTCATACGTTACTCTCATTGTCACTAAGTTTGTTTTTCTAATCCCCTTCCCTAAAAATTCAGTTTTTTTTACCTTGGATTCAAATTATTTGTTCTTGTGCTTCATCTTCATGTTCATTTCAATATTTATTTCTCCTAGCCTTTTATCTGTATTAAATAGTCGGTCACTTATTTGCTTTAATAACTGCTCTACATTTGTCGTCACTTCTGTACTTATTCTCTCTTATGTCCGAAATCTAATGAAATCTGCGGTATTATAAATATCACTAATAATATGTCTAGTTTTGTAAAAATTAGACCGGTGGATTTCTTGATAGTTTGTTTACATAACGCGGTGATTGCAAGTTGCTATTTAACAAATTGAATCAATGCTATAGTAAATATGAGACTCTATTAATTTTTTATTTGTAATTTTATCTCAGGATCTGGGCTTTTTAAATCAATTACGTGGTTTGAAAATTTAAAACAAAATTTTAATACTAACTTCAATTGAATCATTATTTTAATTAACGCAACGTGCACTTTTAAAAGAAAATTAAAATATTTTCGCTACAATACCTATTTTTTGTGTACAAAATATTTTATTATTTTTTTAATATACTAACCGATGACCTCTATGACCTGGGTTTTTCATTCCTTGTTGGTAATTTTCATGCTTACTTTCCATTAATAATTTATTCTTTAATTACTTTGTAACGCACTTTATTTGTTATTGTTAATTGGTTTTATTTTTATTAATTTAATTTCTACGTTATGCAAGCTGGCTACAATGCAGAGGCTGACTACATTGTGCAGACATATTTCAAAGCTGACCTAATGAAATTTTTGGTATAAAACCGTTATTTCTTTAAAAAATCAACGACAACTTTAACTCATTCATTGTTTGATGCACCATTTTACATTAGCATCTTTCATCGTTCGCTGCTCAAAAAGTAATGTTCCCCACTTTCACTTCGTTTTTGCACGTACACCTTATATTGATATCCTCATATTATACACTACACAAGTTTATTATAATACTATACCATACAAATGGCTACAAATTCATATATTGTAACGATCTTGCGATCACTGCAATACGGACGACCGACCCACCGGCCTCCAGAAAACAAAAATTTTTGTTTTATTATACCGAACTTATTAAATCAACTTTGGTCTGGCAACCGTCGCATTACTCCCCATCTCATTTATAAGATATGGAGTGTTAAACGTACCTTTAGAAGCATAATTCTGTGATTATTTTTGGTATCAGTCTTAAATAGAGAACGTAAGTTGGTGATGTCATTAAGACAAAGGTTGTTAAGGACAAGATATAAAAAGATGCACAATATCATCGTTAATGTTTAAATTCCGGTCCATCTACCAGATTAAAATGTAAGAACTTCGTAAATATTACACGTGATTTAAACGTAAACCACTAAAATGATTAAACCAATCGTTTGAAATGGAAGTAAAAGCGTAATTACTAAACATTTTTCTTTTTCCAATTTCCGTTTATTAAATATAAAACACACAAAGCATTTGTTTAGTCAAATATCAAATAGTATCATAAAGCACCGGATGCAAGAGCTCCGGAAAACGAATGCGAAGCTAACATTTGTACGGTGAAATATTGGACTCGTACCTATAATTTAAAAGTATAATTTAATCGACAAAGTTCCGATCTGATAAAACAGGTGTGTTAAAATGTATTGGAAACAATAGGGCAACGTTACGTATAGAAAAGTTGCGAAATGGAAATGCGGCGTTGGTTTGAAAGGAAAGGCAAATGAATAAAGGATGAATTGACACAAAAAAGAGTTTTTCGTTGTTTCTTTGATAAATAGATTTAAGATTAACCGTGTACTTTATTCCGATAGAAAAAATTGATTGGTCCTACATGCAGATCTTGTCGGGTAAATTCAAAGAGCGTTTAATGAAAAGTAAATAAAAGTTGATTGGCTCTACTAAATAAA
>JALBCR010002626.1:0-104480 GCA_030710515.1 Abscondita cerata | reverse complement strand
CCGCACCACCATTCATGCGTCGCTTCGCGACTATAAAATATAGATCAATTTAGTTACATTAATAAATGTGTCATATTAATTTTGATAGAAAAAATTTAACATTAAATGTCGTTAAATAATTTAACAACGGGGGTCATCTGATAAAATAAAATATTCTTACAATTTATTGGTAAAAAAGTGAAAGAAAAATCGATGTGTTTTTTAAAATTAATATCTAAATACGTTCTGCTTGGCATCAAAAGTGCGTAAAAGAATAGTGTTCTGGTAAATACATCATCAAGATATGTTATTCAAACGTTTATTTTGAATTTACTGCTATATAAAACTTTATTATGCGAGTTAAAAAAGAAGAAAAGCCATCAAAGCCAAGAACCGGTCTAGCAGAATCCGCTGGTTTGATACAGAGTCAGCCTTTTCGTGTAGAATTAGAACAAGCATCGTTCTGAATTTAACCCATAAATTCATCGAATCATTTTTTTCTGACTGTCTTGAAGCGATCTGGTTGAGGATAATCCGATTAATTCTGAAAAAAGAAACAAAATATAAAAATAAACTTTTGTGTTATCTGGCGAGTTTCTTAAGAATTCAATAGATGGTGGAGAAATGCGTGATGTCAAACACTTTTCAACTAAAAAATTATTTGTTAATGATGAACGAAGACAACGAAACACTGAATAAAAGCGGTTTTGGCGAGTGGTTTATTGAAAATGTCGTGCAATCTCTGATGAAAAAATGGAAAATTTTGGACGAAAAGACTCAGGGTGGGCACTTTGTCGCATCGTATCCTTGGGTGTCAATATTCAACAAATGTGGCGACGTCTCTACATGCATCCTCTCTTATTTACCTCTGCCTCGAGAAATAGCACTCAAACTTCGTTGTAATTAACATCCAAAACAAGGACAATGGGTGCTTCTTTTGGTGTATAATCAGCTGCGCTGTGGCCACCTCTCAACAAAAATAAAACATCAATCGTGTGTTACATCGTATCCGCATTATAGTGAAAATTAAACCTGGATGGCATCAACCTTTCCATGACCATTGGTGTCAAATCCCGAAATTTGAACGTCAAAATAGTAATATTTCTCAATCAATGTGTACATGCTCCAAAAAGAAGAAGAATGGAAAGTTTATCACGGTGCCCACATATCTTACATCAAAAGTGAAGCCTCCAACCATGTCAACCTCGTTGATGATACAGGATCGATACGAGGTAGAAGCCGATAGCAGCGATGAGGACGCCAACGACGGTGAACAAGATTTCGAAGCCGACGACTTAGACAACGCTGTATGCAGACGCTCCGCAGGTGGTGATTTCAGTACAACTCGAGATGAAATCGATTTCACCAATAGTAGTAAGTCCCGAATTAAATTTCATTACTGTCTAATCAAGCATATTATGGTCATGTCTTGTTAGATCGCAAGTCACAAAACACCATCACGCGATTTATTTATGCGAAAGCGCTGCTTAAATTATTTTCTCTAGCTCTAAACGTTTGGAAAACATAAATTAGAATGTATAAATTTAAACAAATGTAAAGTTATCATGCCAAAAAAGGATCAACAGTTGTGTTTAAAATTATGCGAATCAAATGTTATTACCTTTTATTATATATGCGGATTTTGAATGCCTTTTAATAAAACGAAATGATGACGATAGCGCTTTAATTGACAAGTTTCAATATCATCAACCTTTAGTGTAGGTTACTATTTGCACTGCGCTTTCGATAGCAGCGTGTCTTACTACAGACAATACACGGGGTTAGATTGCGACGAGTGGTTTATAGACGAATTAATTCAAATATCGAACACATTTTCTAAAAAATATTTTGACAAAGTTGTCCCCATGTTGCCTCTAACAGACGCGGAAAAATTAGAATTTGAACGTGCAACAAACTGTGGAATATGCGGAAAAACGTTTCGATTAAATGATATCAAAGTTCGCGACCACGACCACATACTGGGATCCTATAAAACGGCCTCGCATCAAGATTGTAATCTAAATTACAAGCTAAAAAAGTGATATCTGTAGTTTTTCACTCTTTAACGAATTACGACGGTCATATATTTATCAGAAAGCTAATTAAAAATGCAAGAATATTTACGTTGTGCCCTTAACTAAAGAGAATATATAGGATTTGAAGCAAGCTTCGAAAACAACATGAAATTTAGATTTATCGATTCGTTTAGGTTTTTGAATAGTTCTTTAGAAAAATTGGCTTCATATTTGCATATAAACCAGCTCTGTATTTCAAAAACCCAATTTTCAGATTTGAATGAAAATGAATTTAATTTGGTTTCGAGAAAAGGCGTTATGTGTTACAGTTATTTAGATTGTTATGAAAAATTGACGGATATTGTTGCGCTGCCGAGTAAAGACGAGTTTTTGATAAGTTAACAAACACAAACATTTCCGATTCTGATTACAAACACGCGGAAACAGTATGGAAGACATTCAATTTAAAAAATTTAGGTGAATATGTAGATTTATATTTAAAATGCGATGTTCTTTTGTTGGCGGATGTGTTTCAAAATTTTAGGCATCGATGCATTTCAACATACGCGATTGATCCCGCATATTATATTAGCCTTCCTGCATATGCTTGGGAAGCCATGATGAGGTATACTAAAATTGAATTAGAATTGCTATCAGACGTCGACATTTTAATGTTTATAGAGAGGTATAAGAGGAGGACTTTCGCAATGTTCCGTGCGGTATAGTAAAGCCAATAATAAATATTTAAATAATTATAACTCGGCAATGCCTGACGCATACTTGATGTATTACGATTTTAATAACCTTTACTCTACGGGAATGAGCAGTTGCTTGCCTACGGGAGATTTTAATTGGTTAAATAACAACGAAATTATTAATTTTGACCTGTTTAATATTCGCCCCGACTCGCACGTAGGTTATATTTTGGAGGTTGATCTGGATTATCCCAAAAAATACATGATTCACACAATCATTTGCCCTTTTGTCCAGAACATAAATTTCCGCCAAATTGCAAACAAAAAAAATTGTTAGCTACATTGCATAACAAAACCCGCTATATAATTCATTACAGAAATTTACAGCAATGTTTAAACCACGGTATGATCTTAAAACAAATTCACAGAATTCTCTCATTTAAACAATCCGCTTGGCTCAAACCATACATAGATTTAAATACGCGATTAAGAATGAATTCTCAAAACGACTTTGAAAAGAATCTGTACAAACTATTAAATAATGCGGTTTTTGGTAAAAGCATGGAAAACGTTAGAAAACACAAAAACGTAAAAATAGTCCAACAATGGGGTGGACGCTTCGGTGCGCGTCATTACATAAATCAACCAAATTTTCATAGTAGAACAATCTTTGATAATAACACTGTAGCAATTGAGATGAACAAAACAGAAGTGTTTATTAATAAACCAATTTATGTAGGTATGGTTATATTAGATATTTCTAAAATTCCCCTATATAGCTTCCACTATGAATATATGATGAGAAAATTTGGTAGCAATAATTGCAAGTTGTTGTATACAGACACAGATAGTCTGATTTATAATCTTACAGATAATATATATGACGTTATGAAAACAGATTCGCATCTTTTGACACGAGCGAATATGTAGAAAATAACGTTTTCGGTATCACTAGGTGCAATAAAAAAGTTGTTGGCTTGATGAAAGATGAAAATGCGGGTAGAATAATGACGGAATTTATTGGATTGAAATCCAAATTATATAGTTTCAAAATACAACATTCAAATATCGACGAACACAGTGCAATCAATAACGTAAAAACAGTAAAAAAGCTAAAGGTGTTTTAGAGAGGGTTGTTCAAAATAACATTTCATTTGATGATTACTTAATGTGTTTGACAGAAAATGTGACATTTGTACGAGAGCAGAACATAATTAGAACATTCAAGCATGATATCTTTAGCATACGTCAAAATAAAATCGCTTTGTCTGGTTCTGACAATAAACGTTTTGTTCAGCCAGATGGGGTTAATACGCTAGCATGGGGCATTGCTCGATATCAAAATAGCTGCATGATAATATCTGATCCGTAATTAAATTATTGTCATTGTCATATTTCTATTTATTATGTAACTAAAATCACGATCTAACTTAAGTCGCTCTTGCTTGTTTAATTATAGGCAAAATTTTGCTGTTAGAAATAAGCTACATTGTAACCAATATTTTTAAGTTTTATATGTTTAAAAATAAGTAGAATGCGTTTTATGAATTTTGCTTAGTTTGAATTCAATCAATTTTGCCACGTTTTAAAAAATTTGTATGTCTTCATAAAACGCTTTCAAATTAGCAATAGCGTGTTTTTGTTTTATTAGCTTGCGTGGATAAAAATATGTGTGTAAGTAATAAGTTTTATGTGTATCAATTAGGGTGAATTTGAATAATTTTTAATTCTATGTACACGTGTGTTTCAAAATGTATTTTAGATATAATTTGTTTATGTAATTGTGTTTACACTCTCGCGAGCGATTTTTTTTTTTTAAATAAATAGATGCAAATATTTTTTTTTTTTTTTGTTTTTTATTTACAGATCTTTCTATTACATTCATATAAGTAAGTATTTAGCGCTTATAAAACATCCTCGGTATTGATCCAGCTGTTTTCTTTGTGTCCGAGCCAGCTAACATAAAGTCGGTTACCGCGCCGTTTTAATACTTTTTCGATTAGATAAACATCAGGGTGCCTAGTTTTCATAATTTCTTCTTGGTAAAACCTCCGCGAATCGGGTCACCGTACATATCCTCAAGCAAATATGTAACAGGATTTGTAACTTGGACTTTGGCGATTTTGAATAACTCGCTAGTCCAATTATGATTGTACCCTTTTGAAAATACACCTTTATGTTTAGAGATTCGTACGATGTCTCCTGGGGCATAACGTGGTTTGTCCAAAAACGATTTTATGCGACCAAATACGTGAGTTAAGTCTGTTTTTGATGTTACGTTGCGTGGCTTCATACCAATTGTTCTATGCCTCGTATCATTATAGTCTCTGGCAACACCGTCAATTAAATTATACCATCGATAATTGCCTTGCAGACTAAATAATTTATAGAGTCGGCTTTTTATGGTTCGTATCACGCGTTCGGCTATAGTCGCCTTTTTTGTAGAATACGTTGAATAATGATTAATTTTTTTCTTATCCATGAGTTTCGAAAACGTACTATTGTAAAACTCTTTTCCAGCATCGGTTTGTATATTTTTTGGTGCGCGCCTCGAATTACGGAAAATGTCGGACAACGCCTTAGTAATTTCTTCACCACGTTTGGATTTTACAGAACGCATCCATAAATATTTCGAAAAACGGTCGATAACAACCAAGATGTATCGAAACCCTTTATTAGTGCGCGAAAACGGCTGGAACTCCGCTAAATCTAATTCCCACGTGTCGTCGAATCCCATAATAATGACTTTTCGGCGTCTGAAATTTCTTCTAGCTGGCTTATGTAATTCATTCACAACTTGTTCCTTCGACATGTTATCTGTGTGTTGCGCTTGCGTTCTCTCTTAAATTTTGTAACAGACTATTCATTTTGTTCAAATCTGATCTTAAATCACGTATAGAATCATCTCTAGATTTAACGTTGGAATCTAGACGGGCATTTAATGTTTTGATATCAGCTTTTAATTCGTTCAGATATCGTCCGTTTACATACGGATTGTCTTGAATTGATTGTTTAAACATATCTAGCGTAACGTCGTTCACTGATGATTTTACTTTATCGGGTATCACTTTTGAATAATTTCGTTGATGTCTTTAGCGTTCGTTTGCTGAATATCATTAATTTTATTAATCGCTAATTTTAATTCGGCGTATATAGTATTCGCATAAGCGTCAGTTGATTTTTGAAAAGCGTCAATTGATCTTTGAAGTTCGCGACTTGTAGCGTCCACGTATTCCTTATTTGCGCCATCGGTTTCGATTTGCGGATATCCGACGTTTTTCAGTTGCATTTCGTTAAAAAATATTTATCTTCCAAATAAGTTTTTAAATTGATTGCGTTATGTAAATCGAGAGGGTCTGCGATGTTAATTAGTCTTCTATTTTCCATGTCGTAGTTGTTGTCTGGCGTTATTTTAAAACCAACACCTGGAGGACCTCGTAGAGATGTCACACTCGCCGGCGTCATCGAGGCCGATAACGGGCGTCCAAATTTATCAACAGACATGTTAAAGCGACGCTTTATGTTTAGTTTGTATCTCCTCAGACGTCTTTATAAACGTCTCTAGGGTAGGTGTTGATTGTAACAACTTTTTTTGTTTAAGATGTTCCATTAAATACACCAGAATTTGCCCTATCACCGACGCCGTCAAATCAAGTTCTACAATACGATTGTTGAGCTTCTCCATTGCCCGCAAGATGGGCGAAGCTGTTGTTGATGTCGCAAGTTCCTCTATGCGTTCGTGTATGTGTAGCAAACGATTTGATAGATTAGCTTTTCTCAGAAGAGGATTTTCATTAAACAACTCTTTGAATGCAGCATCCATTTTCGCTTTGACATAGCCCGGTAGCGCAGTTAAAAGAGTAGCGATTTCTCCGTTCACTGTTTTTTGTATAGCATTAATTTTTGCTATTAGAGACTCGATTAATGTGTTTGAGCAATTGCTAGCATTGCTATGTAAGCGACCAAATTTGTCTATAGACGTCATTATTGTTTCGGGTATCACTCGAGTATTAATTATAAAACACAGCACGAGCGTTGTTATATAGTATAAGGCATGTTTTCGATGTAGCCGTCTTCGTATAATTCTTCTAAAATTGATATTATTTCGTTTCTAACACCGCTGTTTCCGGCAGTCTTCTCCCCACAAAACTTGTAATTCGTCCAGTAACTCGTGGATATTGTTCCAGTATCTATACTCTACGGGTTTATTTCTGAATTTCTTAAACAAACCTCGCCCCGCTGCACCGCTTGACGATGAATGATACGACAAAGATTCGTCACTATCATCGTCGCTGCTATCTTTATCATTTCGCGCACGACGAGTCTGTTTTTTGTGTTCGTTGATTATGTAATAATGGCCTGATTGTATCAGTATATTTTATGCTTCTGTTTGCTCTAATCGGGCGTCGGAGTTATACGCTCTTCTATAAACATTTGTATCATAAAGAATGCTTACATACTTAAGTTCATCTGATTTGTGAATCAGCTTTCTATCTGGTTTTTTCATAAATATCAGTTCGTACAAGCCAGGCGTGCCCTTATACAAACGTCCATTAATAATAAGATCCTTATCACGGATATTGACAACAGAATCTCCAATAACCCATTTATTGTTATCAGCGTCGTAATGAACTCCATACATAAAGTCAACTTTATCACCTCGCGTATCGCTCATTAGCATTTCCATATATTTTTTGTGGTAATGGATGATACTGACGTTCTAGTAAATTCGAATACGATCTCTAATTCATAACGCGGCGTAGGTATCTCGACATTCGAAGAAGAAGAATCCGACGTGCCCGCAACTGTTTCGATTACTTTGATGTCTGCTTCACCATTCAAGTTTTGGTCTTTCCGTCAGCATTTTCGAATTAATTGTCTCCCTCTATATTAGTTAGCGGGTGTTATTATCGGTTTTATATGTATCCACAAATGCTTTTCCGGCGTCCAACCGTTGACGTTGAGGTAAAGAATAAAGCATTATTTAATAAACCTATATGGGAAGGAAATTTTCCAATTATCAAAAAAGTTTGAAAAACTTAGAATAAAGAAAGTGACATTACTATGTGATTTGACATTTCTATGTAGATGTCGTGACAAAAATATTATACCTAAATGTTGTAAGATTAAATTCCACACGAATTCTTCTAAAACAAAAAGGATCTTACATCGAACCGGGTTAGCGTTAGTACGAAATATGATTTCAGATGTCAGAAGAAATCTATCTAACGTAAGTACAGAATTACTATCAATTCATTTAGATCTTTCTAACACTATTCTTCCTGTAATATGGAGAAGCATAGATAAATTGGCTGAATTACAATCACAAAAATTAAAGAACTAAAACTGCCCGCCACTTGAAGAAATTTGATTGTCTCAGTCAAAAGTTCAAAATTGGAATAACAGGAATGACACTGATGTTCGTAATGTAGTTCACAATATTTCAAGCAAAGAATTAGACGAACATTCTGTGAGTATTCTTAGTAAAGGTTTCAATTTTGCTGTTGTCCCTTCTCGTATTCCAGTAGAAGAGATCATAACAAAGGTTGAAGCAGCAGTCAAAGATTTTGAGAACGTTGAAGCAGAAACGGTACGACAAGAAGTTTCTCATGTTCTGAAGAAATCTAAGCTTCGAAACGCAACGTCACTTACAAGGAATTGAAAGCGTTAAAGGAACTAAAAGGAGATAATTCTATTGTTGTGCTACCTGCTGACAAAGGAAATGCAACTGTAATAATGGATACCGAAGATTATAAATCAAAAATCGAAACATTGTTACAAGATCCTATTTACAAAATTATAAACTCTGATCCTACAACGTATCTCGAAAAAACTACTAAAGCTGTAATTAAGGATTGTATACTCGATAAGGAAATTCAAAAGAAATTAATACCAAGAGAAAAGTCTTCTAAATGTCCAAAATTTTATGGATTACCTAAAATTCATAAAAATGGAGTACCACTTAGACCTATTGTTAATAGTATAGATTCACCAACACAAAAGTTAGCTGGATATGTTGCTAAAATATTACAACCTTTGTTGAATCCTCAAGTTCTTATATTAAAAATTCAACACATTTTATAGATATTATTAGAAGTCGTAAATTAAAACCTACAGATATCATGGTCAGCTTTGACGTTGAGTCCTTGTTTACTAAAGTTCCAATAGAAGAGACTCTTAATATTCTAGCAAACAAACATATGTTAACACCTGATGTTGTTCGTTTAACTAAACATTGTTTAACCAACACATACTTCTTATACGACTCTAAGAAATATAAACAAACTAAAGGAGCACCAATGGGATCACCTATCTCACCTGCAATTGCTAATTTATTTATGGATAACTTTGAAACAAATGCAATTCAAGAATCTTCCAACAAACCAGAACTTTGGTTACGATATGTTGATGATATCTTCTCCATATGGCCACATGGTAATGAAGCATTACTAGCTTTTTAAATTATTTAAATAATATTCATCCACAAATTAAATTTACTACCGAAGTAGAAGTTAACGGAAAACTACCTTTTCTTGACGTGTTACTAATTAGGAAACCAGACGGAAGTTTAGGACATACAGTGTATAGAAAACAAACTCATACCAATAGATACCTACATGCTAATTCACATCATCATCCACAACATTTAAATTCTGTTTTAAAACCTTATTAATTAGATCTGCTAGACTAACAGACAGCGAGCATATACACGAAGAAATGAATCTTCTGAATCAAGCTTTTAAACAAAATGGTTTTTCACGTCATCATGTTATAAAAGCAAAAAGGATGAAACAAAGAAGTGACGACGAAGTTAACGATAAGAGTACGTTTACTGTATCAATCCCGTACTTCAAAGGTACTACAGAGAAGATAAGTAACATTCTAAAGAAACACAACATACGAGTAGTTTCTGTACCTGTTAATAAAGTTAAGTCTTTCCTCCGTTCCCCTAAAGATATTATTCCTTTAGAAGATCAAGGCATTTACGAAATTCCTTGCGGAGGATGTAACATCTCTTACGTTGGACAAACCAATCGACGTATTTCTGCGAGAAGAGAAGAACACAAACTAGCAGTCCGAAAAGGATGTTTAACTTATTCTCTAGCTGAACATCATCACCAAACAGGACATAAAATCGATTTTGAAAATACAAGAATGCTAGGAAGAGAAAAATATTTATGTAACCGCCTCATTAGAGAACAAATCGAGATAGAAAGACGTCCTAGTTGCATTAATAAACGAGATGATGGAAAAGGTTTACCTAACACTTGGAAACCGTTATTAACTTTACCTCAGGATAGAAGATCCCCAAATATCCAACAAATAGAACAACAAAATATGCAAAACAACATTACCATGATACCGATACGTAATGCTATTGGTTACTCTGGTCCAGCGACACGTTCAAGGTCAAAATCGCATAGAAACTAAGATTGTTATTTATTAATTACTTGAAAAAGCTGCGTGTTAGCGTGGCGAAACGTTGTAATTTTAATATTTATTACACGTGTTTAAACCCCAAAGATTTTTATTACAAATATATATATATATATATATATATATATATATATATATATATATATATATATATATATATATTAAGATGTTTCTAAATTTGCACAACTACGATGGTTCTGATTCATATGTTTTTCGCGGTGTTTTATATCGAGAATTGGTGCTAGTATGACATCGCACTGCTTTATTCTTTTTTTCAAACCTCGCTCGATCGATTGCATAAAAATGCCAGTGTCCTTTACGAGCCTGTTTATGTTCCAATGACATGTGAGCATGTTCGATAGTTACAATTGTAGAAAATCGCACTTTTTTTTTTATCTATAACACCACATAATTGCTTGCTATATATCTGACCCATTTTACCCACGAGCATATGATGGCAAACTAAACAGATTCTTGCGGCTCTTAAGGTAATATAAACTCGTCGAAACCCTTTCGATAACGTCCTCCGTTTATATCAACTGCGTCTTTGTTAATCATTAGAAAACCATGCGGCGTAGTCCAGCACTCACCACACTTTCTTTAAAAACCTGCATGCTAATTGTAGGACTAACGTGATCATCGTACACGTGTTTCAGATTCATCTCATCCTGCTGGAAAAGGATAACAACATTTGCGTTATCTCGTATCAGTTGTTTGGGAATCCTGCTATACGTTTGACCCAAATAAAAACAGTCTATCGAGTTATGACGCCCCATGCTGAAGTATGCCCTAATATTATCCTGCTTCTCTAGCGCGATATCGTCAAAAAATAAATACAGAGTCGGGTTTTGCGTCGTTAGGAGGCATAATATTTTCATTATCACTGAACGTATAATAACCTATTTCGGGCATCGCAGTTAAAATCTAAAAAAAAAAACGTTTTTAAATTTAGACGTTTGCTTCAGTTAAAAGCTGAACATGGTTGTTTTTGTGGGGTGTTGTTTATGTATTGGTAGTAAGACACCATGTTTACTTTGTTTGCGTCGCTATTGCATAACATCATTAATTCATTATTATGCATGGTTTTACTTTTGAGTGATTTTCTTTCGAGTGGGTTATTTAAATCATATAAGTATTTTAGAATACATGTTATTTTTTTATAAAAAAATTACATCGAGTGTATATGATATATTTTGTCTTCTTTTTGTTTTCCTTGCATTTGACCGTATTACATCCTTTTGACCTTCGCTTCAGTTAAAGTTGTACTGAAGCATCGCGAAATCCTTTTTTCAAAGTTTGCTGCGGTTCTAATTAGTTTAACGTCCAGGTAGAATTTTGTATTTGGTTGGCTCGATTATAAAGACAGGGCAATTTTTAAATTGCTGATAGTCGAATGTGGGAATGGAGATTGTTGATGTGACATTCGAACCGGCGCACCCTCCAACAATATTGCATTCGTTTCGATCGTAATAGTCTCGTTGAAAGTTAATGTAATTCCTATACGCCAATGCATACTTGTTTGTGCCAAAATCCAAATTCATGGATTCATACGGATATCTCTCAGAATTAAGATGTAATCTAATATCTGTAATATTACCGCTATCAAAAACACTCGCCTTGCCATTTTTTTGAGCGTCTCCTTTGGTTTTTCTGAAAAGCAACAATAACCCATCGGGGTTTCTCTAATTGCGAAGACGTCTTTATCGGCCATGTATCAGTTTTAACCTGCTTTAAAGCGGGGTATTCATATAATTCCCATTGTCGAAACGGTATGGTGATTACAGGGTTTCTATTAATCTTCTCGAACAGTTTCAGCTTTGCTCTATCGCTGAGTGTTAAGTGCGGCACTTTCCATTGAATTTTGGAAAGCGTTATGGTCGCATCGGCCTCCCCCATAATAACAATCCAAATCAGTTCTCGATCTGATCAAAACAAGCTCCTGCTTCATATTCACGATAACCTGTCTATAATGTTCGGCGAATCCGAATATGTGCTTCAGAGGCAGACAAACCCCGAATTTTTGGCCAAATCAGCATCGTTTGCGCTGAATTGCACTTGTAGAGTGTTCTCATTCAATGGAGACCATCCAATGTGGGCCAGCGCTTTCTTGTCTGCAGCACCATACGATGCATAGCCCTTCATTGCCGACCCGATACCAGGATTTCTGCTAACGTCTACGCGATGTCCGCCCAATTCATATCGAATCTCTTCAAACAAGAAACAAGCAAAATTGTTTGTTAAATCACACGTTTTTGCGACGTCTGCTTGCTTTCGGGTAATATAACCCTCGATGTATAGAAAACTATCGTGGGTGGCCGTAATCAAATCCTGGCTTTGAATTGCAATTCTGATTTCGTCTGATGGCGCATAACTATTGGACCCATAAGGCAAGTACGTGTGAATATCAGATCTAACGATTGAATCGTCGAAATGAGCATCGTCGAAAATATTTAATTGTTCGCTCATCTTTTTTTTCCTTTTTCTGTTATTGTTTCACCTTAACACCGATTGATTTTAAGAAAAGTTTTTCTTTACAGTCAAGTGATTGCTGACGCTCTTATTTTTCTTCTTCTTCTTACTTGATAATGCACGAAATATCTGTGATGATGTGTTGTTGTTGGCTTGTTTATTAATGGATCCTCCAGCGAATGATTTGTTTTTATAGAAATCGGCGTTTTTTTATTAGAGCCGCAGATCTGGCCGCCGCAGTTTACAACAGAAAAGTGTTTTTACTAAATTTTAACCCCATAATTCTTTCTTCAATTCCAATCTCACAGTGAAAGGCTCGTCGCCGCCAAAATCTATCGGTTCGCCTTTTTGATTGACTAATCTGATGCTAATATTGCTTATAATGCGGGTGTTTAGCTCCAAATATTGGGTATTGCTCGGTATTTTATCCAAACGATATCCTGGTGGTACTGAAATGTCCACTTCGTACAAGGTCTTTGCAATTCTCCCGTTTCTGTACGCTCCTTTTATAATATTACACTCGACGTGTATGTTGGTGTGTTTTATTATTTGAATATCCAAGCTAGATTTATGGCTAATATTACGACTGAGTATTTTGGATTCGAAACCGAGCATACGACCAATATTTCCCGGCTGCGTAAAGTCAATCGCATAAACACTCTGAAGTTCGCATTTCAGAGTATTATTGTTTGCCCGCAGTTTAAATATAGAGGAGTCGTCCAATCCCCCCTCTTCTTTGCTTAATTTGTTTTTTGTACGATAATCAGCAACCAGTTGTTTTGTTAAATAATTGTTAAGTTCATCTATTTCGTATGATCCATGCGGGATATGGAGGACTTTAGCAGATTTTTTAGCTGTATCACTATCTATATAGTATAATTTATCGTTGCCATCGTTAATATTTCGAATAGAATTACACCCAAAAAATCCGACCAGACCAATCACATGATTGTATTTTTCGTCTAATTCAATCGGTGGATAAAAATCATGCGAAGCTGTATTACCAACACCTTCCAAACTGAATGTTATCGACATTGTAACTGATTAATGATACGTGTGTATAGATATTTTATTTATTTATACAAAATTTGTATACATTTACGAATGTAGAAATTTAAGACATAAATGCCCGCAAATTACACTATTAAACTCCTGGTCCTTTTTGTAGTTGTAGTAGATCTCGCATCCCCCGAAAGTACTTGATTAATTCAGATGGTGGTTTTACATTGCCGAAGCTGTCATAATACCATACTCTCGATCCTCGTTTCTTATAACACACCCAATGTGTTCCTGGTCCTCGAACACTATCTAGGTTTACAATCGCTGATTCGTTCACATCAGGCCCGTCTTTTGGTAAATTATCGCGCATAAATACATCTCTAAAGTATGGCGCATTTCTAGCTAACTTTCGCAAATCGACATCTGTTAACGCTCTTTCGGGAAGCTTTATTAGTTTTTTGAACCGCGATGTGGCTTCAGATATAGTGCAGAACCGGTCTTTGTGTATGGTTTTAGATATAATGCAGAGCCGCGTTTTCCGTATGGTTTCAAGTATATGCCGCTACCTTTCTTCCCCAGGGCTATAGCTTCCATCGTGCGGTTATGTCGAGTAGCTTCTTCAGCACGCTGCTTTGCGTTTTTTGCATCGTTAACGGCTCTAGCTATTCCAGCTGCACCACCAGCGAGCGCTCCAGTTGCAGAAAGTCCGGCAAATAGTGGTATTAGAAATGGTAATATTCCACCACTTTTAGGGATTGGAATGATACGAGGCATTACTATGTTTCGTTTTCCGCCAAAATGTCGAACAGCCAGCTTCGCTTGATCGTAGGCTTTTTTAATCATCGAGATAGGATTACCGCCTCCGCCGCCGTTTACATAATTAGTTTTCGTATTATTCTTAATCATACGGTGAACTTTGTTGAACGACGCTCTCACTCTTCGTTTCTTTATTTTTCGCTTCATGGTTCTAGTTTTTGATTTATTCAAACCCATGCCTAATGACCGCTTAGCACGCATAGCCGCACTAACTGCTAGAGCAGCTGTTCTTTCACCCAAACTTGCGTCTTTTGACTTGAATCGCTCCCAAGCTTTTTGTTGGAGCAAATGATCAGCCCGATGTCTTGCAGCTAAATCGTTAGGGCTGGTATTGTAGCTGATATCGTGTGCTTTGCAGTGCGAATCTAGGGCATTAATACCAGCATCGCCCCTGGCCAACCGTTTTTGTAGCTTTGTGCCCGGTCCACAATATTGATACCTGGGCAGGTGTAATTCTACAGGAAGTTTGTTAATTAGACTGTTTATAACACCAGTTCCTTGTTTGCACTTCATTTTTACCCTTCTTTGATGCCAGCATGACGCCTTTTGCTTGACAATTAGCATGCAAATATATTTATACAGACATCATAGAATATTTTTTTATCTTGTAGGCTTGATTAAAAATTATTTACTAGACAAATATGCATATATTTAAAAACAATACATGAAAAAGAAATACATAAAAGCATCATCGATGCTTGGTTTCTAGCGCATATTTTCCGCTACACACGACATAATAAAACTAGGACGGCGATATAAAACTTCCATTAAACATAATACATTGTGCGAATTAATATTACATTCAATGTTTAACAGTTTTTCATACGCGTCATAAACACTCCAGCCATCATCGTCGTAGTTGGATTGATCCAATGTTTTCTTCTTTCCCTGCTCGATTGCAACACGCTTGATTACATGGTTGTAGAACGCTTCCAGATTGTGTGATTGCATTAACTCCAACCGATAATTAATTATTTCTCTCAAACCAAACATGCAATCCACATCCCACTTGTTTAGAACGCAATTTTTATAATCACGGGTTAAAGTGATTGTGTTTACAAAACCATTATCACTACAGGCGTTCCAACCAATCAAATCGGGATGATATTCTGTAGTGTAAACGATTTTCACATCGCGAGATATGTCAGAAGTTTTACTTATGCACTCTATGGGTCCATCATTAACATCTACAAACTCCTGTCTAAACTCTTCGCCGACGGAGTTGCAGAAAAAGTCGTTCATGAGATGATTGCGGAGCCCCATTAGCTTCTTCCATTCGTCAATGGTTAGCAGGACATTGTTTTTTCTCGATCGTTGTAATGCGCATTGTGTGGGCCACTTGCGCTGCATACACCATTATACTCTGGGCTGTTCCAAATTCTAATTACCGGTGTAAGTTGCAGATAAGTACTGTACCCGATTTCTATATATTTTCCCTCATCGTCATAGTCTAGCTTATAGCAGGTCGCGTTCACCAGCTTCTCGTTCGAAGCGTTGTTGAAATTGAGAAGCCTCGACTCGTTGGCTATGTCGTATTCCGTGGCAAAAGACCACGAAGACGACGACGACGAATTCGAATCCACCGGAGCGTTTTGCTGCTGTTGACTCCCTGTGTTTAACGTATCCATTGATTTTTTCTGTTCAACACCGCCACCACAAAACCCAATCGTCGTAGACGGGGAATCCAAATTTAATGGAACGGAGCGCGATTTTGCACGCTGAATAAAATTTTTTATATCACAACTTATTTTATCGCTCATAACACTAAGAACAACCGAAATCACCTCCACGAAGACTCGAAAGAAACTAATGACCGCTTCATTTTATTTTATCACAAGCGTGATCCGTAATTTACACCCCGCACATATATAATTAAGGAACACCTGGGCTTTCAAACAACTAGAGAGAGATAAACAGGTTAGAAAAAGACGCAATTTCAGGATCCAACTTGTTTAGCTGTCTAGTTCATCTTAATGAAATCCACCCGTTGCAATCTATGCATTTATAATTAACCAACACCTGCACATCGAGAGAGAGAGAGATAGCTTGGTTAGAAAGGACATAATTCCCTGTTCCAACTTGTTCGGTAATCTCGAGTGCGGCTTAATTAAACCCACCCGCGACGCGGGCGGTGTCGACGATTTGTAATTATAGACGGCCATCTTGCATATCATTATCAAATATATCATAATTCTAATCAAAATCACCACCTTAACAACGCTCCACCCCCTACCGGGGGCGGCGAATTATCCAATCATCGCACTCATATCAACAAGTACTCGAAAAGACGACCACACCCACAATTCTAATCAAAAATCGCCGCCTTAACTGCGCTCCACCCCTACCGGGGGCGGCGAATTATCAATCATAGCACTCATATGAACAAGTACTCGAAAAGATGGCCACCCTCAATGGGCGAGTCCCACTATCAGCCATCTTACTTCATCAAGGGGGCGGCGAAAAGGGATGCAGCAGTTACACCCCACAAGTACCGAGAGTAATTAAAAATGTAGCAAGTACTGAGAGTAATCGAAAAGCACTACATATACATCGTTTACACCCCGCAAGCGCACATGCATCGGCCATCTTACTTCATCAAGGGGGCGGTGAAAAGGGTTGCACCAATTACACCCCACAAGTACCGAGAGTAATTAAAAATGTAGCAAGCACCGAGAGTAATTGAAAAAGCACTACATGTACATCGTTTACACCCGCAAGCGCACATGCATCCGCCATCTTACTTCATCAAGGAGGCGGTGAAAAAAAAAAAGGTTGGACACCCAAAAATAACGAAAATAAAAAAAACAACACCGAGTAATTGAAAAAGCACTACATGTACATCGTTTACACCCCGCAAGCGCACATGCATCCGCCATCTTACTTCATCAAGGAGGCGGTGAAAAGGGTTGCACCAATTACACCCCACAAGTACCGAGAGTAATTAAAAAAGTAGCAAGCACCGAGAGTAATTGAAAAAGCACTACATGTACATCGTCCACACCGCAGCGCGCGCAATTACACTAAGTACACGCCGTGTACTTGCATGTACAGAGAGTAATTGCAAAATGCACTTTAGTTTTTGCTGCTGAATACCCCCATTGCTACTACTTTTTTTTTTTTTTTTTTTTTTTTTTTTTTTTTTTTTTTTTTTTTTTTTTTTTTTTTTTTTTTTTTTTTTTTTTAAAAAAATTTTTTTAAAAAAAAAAATAAAAAAAAAAAGATTAAAAAAAAAAAAAGTTAAAAAAAAAAAAATAAGAAAAAAAAAAAAAAAATAAAAAAAAAAAAAAAAAAAATATAAAAAAAAATAAAAAAAAATTAATATTTATGTGTTAAAAATAACTAATAAAGAAAAAAAAAATTTTTTAATAAAAAAAAAATTATAAAAAATCAAACAAACAACCAAAAAAAATTATAATTTATAGTTAAAATAAAAAAAAATTTAAAATATGTTTTTCTTTTTTATTTAAAATTAATTATTTTAATTTAAAAAAAAAAAATTATGAATTTGTTTTTGGTTTTTTTTATTTAAAAAAAAAACAAAAGGGCAAATTTTTAATTTTTTAATTTTTCTTTTGTGGAACATACAAATGGAAAAAGTTTTATAAAAAACAAAAAAAAAGAAAGAGACAAAACCATTTCTAAAAAGGAGGAGCTTCTTTCTGGTGTGACTGCATTGCACAGTACTTTACAATGGATTTGTGGGATTTGGTTTTGTTGCTTCGCGTACTCGAATCAAATGCAATTCGATTTATATTAGAGCTTAGCTTCTTTAGATGGAACCAAAAAATTCAATATTTTACGTGCTTAAACCATTTAAGAGACTTATGTGAAATTTGAGTTTAGTTTAGTTAATGAATTATTGTTAAACTTTTTTAATTTAATTTTTCTTTGTAAATTTCTAAATTACTGCTGGTATTAGGTACAAGCTTTAAATTACGACAGGAGAAGTTATTAATAAAAATTAATTATAAATTCATTTGCTTTGAGTATCATGAAATTATTATTAAAATATGCTTGGCAATTTATCTTCGATTAAATTTTTTGATAAAGTTATACATGTAATAGACTTACAGTTTGACAAATATCATTAACGTTCTCAGATTAAAATGTGTTTAGGTTTAATATTAGTTATAAAAATCTGTGAACCATTTGTAATTGAAATGAAATTTGCCATTCTGTATATTTTGAAAGATTTGAGATAATATGGATTAACTTTTTAAACAACTGTTTATTAGTAAAAAAAAAATACTTAAAATACAATAGTAGTAAATTTAAAAAAAAACATTAAAAACTGCACAAAAAACTATTTCAATAGCTAAGCTATCATCATCAGCAAACTGTCACTAAAAGTGAAAAGTAAAATAAGCGTGTAACGCACCGTTATGTCACATTGATACCTATATCAGGTTGAATAATTCCAAAAACCATCATCATAATTCACAACTATGTTCCTAAAATTTCTAAACTTTCATTAGAATCAAGTTCGTTTTTATTATCTACTTTCTTAATTAATTTAGCGTCGCCTACTCTATGATTATTTTCAAGCATACAAGCATGGCAACACTAGACTTATCTGTCGGATGGTATTTGACATGAGCTTTTTAAAACAGATTTTAATAGATGTTTGGTTTGCCGTATGTATACTTAGTTACAATTTTTACAATTTATTTTATAGACTCCTCATTTATCACACATTTCTATAGGGTCCCTTGGATTGTCTAAAAGATTAGGCAACTTTTTTAGTTTGGTAAATTGATATATTTCTTATCTACATTGCTGTTTCTACTAAACTTATTGATTGATGGTAAAAATTCCTAATTCTGTATTTTGATAGATTTTCCCACTATTGAACCTTCTTTGGAGCTCAATAAAAGAAAGCCCAAATAGTGGGAAAACCTATCAAAATACTAAACTTATGTTTATCTTTGATAATTTGATAATCTGTAAATTATAAAATAAAAAAAATGTTTATGTTATATATTATGATTGGAATTATTTGTTGTGTTAGTGTCTTTACGATAAATCAGTATAATAAGTCACTAAAGTGTCAAGAAAAGGTAAGTTAAGGTTACATAGTTAAACCAAATTCTAGGAAAGTAATCAAATTTCCTTGTGAACATGTTAGCCATAAACAGAGATAAGCTGTTACCCATTGTTTAGTAATAATTGGATTGAGTAGATTAATTATGAAAAAAGTAACTACTTTGATTACAACGATTTGGATTAGATTTTGGACAAAATCTAAATGGCACCTTAGTAATGAGGTATTTTTAGTTAATAATATTTGATGTACCTACATATTTAATAATGAATTCAAAAAAAGTTAACTATTTGTCACAATTTTATTTCCATTTATGCGTTTTTAACGGAACCTTTTTTTATTAGAAACTTAAATCTAGCCGAGGGATTCATCGAAAATAAACCGATGGTCTCAACATTATCACTTGGATTGATCTAGTCATCCATACCCAGACATCGTGTTTCTTCTGTTTTTGTCTACCTGTCGATGTTGCTACTCATCCGTTCTGGAATACAAACCTGCTTACCTTCTATCGTAATCATCAACAATCAAATAAGTTGAAATTGTGCATGCTTCATATTATAAGTTTACCTGAAACGGGATTGAATCAGTATTTAAACTTAAATTTAATTACCTAATTTTTGCGTATTGTATTTGATTGATGTGATTTGAGAGATCTTTCAAAAAATTCGTATGATGTAATTTTTGTTGTATTAGATTTTTTGACAAATACCGCTACACAACGTAAAGTTTTTTTCTTATAGCTAACGTGTTACGGTTTTATTTCCGAATGTAGGGTGTATGTCGAGAGCCGTCTTAAAACGTGTGTCGTGAGTAGTATGTTGCTACGAAAGTCGTATTTGGCACGTATGTTGCTGATGTTCTATTGGTGGAAAATAAAATTCGACAAGATTTGCTATACGTACAACGGACATTTTCTTTTTCGTTTCGTACATACGGGTGTTTTGTCGTACTTCTTAAAGTTGAAATTTTCACAAAATTATTTAATGTAGGATTCAAGATTTTCAATTCAAATTGGTGTTTAAGTTTAAATCCGGTTAAATTCACCGTGAGTACACTTTGCTTCCTTTTCTGTTTGTATTAATTCTAGTTGCTACGTATGCTTTTGGCACGTTGCGTTGTCCTTATGTTCTTTTTGTGTATTATACTTGGATAACTCTTGAGGGTGCTGGAGTGGCTGATTAAGAACCTTCCATATCAATTAAAAACAACACCACGGTTTTGCATTAATGAAGCTGCGGACAACTGGTGGATACTACGTGTACAAGGGTTGGTTATGCTTCATAACTTCATTGAGGGAGCCAATCGCCTGCTGTTCTTCTCCGCACATTTTCCTAAAAGGAATCCTGGTATTATCTAACTTTCCAAACTATCGATACCGTCGCTAGCAGAACACCTTCATTCTTGGAACTACATCCTACCGATTACAGCTGAGTTTTGGTATTTAAGCAATTTATTCAGTGACAATGTGTATGAAGCTCAAGTACATATAACATAGAACGGCTAGATATCTAATATTTAAGTAAATTTTTATTTGTTGTACACTCCACAACTTAACGTTTGTTTTAATCAGCTCAATACGGGCTCAAGCGCTGTACTTAGAGCGTTTGACGCAGACACCTTTTGGGATTGCGGGAAGTACTTACCCCTTTAATCCTAGTTTAAATTTAGTTTAAATCGCCGTGTGTAAGTGATATGTGTACGCAGAGCTTTACTAGTAGCCAATCCTCAATTGAAATGATAACTTTGACTCGAGTGTAACTAAAGCTTACTTGAAATTCGACACATTAGTTGCGAGCCTTATTTATTGTTAAGCGAGGCTGCTGCTAACGCACGTAACTATATGCGACAGTCTTTCTATTTCTGTCACATTCTCCTAGTATTTTAAGATTCGTTTGTTGTATTGAACTGTCTGTCTTTCTCTCTGGTTTGTGTTCGATTATGCGTACTAGATTTTGAGTAAAACCTGTTGATCTCCTGTTGGTTGGTTTTATTTCTTTCTTTTATCCAACAGGTAGCGCCTTGTTAGATAGCAGCCTAATTTCTTATAGTTCTTCAGGGACCTCCGCGACTCTCCGACAAAGTCGAACACTGCTGATCTAGCTACTATAAATATTTTATCCTCCAGGAACTTAGTGCACTACATCGAGCCGAATTCCCTTTAGCTTTTTTTTCTAGGTTGTTCCGCTAGAGTCGTTTCTTCTTTTTGTATTTTTGTAAACAACTACCGTTACAAACGTCACTAGTTGCTACACGTAATAAAGTTTGAGATTATGTAAAATTCAATTAGGTGATACACTTTTTTTTTCAAAAATTGATAAAATAAAGTTTTTGGGTATCTATCCAAACTGTTAAAATAAAAAAATGGATGACCGTTTACGAAAAATTAATCTTAGAAGTACAAAAAAATTATTTTTCCTCTTTGAAACAAATTGGTGACGTCTGACGTCAGGCGTCATATAAGCAGCCGTCGCATTGGCCGTAGCACAGGTCATTTACATTTTCTAAAGAATTTAATGAGTTTTCATTGAATTTAAAATAAAAATGAAAGCGAATTTAGCTGTAGTTGTTACTCCAAATATAGGGCCTTCTGCTTAAAGGTTGCGGGTCGGGATTAACAATTAAAACCCATTTTAGTGTGGTGCCGGCGTTTCGACCAAAGATGTCTGGTCTTTTTCAAGGCTTCTAGTATAAGGTATTTTAAATGTACCGCATCACAATTAGAGAAAGTAACAATTAATTTAGACATAAAATAATATATAATGTAAATTATTAATACAACCGTAGTCATTAAATTATTAGAACTAGAAACATGTACTTATTGGAAGAACTTAAAAATGGAATTTCGGACATATTAATAATTTAAATTTTATATTATTTTATGTCTAAATTAATTGTTACTCTCCCTAATTATGATGCGGTACATTTAAAACACCTTATAGTAGAAGCCTTGAAAAAGACCAGACATCTTTGGTCGAAACGTCGGCACCACACTAAAATGGGTTTTAATTGTTAATCCCGACCCGCAACTCCTAAGCAGAAGGCCCTGTATTTGGGGTAACAACTACAGCTAAATTTGCTTTTATTTTTATTTTAAATTCAATGAAAACTCATGAAATTCTTTAGAAAATGTAAACGACCTGTGCTACGGCCAATGCGACGGCTGCTTATATGACGCCTGACGTCAGACGTCACCAATTTGTTTCAAAGAGGAAAAATAATTTTTTGTACTTCTAAGATTAGTTTTTCGTAAACGGTCATCCATTTTTTTTATTTTAACAGTTTGGATAGATACCAAAAAACTTTATTTATCAATTTTTGGGGTAACAACTATAATTAATAAAAAAGGAGACAACTTTAAAATAGTTAATATCACCTTCAAATTTAGCTGATTTAAGGCAGTAAGAAAACATATGTTTAAATCAAAATCTATCTTTATCTAATGTGATCTTTTTAATGCAAGTTTCTTTCATTAACAATCAATCTAGTGTGGTGTTCAAATACATTTTCTTTTGTAGTTTAAACCAAATGTCAGATACAGAATCATAAGAGGTAATCTTCTCTTAAAGTCAGATCAAGTTTCCCATGTCTTTGATTGTCAGAAATATAGAGTAGTCCATATCATAGGTCGTTACTTACAAAACGTCAAAAAAAAACTGATTAAATTACAGCACTAGTTGATAGTCAATTGAAAAAGGTTAACTCTATTAATAGTACTGAATTAGAGAAAAAATCTAGCGTGCATCTTTCTACATATGACTTTTGACGTCACAACCAATGGCATTGCGTTTCGCTAATTTAATATCATCTATAAGCTATATTATAATGATTAAAATACGATAACGCATAAATTTAAAAAATTTAAAGTAATGGAAAACGCCTAATTATTTTTGGTTTTAAGTGATTACCAATTTATTGGCGACGACGCCCATCCATTGGCGTAATACACGGTTCTGTTATTATATATCTTACGGTTTGATTCAGTTCTTATGAAAACAAATAGTTCTATTTAATTACTATTGAAATAATTTGTATTGTGTAGTATTCCTACACGCCATTGTTATCTATTTTACATGTGTATGTATTAATAAGGTCAAGTCGTTTTACAAAACTTATATCTCTAGAGTCTTACGGTTTCTTTTAGTGTCTTGAGTTCCTAGTTGCTCAAGAGTATTTACAGGTACTACGTGTTTTGCTAAGTAGCGCGATTTTTATTACTTCTTTTACAGTGTGAAAGCTTTGGATTTAATTACTACTAAATACGCACACGATTTCTCTTCGACGAGCAGAACTGCTTTATCACAAATCGACCGTAACACAGTACCTACCATTCCGTTCCTTCGGGTTCTAATTTTCAGCACCCTTCATTGATGTGTTCCATGTTTTTCTATTCATTCCCACACAACTGGTGCACCCTTTCTTTATCACCTACTCCACACTTTTTCTTTTCTTCTTTTTATCTCCAAATCTTGTTGTCATTCTTTTTTCCTCACTGTTATGTACTTTGGAACATTTTCTTTACTAGTTTTTTTATATTTCTCGTTATGTTTCTCTTCTTTTTTGATTGCTCTTCTTTGCAACTATTATCGCTTCTTCCATCCTTTTATATGTGTACATTAATGACTCGTAATTAAAGCATCCTAACAAAAATTCATCAAGAACAAAAATGTCTGCACCTATATCTTTATAGGGTGTGAATTTTAAAATTAGTGAAAAAACTAGAAATTTTCTAATTAAAGATAAACCAAAAATTGATGAAAACGTTTCCTTGCCGCGATAGAGAGTGATTCAAATTTATATTTTTAAGGTTCTTTTAAGATTTTTCAAAATGTACATAAATATTAATCTGAGATTTGTCACATGCAAGTGTGTCTAATCGAAAACCAATTAGTCACATAAATTTTACACCAGTTCGTTCATTCAGTGGCGTACAATACTTTAAGCCATCAATTCAAAATAAAAAATAATGTACTCTACTAAATTTTTTCTGGAAAAATACTTAGTTCTGCAAAAAAATATAGGTACTTAACATTTTTTATTTGACACGCCTTTTTAAAATATTTGCGACAAAAGGTATTAAATTAAAATATCTAATACCACAAGTAATTGTACTTGTTTTACTAAATTTAATCCAACCAGTGGCGTAGAATATTACAAGTTAACTACTTAAATTAAGAAAAATATAAAGCCGTGTTTTTCTTTGAAAAAATATTGTTTTGGTTAGATTCAACCTTTAATTGTGCAAATAAAATTGTATATTTTTATTTTAAAGTAACCGAACACATTATTCAGTAAAATCTAAAATTTGTTTTGATTTTAGAACGCAGTTAACAATTAATTAAAAGGAGAAAAAAACTTTTTAATACATTTTGTTCAAAATTGTTTTTAGAAAGAACTGGGGTAGACATGTTCTTGTACGTTGCTGGATAAAACAACTAGACACAAGTTTATGTAATTAATTGTGATTAATTAGACGTTTACCAAATATCAGCTATTGTAAATTTTGACGCATCTTAAAAAAATTTTAATCAAAACAATTTTTAATCACCCTGTATCTTGGAAAACGTTTATAAAAATGTTTGGGTTATTTTAATCACGAAATCTTCAGTTTCAGTCTGTCGGTGATTTTAAATTACACCCTATATACTTCTACAAAGTTTCATGCCGGTAATGCTCGCTGTTTCATATTATAAGAATGTTTTAAAAAGTTTGAAAAACCTTAGTTGCCGGGTTACTAGGGTTGTGGTGTACTAAGGAAGGAAGATCAAACAAGATACTAAAGTACGAATTAGCAGTTATAGAAATACCCAGTAGTCGGAGAGTTTGGGTTGGGGCTGAACCGTTACACGTTGGGTTCTTATCGTACTAGAAATTTTATTTATTTGGGCGCCAAGTTCTAATTTAACTGTAGAGAGTACTAACTCGGAACTAGTTGTTAGCATTAAGCTGAAAAGTACTAAACTACTATGTTCAAAATCCAGTTTAGTTCACGTTGAATGCAAGGTAATCCTCCAATCCAGAAAATACCTATATTTAACCAGTAACAAGAATATTTACACACAAATAACTTAATGTGTACTCAATTGGAGTACCTCAACGCACAGCAACAATTAACATTTTCGTAGAAAACCACAAATATGTAGTTTAGCTAAACTAAGAAAATTTTCACGTCGCCACTGCTTAGTTTGGAACTTAAAAATGTAACTGCACTGACCGCACGCCAATGCTCTATAAATATGGCGGTTGTTGTGACACTGATTACAACTTGCGTGTAATTAAAACACAAACCGAGGGTTTATGTAAGTACGGTGTTTAAAAAGAAGGCAAAGTGCCAGTATTTATTTACCAAGGTTTCAGTTGACTATGAGAGTGCACTCACGCGGTTCTGAAACAAAATTTCCAGTTCAAGAGGGTCATTTTAATAAAATTAAAAGGATTTTCCCTTACACGTCCCAAACAGAGTCGGATTCACCGGGTTTTAGGTACGACTCATCGCTACAAATTGTATGGATCAATCCAGGTTTGTATGTCGTAACTAATAAATAATTCGTACTGTAAATTTTTGTGTAATCTGTCAATTCAGTTTGATCAGCTGTTTCAAACTAATTAAAATAATTATAAATATGTTTTTGACCAGAAATGTTCTGATTTTCTCTTCATTTTTTTTAAATTGTGTCATTAAATAAAGGTTGTGGGAAATTATAATAATTATAATTTATTTATATATTTGTACAGTTGGAAATGTTACATTAATGTAAGATGTCCACGTATAAAACTTCTTAAAATAATTTTACTTTAGTGTTAAATGCAACGTTTAGTTTTAAATTACCTATTTAACTGAAATTTAACAATTATTTGATTTAAATACAGTTTTATCGACTGTACACCCATCTACTCAGAGTGGTTACTGTATTGTATCGCAAAGTCAATCAACGTCATAAAAACTAATTAAAAAAGGATCCGATCTAATCAGATTCATCTACCCCATATTCCAAACTTAAACTTTGATTACAACCTATACTAATAATTAAGGGTTCCACAAGTTCAAACCGCTGCTCAATATCCCACCACTTCTTCATTTCTTTTTTAGCATGTTGAATGCATTTCGTTCAATATGTACCATCTATTCTTTCGAGGGATTGTTTCCACACTTCTCGTACATGTTCATCGGTGTACTGTGAATTCAACTCTCCAATTTTTTTATTATGGTACTCCTTGCAATTAGCCCAAATTAATTCGATTGGGTTAAATTGGCAATGATACGGAGGTAATCTTAGTATCTTATGGCCGTTTCTAAGTGCAAGCTCATCTATTTCATAAATTTTCGGTTTTGGATTTTGTTAACTAATTGTAAAAGTTCTCGTTTTAACATTTTTTGATCATGCATTACATTATGGTTTAATAAAAATGTACACAAATCATGTCTGGTCGAGGAAGCATTGGGTATTTTTTCTTTTAGTGTTGAATGGTAACTGCCGTTGTCTAACATAATTAAACTAGGTTTTGTTAAATTTGGTATCAAATCATTTTCAAACCATTTCTTAAACAAATCTCCATACATGTCACCATGATAATCTTCTTTTGGGGATTTAGATGAAAATAGAAGTGAAGCATTAGAAATAAAACCGTTCCTGTTTCCTGCATGTACAACAATAAACCTAAAACCAAATTTTAATTTATTACTTGTAAGTATAAAATCAGGGTCAAACCTTTTGCCTTCTCCAAGTGGCTTTTTCTTTATGCTTTGTTTAGAATTATTCATAATTACTTATAAAAAAAACTAGTTTGAGCAATACTTACGATTATTATGCATATTATAAATTGTACGTTTAACCACATCTTTCACAAACTTATCAACGTCACAAGACTTTGACTTCCTACGTTTTTGTTTTGGCACTACAGGTTCTTCGTTCTCCTTCACTTCATTTCTTTTTTTTAATCGAAGATACAGTATTTATGTTAACGCCACATGCTATTCCTATGCTATCATAATAACCATTAATTTATTGTTAATACCATGTACTTACTTAATCTGCCTCGGTATAGTAATTAATTAGTATTGAAAAATATTGATTTGAATAAAGGAAAGATAAAAATATTTGAAAACGGTGTGGCAACTTGAAGTACGAATGGAAGGTTATAACAATGTAAACAACGAAAATTATTCGACGTACGTTTTCTTGTTTGCACATAAAATAAACGGCACGACATACGTTTCTCAATTGCATTTTGCTGATATTTTGATTTACAGAAACAGAAAACTGTGTCAAGTCGATTATCATAGTTTATTGCAATGAGTCATACCTAAAACCCGCTGAATCCGACTATAATCGGTACATTTCTATCAGCGACCTTTAGCAAGTACAGAATGGCGCGACAGCATTGTTTCTGAAGTTTATTAAATACGTGCTTAAATTTTAGGACAAGACGCAAGACCGATCACTTATTTAAAGTCCCGTTCTTGGGGTGGTGCCGACAACACGAGAAGGAAAGAATAATAGAATTTGTACGACCTGTTTGATGGCAAAGACTCTCTGGAGGTGGTGCAAGATTCCCGCGAAGTAGATGGTTCTCACAAAAGGTCGTGCGTACCGGAATAGGTGGCTGCTTTCCCGCACCACTTTTAGATGGTGGAAAGGTAGTGAGCTCTTCTCGGCCTTCGTACTTAACTTGTCGTGTTTAAAGCAAGGACGTTAACCAGGTGAGCCCCTATTTTGTGGCAATGTGGAACGTTGCCAAGCACGTGGGAACAGTAGTAAGGAGAGTAAAAGAAGGAGGAGGAAAAAAAACCTCTGGGAATTAGAACGAGCGTTATAAAAGACTTCTCAAATGCGTCCTACGTTTGAATGGTGGAGATGCACACATTATTTATTAAGAAACCTTCGTTCTTACGGACAGAATTTCATAGAAACTTCACCCAAGGTTTCTTTTCGTTTAGCAATGCAACATGGCTGCCTGCGGTTCAGGAAATTTTTTTCTCCCCGGAAACCGATAAGCCACATAGGACGTTCGTTTTAATAAATTCCCACAATGCATTTCGAAGTTTTTTCGGCGTATTCTCCGATTTCGAAAAGACGACAAAACACCTTCGGTTCAACACCGGTGTATCGCAAGTTGCCTAACTTCGGCCAGTGAATTATAAGGCCAAAAAAATGTTTTGTAGGAAAGTGATCTATTCACACCTTATAAAAAAATACAAAGCTTAATAGAGAACAAAGCATTTACATTAATTTATTAATAACAAAATAATTGAACAAACTCTCCATATTCAAAAATATGTGTGAGATTTTAATAAGAAGCTTAAAGCAATTTGCGAATACTTTGTAAATTACTAAAAAACGTTGCAATGCTTTAAAACAAAATATTTTTGTTAAAGCTTTTTTATTTCTTAACGTAATCTTCGTTTGTTGAACAAATCTTTGATTTTTTTTAATTATACAAGTCATGAAGTTGCGCTTTATAAAAAAGAAAGCTTTGTGCTTATGCAAACTAATACAAACTTGTGCATGATTGCGATACATTTATTTAAAGTTTTTTTTTCAATACGATTACCTTTTAAATTGTTAAAAGAATTAGAATGTTTGTATTTCTTAGATGATTAATTCAATGTTCAAACATTAATAAATCTTAGTGTTGTACTAATAACAAATTTTCATTTATTTGTTTTCAAAAAAATAAACATAAAAACATTCATCTCTTCTATGACTACAAAATATAATACTCAACATTTTGCAATTAAGTTTTTGCAAAAATAAGCTACTTTGCGTAAATTGAATATTATGTTCTAACTTCAATGCTTTTAATAATAGCAGTTGGTAAGTCAAATGTTAACTTTAAATATTTACTCGAAAAGTTTCTGGATGAGTATATTGCACTATTGAAGTACTTATTACTTAAACGTTGGTGTTATAGATACTTTGAAAACGGCAACAACCCATAATGTACTCAGTACTGAAAATAATATGTGAAGCAAAATGTAAAACCTAATTAATATTTTATTTACTCTAGAACTTTATGCGGGATAAAATAAGTGCACGTATTTGAAATGTGGTTACATTTTGGAATATAAAATCAAATCTAATTATAAATATAAAGTGAATTTAAATTTTCTTTAGATTTCAATTAAAACACATCTCTGCTTTGCAATAATGTGAATATAATAAAATTAAATTATATAAATACATAATGAATTACTGGATTTATTGAAACTATGTGCGCATAGAAAAAATAAATAGAAATTATAATAGTTGTGTGTGTTTTTTATCGAACGAGCTTGAAATTATGCGATGAGCGAGGTAAAGAAAGACATTTAACATGTAAACTAAATAATTGTCTTCTACAACTCAAATACTGCTTGTACTGGTTTTAATTATATTCTACTTATATATTTCAATATATATATATATATATATATATATACATGGTGTCTCAGGAATAAGTACAATAATTTTATCCACTAATCCAGCTCATCAGAATGAACAACTTTTTTATGTGCCAATTTTTTGAAAATTACAAGTTTGTTTTAAATACCCCCCTAAATACACGAGTCATCTATGTACTGTTCTAATAAAAATACCAACAATACGCAGCGTTTCCTAGTACCAAATAAGATATCTTTTTGTCCTTTATTCTTTTTGTTTTATAGTAAATTTGTGATCCTGAGCGCTTCTTCCTCGTCTGAATCCACTTTGTTCCTCTTCCCTTGTCTTTTCAGTTACCATTCTAATTCTTTTTTTTATTATTTTTTCTAATATTTTCATACATATACTTAGAAGTTTTACAATTCTATCATTATTTCACTCTTTTTATCTCCTTTTTTGTGATTTGGCACGATTAACGCTGTCGTCCAATCTTTTAGTAGTTCTTCATCTATCCACACTTTTTGTATATACTTAATAGTGTATCTCTGCTTTTTTGTCCTATACACTTTATCATTTTACCGTTACTCTGTTGCACCCAGCCGCTTTTCCGTATTTTAGATCTTTTATTACTTTTTCAAGTTCTTCTATCCTTATCACATGTTCCTCTGTTTCTGTTGCTACTTCGTCGTTTTTAATTTCTTCTTAGTTTTGGGGATCATTTAGTAATTCTTCAAAGTGTTCTCTCCATATTTCCATTATTTTTATTTCTTCTGTTACAATTTCTCCAAAATTTCTATTTAATATTTTTGTATCCAGTGTTTCCTCTGTTCTTAAAGTTTTCAATGATCTATAAAATAGTTTTTGATTTCCTTTTGAGTTTTTATCATTTTTCTCCAAAAATCTTCCATTGGTTTTTTTTCGCATTTCTGATCAATTGTTTTATTGCTCATATTTCTTGTATTTTTCTTCATTCTTGTCCGATAAGTAACTTTTCCAAGCTTCTTTCTTTTCATAATTTGTATTTTAATTTCCCCTGTTCACCATGACGTGTGTTTCTAATTATTTTTCTTTCTTCCTTTCCCGCATCTTCCGCTGTGTTTATTATTATGTTTTTAAAGTATATTCATTTGCTTTCAACATTCATCTCTTTTATTTCGTACTTGTATCCATCCACTTTCTTGCTTATAGCTTTTAGTTCTAAATGTTTAATTAAAATGACATTTCCTTAACAAGGATTTTATCTAAGTACTATTTATAGGTTCACAAAGTTCTTAAATCGATGTGGAACTGTTGTCTTTATTTAAAACAAAATATTATTTTAACCTCAACCCAAAACTCAACACAAAACTAACAACCAAAAAGAAAAACGCATGAACGTTAATTCTCCGAAGTAAACAATCGATTTACTTACATTTGTTTGTTATCTTCTAATGAATCCAACACTTTATAAAGGTAAATTTAATTTAATCCTGGAAGTGGATGAAAACACATACGTTAAGGTCATGAAAGAAGGGATAATAAGTATTTCGTGGAATCGTTGCTTGGTGTTTAACGATTACGGTATATTTAAGTGTCAAAAATGTTGTAGTATGGTCATTTTGCTAAAAATTGTAATCAAGAGAAACAAATGTGCCCCAAATATAGTGCGGATCATAGCATAAAAGACTGTTCAAGTGAAGTTGTAAAGTGCCCAAATTGTGTGATGTCTAATGAAAAATACGGGTTAACACTAGAGACCAATTACGTTAGCTTGGATATTAAGGTATGTGAAACTTATAAAAGAGTGGAAAAAGTACAAAAAAATAAGTACTATAAATAGCAATTAGATTGCGGTATTGTATTAAATTCAAGCATCGTTTATTTAAATTGTCAAGGCTATCTGAACAATGAACAAAACATCGAGCTTTTAGTAAACGATTGGAAACCAAAATTGCAATGTTATCTGAAACGCATGTTACAGATGATATCAACAACTGAGTTAAATGTGTATGGATACCGTATTGAAAAATGTGTTACAACAAATAATAGAACGGGAGGGGTAATTGTTTTGGTGCGAAGTGATATCAAATACAAGGTAAACAAGATACAGTGTGTAGAAAATTTTGTGTGGCTGATTTCAATTGTGGTGACGGCGTCAAAAAAAATATCTATGTACAGTATTATATCATCCACCAAACACACATAATGCGGACTTTATAGATTTTTTCATTAAATATATTGAGCACATAAGTGATTTTAACGGGGTAACTATTGTGTTTGGGGATTTCAACTTTGACTTACTAAAAAATCATTCTATGGTATAAAAATTTCGAGTATAATATATAATGCAGGGCTGTACCAAATTGTTCAAACAGCTACTCGAATAACTAAAACAAGTTTAACTCTCATTAATTATATTGTAACAAATGAAAAACAGCTTCCACATAAGATTCATTCGACTCCAAAAATTGGTGATCATTCCATTCTATCTGTAAATATATTAATATTTAATATTAATAAATATTTTACACATTTTAAGGACATCTTTGTTCATCAACGATCCATGAACAAGTACACTCATGAAATTTAAAACTTGGACACCACAATCTCTGTAAACAAAAGTTTGCACATTGTGAAGCGGGCTTAAGGGTATCATTTACAATTCTAACAGCAGTTTATAAGTATACCTAAGTATCAGTACATAGACAAATCATGTCCATTAATAAAAGTTAAATTAGAACTGAAATATGCAGATAATCATTGGATGACGGAAAATATAAGAAATATGATGAAGATCAGAGATAACTTATATAAACGAGCTGTTGTAGAAAAAGATGTCCACGTGTGGAATGAATATAAACATGTTAGAAATAAAATTGTTGCTCAAATAAAAATTGATAGGGAAAATTACTTTAGACAAATTATAGATGACAATAAAAGTAATACACGTGAATTATGGAAAAACATCAAAGTGTCATTGCTCGAGAAATATCACATACCTACTGATGAAATTAGATTTGAAAATATAACACAAAAAAATCCGGAAGAAATTGCCGAAAGTTTTAAGATTTATTTTATTGATAGTATTAAAGATATTGTTAAAAATATTCTAAAAAATCAAAATCCGATTATTCTAGATGTGATACCGAGCAGTGAGTTTTCTGTGTTTAAAAAGATATCCTTATCGGAGATGAAAATGATGTTAAAGTGTATGAAAAATGTGCGAGGTGGTGTAATGGGTGTGTCCAAAGATCAACAACACTAAACAACACAACGAGTTTCGACCAATCAATACTCTGCCTGTTTATGAAAAAGTTTTAGAATTAGTTGTTAAAAATCAGTTACTGACCTATTGTGATAAAAATAAAGTTATTGTTCAAAACCAGTCAGGTTTCAGAGTAAATCATTCATATGAGTCGGTAATCGTTAATATTTGTGATGAGTTTTTAAAAGCAATGGACTGTGATAATTTTGTGTTGGCGGTATTTTTAGATTTTAAAGGGCGTTTGAAACTACTGTTTCATCTACTATCGTACTAAATTAACAAGGAAACTTGAAATTATTGGTATTAAAGATAAGGTTTTAAATTGGTTTAAGTCATATTTAAGAAATCGAGTCCAGTGTGTCAAATGTAATGGTCATGTGTCAAATGATAAATATGTTGTTTTTTGGAGTGCCACAAGGAACTGTTTTAAGTCCCACATTGTTCTTACTATACATCAATGATATCATACATACTGTGGTTAAATGTAAAATTATACTGTTTGCAGATGATACTATGGTGTATGTAATTGGCAAGGATGTTCATGAGATGGAAAAAACTATGAATAAGGAATTTAATGAATTATTCATTTGGATTTGTGATAACAACTTAGCAATTAATATAAAAAAAACTAAATTTTGTTTGTTCGGAAAAAAATGAAATTAAATCATATAGATGTTAACCAGTTAAAAATTATAATAAATAACGAAGATATACCATTTGAATGTACATACAGTGAAATATTTAGGTGTTAATTTAGACCAAAATTTGAATTTTATTCACACATGAATTATATTATGAGAAAATATTCTCAGAAAATTTATTTTATTGCTAGGGTTACAAAAAATATGTCGACATTTACAAAGATTTTGTTATATAATGCTATTGCAGCACCTCATTTGCAGTTTTGTTCAACCATATTGTACAATCTTTAGCAAATACAGTATATTCAAAATCGGGCTTTACGAATAATGTTAAAATGCAATAAATATACACCTATACAATTAATGTTAAATGTCCTTGAAATGTTTTAGGTTAAACAAAAATTTGAATTTGATGTGGCTGTATTTATTTTTAAGATAAAAAATAAGATCGTTCCAAATTATATCTGTGGCCGTGTAAAAATATTTAATGAGATTCATAACTATAACACTAGACACCAAGACGACTTTATTTTATTAGAAACGTGCTTTACTAACCGTATGAGAAACAACTTGTTATACAAGGGATTACTTCAATTTAACCGATTACCAGATAAAATAAAAACATGTGTTAAGCTCTGTTTATTTAATAAGCTAATGCGGAATTATATACTCTCACACAATTAAAAATTGTTGATGTGTCTATTGTTAATTGTTTGTACTATTCTACTTTGTATACTCATTTGTTTTATTTTATATTACATGATTTGTTAATATAAACTAAGAAAAATGCCAACAGTTAATTGTAACGACATGTGTGCGTTTAACGTGCATATCGCTATCTAAGCAACAGCTTTAATGCTTGAAACGCACGTGTGTCGCCACACCCCCCCAAACAAAAATCTAAAACAAAAAAACAAAAAAAACCCTCTTAAAAACTTTAAAAAAAAAAAAAAAAAAAAAAAAAATTTTTTCTTTTATTTAATAAAAAAAAAAAAAAAACACAAAAATAATAAAAAAAAAAAAAAAAAACAACAATTAAATAAAAAAAAAATTTTTCCTTTAAACTTCAAATTTTAATAAAATCAACATTTAAAACTCTAAAAACACACGTGTCGTGTTGGCATTTTTCTTAGTTTATACTAATCATACGTGTCAATGCTTTTACACGAGATGTCGTAAGACACACATTTTGCTTATTATTTGTTAACTGTATAGCTAATGCTAAATAAATAAAGATTATTATTATTATTGTTAGTCGTTCCATTTAATTTCTTTACAGGAACCGTTTATTACGCCGAATTAATCAAGAAATGCCTTGAACTGTATTGCATTTCTATAATTAGATATAAGAGATACTCAAAGTGTCCGCAAGCGTGTTCCGACCTCAGTAAAATGGAAGATCTTTTTTATTTTCGCGAATCGTATGGTAGTTCTTAGCACGTTATCATAAATATTACTTTAATTCTCGCCTAAAAGGAATTAAACTACATGCCAAAAAAAAACTCAAATGGTTTCTCTTATTTTTTGCCAAGACTTAAATTGTTAACATTTTTTCTCTAAATTCTGTGAGTGATGCAATCATAAACTATATTTTGATCCGATAATCATCATAATTGTTTTAACAATATCAAGCATACAAAAAAAGTTATTGGAAAAACCTTGGAAAATTTATGGTCCATAACTTTAACTTTTTATCTAAAACGCACTTTTCTGATTTCTCTTTTTGAACAAAAATGAGAGTCTGAATGCCAGTCTTAAAACGTCTGAATGGAATGCAAGCACACGGCATTCTTAAAAAACCACGAATCTGGTTATTTTTTCACCATAAAAATTTTTCAAGCTTTGACATATTTTCTATACTCTGTTAGATATTTATTTTATTTTACGATCAAAATGTACAATGCACTAATTCGATACTTTTTTTACAGGCTTATTAATATGAGAAACACCTGTTTTAATATAATTTTTAGAGGCAACTTAAATGTTTGTACTAAAACTGATTGTTAAATAGAAGTAAGTTTTTTGTAGTAACTTACAAAGACGATAATGCTCTGTAGAGTAAAACAATAGAATTTCAGCACTTAATGTTAAAGCTTTGTTTCCACAACAAAGACAACGTTACAAACAATTTTTTTTAAAACAATATGACGACTTATTTTATTTATAACATACGTATGTTTGTTATTCAAAATTTTAATGTTTTTATGTTGCAAGTTGTAAAAATAGTTCTTTTGCTATCAGGAAAAAAGTAGCTTACGTAGATGATATTTGTAAAATTGGAGAATAAGAAACTACAAGAAAATAAAACTTTAGGATAAAAGCGTGACGACAGTTGTTTTCCCAAATAAGTTGTAGAATATTGATGACGTTATCATACTAGTGCTAGTAAACACTGTTTATTTATTCAGACACATTTTACTGATTGCTATTTACGTTGAACCAGGGTTTTGTTATTTGTGTTCAGTATGTAGTGAATGCTTGCTCAATTTTTTTTTTTCACATACCTACATATTAACAGATTTGCATAAACAACAACTTAATTAGTCAAAGAATAAAAATTTTAAGAAATGGTATATTACATGCAGAATGACGAACTGTAACAGTTTTATAAAAAAAAATTTTTTTTAAATAAAAGGCTTTGAGATAAGCAAGAGAATCAATCTTTTGCTCCAACCCTTAAAGTAATTTTAAATAAATGTGCATGTTAGTATTTTGTCTAGACACACGGTACATAACCCCCTTTCACATTAATCAAACCTAAATGGCAATCTGCCTGTAAATTCATTTTGTTGTAAGCAATCTACTTATGGCACAAAAACTGTTAGTTCTTGTTTACCTATCACATGCTACAAAGCAACAAATTAAGGGGAATTACTTTCAGGCACATCTGATCTTTCTGTTGTCTATGCTATTGAAGAAAGGGGAATAACGTTGTTACGGTTTAAAATACTCAAGTTGCGCGTTGCGATAAGAATTAAATTTACCGCACATGCAACAAATTTTCCTATTAGTAGATTAGTAGATTGGTATTTTCGGAATTTTTTAACAAAACGACGGGACGACATCTTGGGACTTTCTCTTCTTTTTGGGCGATTGGCGGTACTTCACAAAGCTAAAAATTACTTGTGAAATTTTAATGTGGCTTCAATAATTGCACTATAAATTAGTGTGGAAATATAAATCCGACCAATTACGCTGTAAGTGGTTTTCTTTGCTATTTCTTTGGTTAGCTTAGTGGTTGTATTAATTGCTAATTTCAACGTATGCTATAGCACGTGTTTTGACCTCATCCACTACCCATATCGTACTGTCTGGATAATTCCTGGGGACGTTGGAACGAGCAACTGAAAATCCTTTGTTACACACAACGTGCCGTTTATCACGCCGTCGTCGACCTCGAAGCTACACGGCCGATCATACTCCAGCGGTTGTAGGTCACGCAAGCGGCGTACCTGCTATTACAAACGCAACAATCTGCTTCCAGAGCTGTGTCGTTTCCTCTCTCTCCGAGCAATCCTGCTGATCTTTAAGTAGCTGTCAACTGGCTGTCTTAGCAAAGACCTTCCTTATCAGAACTACATGCATCAGTATACAGCTAAGTTATCGTTTTAAATAACCTATTCATTTTGCATGCATTCGGGGTAGTTTCCATCTACCGACGCTCGGTGTTGTTGGCACTAACTCCCTCAGAGTTGGGGCGTTGTTATTAATTGTAGGGTAAGCTAAAACAAAAGGTCTTTTGGATTGGCGGGAGTTACATTCCGTATTAGAACAAGTGTAATTACTACTTTTTAAGTCACCGTGTGTAAGTGACGTATGACTAATGCATGCAAGTTTCATGCGACAGAATCTCTTATTTCTCCCAGATTCTTTAAATATTTTTTTTAAATTGTATTTGCTATATTTGTATGTCTTTTATTTCTCTTTGATTTGTGTTTGTTGTAGCGTAGTAGATTATAAGTAAAACCTAGTGAATTCCTGTTGATCGGTTTTATTTTTCTCCTTTACTACCTCTCTCATCTCACCGACTCAGCCGGACATTGATGTGTTAACTCTTATAAATACGGGATCTTTCACGCATTTGGTGCGTTACTTCAAGCTCAATATTATTGTTCTTTTTTTTCTAGGTTACATCGCTAGAGCCGTCACTTATTTTATTTTATTTTATTTCTTATTATTTGTAAACTGCAACCGTTACAACGTTACTCTTATAAGATGAGGATACCCTTAAGATTTTAGGTTATGACAAAATTTGATCCAGAAAATCAGTAAGACAAGATATTCATTGTCGGATAACTGAGGTTTGGAATAATATTTTACAAATAGAGTTATCTTCAAAAGAACGACTTTGATATATTAATGAATATCCTTTGTTCTCTAATTGTGCTTTAATGGAAGCACCTAAGTTAAACTTAGAGGTAGATACGTCTATTGCTCGAAATTCGAGAATAGCATTTGTTTAAAACAAAATAGGTGCTGGTACGTCAGCTCTTGGAGGTGTATTGCAAATACTTTTATCAGAAGATAATTCTGAGGATTCCTCTAAAACAATTATAGAACGAGTGAGTGATGCTACTCGAATTTTTGCAGACATTGATTTTATTTAATCCCAGTTACTTACAGCTGTGTTAAAAGGTGCCCTGAACAACACTAATACACTTACAGAACTATCAGTTGATGGCTGGATTTTTGGCGTTAAACTTTAGAAACGAATTAAAGCAGCCATAGCTCTAGTAAAAACGTCTAAATGCTTTAAAGTGTATCTCGTCAAGTTCAAAGGCCTGCTCGTCAAGGTGAACCCAAACATCAGACGTACTTTTTTCAATAATCAAAATTGAGCAGACCCCAACATCAGAACCGATCGAACAACCCTGAAACATTAAAATATCTCTGACGATCCAATTCGAATAGAGATCAGAGCCTTTCATTCCATTAAAGGCAGGTAAAGGTTGGTTAACCATTACAGATAGTCCTGTAATACTGTCTTGGCTTTGGGAATATAAGCTTTCTTTTGTAAAAAAGGTGTGTCAGAAGGTTACTTCTTCTATTAAACAATGGTCAAATAAAGATTTTCTTTTTTTTTCTTAAATTTTTTTCTTCTTCTAGGGCATTTTAAATTGAAAGACAAATCAACAGTTTTAAGTTGGATGCAGCTAAACTATTTCATGGCTATAATTGACCTTCAAGGCGCTTATTTTATGATTCCAGTTGCTACTTCATATAAAAGATTTTTACGCTTTGAGTTTAATAACGTATTATATGAATTTAATTGTATCCCATTTGGACTATGTACAGCTTCATATGCGCTCAGAAAATAATGAAGCTTGTTGTATCCTTACTTAAAGCTAAAGATTTTACCTAAGTAGTGTACATGATGGCATTTGTCGTCAAATATTGCGATTTTGTGAAACACGCAAAACTTTGGTTTTTGCATCATATATCAAACATAGAAGCTGATGCACAGTCTAGAAAATTATCTTTTGAAACAAAATAGTCATTATCGCTTTCAGCATTTGAAAAAATTGTCCAAGCTTTTGGTTTACCAGAGATTGACCTCTTCGCCTCTCGACTAAATAAAAAATGTGATCTTTCTATCTCTTGGCGAAGAGACCCAGATGCCTTAACAACTGACGCTTTTACAGTTTCATGGAAAAAATGTTTCTTTTACGCTTTTTTTCCTATTGTGTTAATTCCAAAACTTTTGCAAAAAATATCTTTTGTAAGGGCGGAGGGAATTGTGGTTGTACCAATGTGGAAATCACAACCTTGGTATCCTGTTTTTATGTTTATGTTAACTCAACCTCCAATTACCTTTTTCCAAATAAAGACTCATTAACTTGTTTTAACAGGATACACCCACTCTCGCTGAGATTTTTCCTGCTGGTAGAAATCATGTCCGGTAAGCCTGTATTAACAAGGAATTTCTAATGGATTTGCTATTTCATCAAATCACGGCCTCCACGCTTGAGCAATATAATTTTACGTTGAAAAAGTCATAGAATTTTGAATAAGAAAAATTCTAAATCCGTTTGATCAATTTGTTCGTATTATAATTGTAACGGTTGCAGTTTACAAATAAATAAAAGATAAAATTAAAGTGACGGCTCTAGTGATGCAACTTAGAAAAGAAAGAACACAAGAATATTGGACACGAAGTAGCGTACTAAATGCTTGGAGGATCCCGTATTCATAAACGTTAGTACAGCAGCGTCCGGCTAAGTCGGTGAGATGGGGAATGTCCTTAGGAGAACTAAAAGAAACAACTGCTGAGTAACGTGGTGCCACGGAGAGAAATAAAACCGATTAGCAGGAATTTACTTGGTATTACTTAGAATCTAACACGCTACAACAAATGCAAGTTTAAGAGACACAAAAGACACATAAATATAACACATACAACTTAAGATATTAGGAGTATTTAGTAGCAACGATAAAGTATGTCGCATAGAACTTGCGTGCATTAGCAATAACCAATTACTTGTAGTACGCGATCAAATTTGTATTAATTCAGTTAAGTTTCTCGTTTATTAACCCTAAGATATAGATAGCGTACCAATTTAAAACTGGTGATTAAGAAACTTGACGTACACTCGTCACGTACACGCGGTGACTTAAAAAACTAATAGTACACACGTTCCAAATACAGGATGTAGCTTCTGCCAATCCAAAAGGCCTTTTGAAGGAGTTCGTGTCAACAACAACTAGCGTAGGAGTATGGAAGCTACCCTGAATAACAATGGTCTTAAATACTAAAGGTATAACCGCTTGATGTCGCGTGTACTTAAGTTTCAAACGCATGCAAATATGAATTGGTTCTTTAAAACGATAATTTATCTAGTTATGGTTGTACGTAATGCTGATAAAGAAGGTCCTTGCTAACGACAAAGCTACTCGAAGACCAGGATGAGTTTGCTGGGAAGGAATAAAAGACCCAATTCTAGGAACAAAAAGTTGTCTTTGTAAAAAACGGGCGCACCGCGTGCGATACCCTAAACCGCTGGTGGAGATTCGGCCGGGTGTCTTCGAGGTCAACGACAATACAAACGCAGGCACGTTTTGTGTCACAAAAGGAATTGTAATTGCTCGTTTTAGCGTCCCCAGGAATTATCCAGGCAGTCAATTGTGAGAAAGATTTGAGGTCCAGACACGTGCTAAATCATACATTGTAATTAGTAATTAATAAAACCGCTAAATCAACCAGTGTAATATCAAAAAAAAACTACTTACGGCCTAAATTGGTTTAATTATATTTCCACACCAAATTATTGCACATTTACTGAAGCCACATAGCAATTTTTTATTTAGTTTTTAGTTTCGTACAGCACGGTCAATCGCCCAAGAAAAGGAACGTTTTTCAAGATGTCGGCCCGCCGCTTCGAGTAGAAATCCCCAAATTTCGATTTACCAATCGGAAAATTCGGTTCAAAGTGCGGTAAATTTGAAGATTTCAAACCGTAACATAATTAAATCTCTTGTTACCTTATACAACGAAGCAACTTTGTTTGTTACAATCAACAGTACTAGGTCAGCTTTAGCATTAATAATGCCGTTAGATAATGGAAATGATCGGACACATAAAAGTTTTTGTAAGGGAATATTTAACCTTAGGTCATCAGCTCCCAAATATGATATTACTTTGGGACCTTCTTCTGTTATTTCGTATTTCTCTCAGCTTCCTCAAAACGCAGATCTTCCTCTAGAACAACTAACCTTAAAATTAATCACTTTATTAGCTCTAACCACAGCTCCCAGAATGCAAACATTCTCTCTTATAGAACTTGATAACATAGAACAAACTATTGTCGACTTAGAAATCAAAATCTCATCCCTAGTAAAAAATTCAAGAAAACGGAGCCTTCAACTAGTTCTAAAGTTACCCTTCTTTAAGGAGAAGCCTATCTAGCGTTTCCATTACTCCACTATCTGAGCAGAACAGTGTCTCTTCGTCAGAGATCAAAACTTTTTCTTTTTAAAAAAAAAAAACCCATAAACAGGTATCAGCCCAGACGTTAAGTCGTTGGGTTTTACAACATAGTGGAATAAACACAAAATCGTTTTCTGCTCACGGTACTACGTTTATAGTAATCGTAAAGGCTTATAATTATTAGATTAAACGTACTTACCTTGTAAAGTTCAATCTTAATTATAATGCCTCCCCGCATGAAATGATCACTCCCTCCCTTGTTCCGGCCCTTATTTTTTAGGTTGCAACTCTTGCATCTTTAGAAACAATGAAGTGGCTTAATCACCTAGGACGTGAAGAAAGACGGTCACACTCTAAATTTGCTCGCTAAATTGGAATTTTTCTTTAAAAATAGAGATATTAGCGTGTGGAAAGGAGTTACTACGTTTATAGTGATTATAAAGGCTTATAATTAAGATTGAACTTCACAAGGTAAACTAAGAGAAATGCCAACAATTAACTGTAACGGCATGTGTGTGTTAAAGTGTAAAGCGCTATCTAAGCGATAGCTTTAATGCTTGTAACACACGTTGCCGATAAAGCCAAGATAACTTGTAAAGAAGTACACACGCAACAAAAGAACACCTGATGCAGCATTTTGCTCTTATTGTGAGCTCATCAGAGGTGTATACTTAAGTGCGTTATACGACTGTACGACTTAGTTTATACTATTCATACGTGTCAATGTTTAACCGAGATGTCGCAAGACACACATTTTACTTATGTTCATTGCTCCACGAGTGCTTAAAAGACCAACTGCACCGTCTTGTACAGGCGTATACCGCACTTAAGTATACACCTGTGATGAGCTCACAATAAGAGCGAAATGCTGCATCAGGTGTTCTTTGTTGCGTGTACTTCTGTACAAGTTATCTTGGCTTTATCGGCAACGTGTGTTACAAGCATTAAAGCTATCGCATAGATAGCGCTTTGCACTTTAACACATACATACCGTTACAGTTAACTGTTGGCATTTTTCTTAGTTTATACTATTCATACGTGTCAATGTTTACACGAGATGTCGCAAGACACACATTTTACTTATGTTCACAAGGTAAGTTTGTTTAATCTAATAATTATTAATGATATAAATTAAGTCAAATAAGTGTTGTGTTCAGAATTTCATGTAGAATCCAAAAATATTAATATTAACCCATATGATGCTATTTAAAAATCTAGAATTTGTATTGATTACTTGTAATTAAAGCAGGATATCAAAATTTATCAAAAACAAGAAATTTAAGTATGTCTTATATATTTTCTCAAAGTTGCATCCCGTTAATCTTTGCGGTTTTCAACAATAAGGATGTTTCCATAAGTTTGGATAACCCTGAATAAACCTTACCACCAAGAGCGTGCAGCTAAAAGTTGATGTTCACAATAAACATAATCGATTGTTCAAAAAAGTAGATATGGTTTCGATTATCACGTAACTATGGATATTGATACTAGGTATCCTTTCCTAAAAATTATAGGTTTAGATGTCTTTTCTGTGACGCGTTGCCTATTTGCTTAAGTAATCCCTGATTGGAAGTGTCTGCTGTTAAACAGCAGCGACACTCGTAAGCCCGCTTTACAATATAAAGAAACCGTATTGTCCCATTTTTTAATGTCTTGAGTGTAGGTACCCCTTCTATGCAGTAAGACGCATTTCTAAATATTTTTTTTTAGTTTATTTGTTCATTTTGTCATTGTTCCTAACAAAGCAATTTCCCCACGGGTAAACAGTCCATTAGCGTTGTAACAATGGCCAGGTTTTAAATATGAGTTATAATCCGTTTCCTTTAAGAAACCGTTTTCTTTTTTATTTACTATAAAAGGCAATTATTAAGGAATAAGTTACTTTATCGACTTGAGATTACTCTGTAAGCAAATTCCTACCGCAACAAGAATGTTACATAACGTTTTATATATTTAATTCCATTGTTGGGTCTACTCAATTATAATCGTACGTTGTTCTAAGCTTATTAATTTATTACCAAGTTCTTAGTTTTGTTTAATTAAAATCAAAAACTAAAATAACTAAATAGCTAACTAACTATAATTTTAATACTATTTAAAAAGTCACTTAGCTTTAACCTTAAAGAGGAAGGCCGCTGCTGATAATAATACTACTAATAGTAATAATGAAATCACTCCGAATATATTTTTCAAATCTCTTTATACAACTGTGTAGAATAAAGTTTTGAATAACTTTATATACATTAAGAAAGGCTTTATTAACATTCGGTTTATAGGTTGCCGAACATAAAGGGCTTTAACAGGGTAGCTGAGTTTCTAATGTTTTTAACAAATTTTGAAGTACATCATCACATTGGTTGTGAAAACTTAAACTATGTGTTCATCAAGATGATCTTGTAGCTAGAAAATTGTATCTTTTATCAAAAAATGTGCTACGAAGTATATTTTTTAATATATCAATGATATTGATAGTGTTCAGCAACAACATACTCAAATCTACCTTGAAAAAATAAAAAATCATTTTAAGTACCTAGTGCTTTTATTTTATTTACGTTACAACAGAATTATTAAATTCTAGATTTTATCTCTAGCGTAAGTTCTAATATACAGTAAAAGCAAAAACAACATTCAGAATGTATGTGTGTTAGGAAACAAAAGTTTGGTGTGGCACAATTTTCTTCCAGGAAAACATTTTACAATTTAAGTTGACGGAAGTTTTACCTTCTATAATAGTTGTTTATTTTAGTTAGAAAAAGTTAAGGTATGCGTTAGAAGCTATAAATAGAAAACGTTTTAAGAAAATTGTGTATTAATTAGTAATGTTGTAACAAACACTAATTAAGACGAGTAATGCTTTTTCTTCTGTTCTTTTTTTCAATTTTAATTTTTGCTTAAACTTTAAAATTTATAAGTAGCAGTCTATACTTTTTAGCAACTAAGAGTTGTTATGTTGGCACAGTTTTGTAAATCAATATAAAGTTGATCTTATTTTAGGAAGCACTGAATTATTTCCGACTTTTTATACTGATTAAGGGATCAACGTCAGTAAAAATAAAAATATAACCATTCTTCGATTAAATTACACTCTTTAAATTAGTATTATATAAAGTATACTGGCATATTTGTAAAAAAATGTATGCCACCCAATAAAATAATGTAAAAAATATACTGTAGCAGCAAACAATTAAACGAAATTAAAAATAAACACCTAGGAATTTAAATTTTTAAAAAAGTTCTTAGGAAATTGTCATTTAATATTAAATGAAATTTGAAAAGTATTTTTGCGCATCGCGCAGAACTCCGCATTGTAACAATATTAATAAACATGTTTGACTAAAATTTGGCTTGAAAAATAGTATAAAATAATGAGATTTAACAAAAAATACCTCAAATAAAAGTTGTAGATAATAAAATTTCAACAATTTTTCTTTATAATTTAACTAATATTTTGAAGATATTGTTATAAAGAGTCTGTTCAATTTGTGTATTGTAATGTATTCGAAATTTTATTCGGGTTTTTTTCTCGCTTTGGTGGGATACAGTTGTGAGTGGCGAACACAAAACTTTAATGTTTTACCTCTGTGTGATCAGTTTACTTTATTCAATACACTCACATTTATAAGGTTTTACGTATTATTTAATCTACTTACATTAAACAAGACAACTAAATACAGTCCACTACAAAGAAAAAATTGCCAGTTCAACAGAGTCAAATTTTTGAATAAGAAAATGATTACTTTACTTTATTAATTTTTTAACTACAAACTTAATATTTCAATATTAAATTAAAAATTTTAAGTTAAATTTTTGTGAGCCTTCTATATTGTATTCAATTCACAACATGTTTCTTGTTAATGTATCTGTATATCTGATAAAAATGACACGTATGTCTAAAACACAGTTTTGAACCACTGCTTCCAAATTATTTTTATTATTTAATTTATTTTTAGTCAAAAATGTTTATTTTATTAAATTAACATAAACAAACTATAAAGAAAATAAACTTTGCATCACAGGTTATCAAATTTTAGAGGCTATATTTAAATTTTGTAGAAAATACATATTTTAAGTGAGGAAGCTCGTCCTCATCGGCGTTACGTTTGGACATCCTTTAAATTTTAATAGTAGTTAAGGTGAATTATTCGTTGCATTTTAAAACAGACACAAAACTCTTTAACAACTTTGTTATTGAAACTACTTAAACTCCCGCCCACATATAAACAACCAATCTACCAAATTAAAACAATATTTTCTAAGATTAGTACATAATCAGCATTTACTACTTTTGGTTGTTATTAAAACATGTACTCTTCATAATCTTCACAACTAACTTCGTTATGTATAAAACAAACCCACAACTAAAAACGCGACGAACGGTTCTCGGGCGCTAGATTTTATAGGAGTTACTCTCCGTAGATGGTCGTTACTCTCACTTAGGCAGCGGCAGTGAAGATACGGAACTCTAGGGTTTTAAAACGTAGCAAGCAAATAAACGTCGCAAAGCAAATAAAATTCAAACTCTATATTTCTATCAAATAACGGAAATAAGTAGACAAACTAGCCTTTCTAACCTACTACCCTGAAACTCTATTTGCCAAGAAACAAGCTGTAGCGAGTAATGTTATGGTAGGAGTGACCTGGTTTATTGGTAGATAGCGTACTTGAAAGAAAAAGAGAAGAGTTTGGATATTAGTACGCCGGGTTGGGTTAAGGTGCAAAATTTCCTTAAGTCAAGCCAAAATGGACGACATCTTTATTGTGCAAAACGACGTACGGACTAGAACGATTAGAGCGGATCTTCTAAAGCGGTATCTCTAGCAGGAAAAGAGATAATTAGAACTTACTCTTCGGTTTGGTATTTTTCCACAATTAAAACACTATAAGAACAGTCCATGCATCATGGTTTTATAAGCACAATCAACAAGAGGGGAACCAAATTACAAAGGGGTAATGCGCCCACATTTAAGCAGAGTCGTGTTAATAAAATGTAAGGTGACAGTTTACGCGTTTGGTAATTGAACAAATAATACATTCATTTACAAAACTAAAATTAAATTCTAAAACTACTCCAAAGCATTCAACAGGTTAAACTTTGATCTAATTATATCCATTCTTCAACATGTTGTAACTTCTTTCAAAGCTTTTGCAAGGACGAACACAGTGTGTTAAGGTGGGTGAGTCACAATCCAAATTTATATTCATTTTCTCTGGGAAGGTCGGTGTCTAATAGTAAAATACAACCCTTTCTTAATTACGTCAATCAGCAAAAAATTCAAAAATGCAAAAACTCGTGTCTGCGATTGATATTTGGCATCCGAAGGAATCAGAGTATCTCCCACAAGCTGACTGAGGTAAACTGGTTAAATATGGAAACGCGTAGAAAACTTCACTCTGCTTGTCTATATCACAACATTATTTTACGAGAAACTCCACCATATCTGTTTAACAAAGTAAAATTACGTACAGACGTACACACCATTAACATTAGATTTAAGGGTACTCTGACACCACCTCAGCACATACTAACTGAGTTTTTCAAGAACTGCTACTCATACCAAATTTGTAAGGTGTACAATAGCATAAAAAATTTCTATAAAGATTTGCGTATAAATTTGTTCAGGAAGAAAGTTGCCGCAACATATATGTAACTATTAAGGTTAAACAAGTTTGCCTACTACAGATTGAATAATCTATCTTTTTTTAGTAAATAATAAATAATTTTTTGTAAAATTAATTATGCTTCCTTTTTGTATTAAGACATGTATAATTTTTATTTTTGTATTGATGTTTTGTCAAGGTTAAGTGGAAGACCAATACTACATTAAGTAGACTGAACTTCGCCTTGAGATTTCTCTCACAATTTGAGAAACAAAGACATTTATTATTATTATTATTAAATACGAATTAGTACAATGCACAACAAAAATGCATTGTTACAGAACCCAAGTGGTTAGAGTGGCCTGAACGATTTAAAACTATATAGTAATAGTGTAGAAAAAATACCATTTTTTTTTTTTATTTTTCCAATTTTCCTCACTGACCCTAGCCATAGGTAGTCCTAGTAATTCGGTTGTTACATTTATCTACCCGGTTCTTCAAATTATAGAATAAAAAACGTTGTGCTTTAATTACTTAACATCCTGTAATCCAATTATACGAAAGAACGTCGTGGTTCGACAGATGGTATTGGTCGATCAGTTAACGTGAAGATAATTATTATAGCGTAACCCAAATTTATATAAAATGTAAATTTAGAGTTTAAAGGAAGGTTTAAGAATCTCGGTACAAAGTCAAACATTAAAAACGCAGCAAGGAACATATATTTAACGATTCTATCTCAGTCAAACATTCCACTCAAAAACTCATAAATTATCGTAAGTAATATCTAATGGTATTTGACAAGACTATTTCATGAGTAACAGATTATTCTGCATGCATTACGAGTATGTATAAGTATGAATTTGAAAACTGAAAAACAGGTAATTTATTTAATCACAAAATACTACAAACTTAATTGTTTATAGTACAATTACAATATAAATTGCAATTATGGTACACAGTAGGAGTATTATAATTTTTGGTGACAACAACTGTCAAGTTTTGCGTCGGGTAAACTTGAAAAACTGCTGACAGCTGCTGTCATACAGTTTTTACATCTACAAACCATTTATAATTCAAAATTACGCGTTTTTGATTGGTGGAAATTAAGACGGGGGAAATAGTCATAGTAATATTGGAAAGTTCTAAATACAAAATAAATTGTTAGTTGTTTCAGATTGTTCTGTATTGTTCCAAAGTTATAAGACCCAAAACCAAAAACAGAACAATAAACCCAAAAAACTATCTTACTTTAATAGGCCCCATTTTTTAAAAACCAATTTTTATTGTTCTGAATTGTTCTAGTTGTATGTTTACAAAGATACGGTAGAATACGTCAATACGGACTGAAATAAGTTAGCTCTTCATTTTTTAGATTTGATTATTTTGTTAGTTGTTCCAGGTTGTTCTATGTTTGTTATATGTTGTTCCAAAGGTATAAGACAAAAAACAATACAAGAAACGGAAAAAACCCATTTTTTGGCGACCTTCCATTTTCAAAAATCTACCTTTTTATTGTTCTAAATTGGTTTAAGTTCCAGGTTATTGGCCTTTTTGCTTCTGCTCGATTTTTTGAAAAATTTAGAACACCTACTCAAATATTTAAATAGTTCAGCATAACTGGTGACCAATCCGTAGTGGGTGTCACAATGAAATGTATTTTTTACTCTACAATCATCCAACAGAAAAACAAAAATGATTGGTAAAATAGTCGACAATGAAGGTGAGTTTTAAATTAGTTCAAGCCATTGACTCAGGTCGACAACTACGAAGAAATAATTTTAAAAACGGACTTTTTCAATTCCACTAAACAAAACTGTTTTTGGAAATTAATTATCTGCTGCTGTAATTTCACTACCTAGAAAATGCGTTTCCAACAAAAATTGGAGAGTTTTTTATATAGTTTTTACAGAGATTTTTAAGTGAACCTAATTTTCTGTGATATTCACTCATTAGATCTTATGAGTTTTAGCACATGTGTTATATTTTCAATTTCCTGACTGTACTTTTTCCATAAAATTTTTGTTGTAGTGTAATGTACTCCAAGCGATTGACTTTTGTGTTCACCCCAATCACCTGATTTCTTTGTTTTGTTAAAAATTATTCATTTTGTTTTTCTATGTTTAGCAAGTTTATGCTTTCACAAAGAATTTTCTCCCTTCTCTCTTTTTTTTTACATTTGGTAAGTAGTATACATATTGCACTAAAAAGTTTTATTTTAAATTAAAAAATTTTATTATTCTAAAATACGTAGTAAATGTTTATTCGAATTGATTGTTTGAAAAGTAATTTAATTTGGATACGATTTTCTGAAATTGGTCTATATTTTTGTGACGGACAAAAAGAGTTGCCGTGCAAAATTAAAAAGATAACAGCAAGTTCCTTTAATTAAGAACTGCGCTGCTTGTAAGCAGGTTACGAAATGACGAATTTTGAGCAGCTTCCCGGCTAGGCTAGATAACCTCGGCAGAGCGTCGTGAGTCTAGGTAAGGAGAGTATATATATGCCGCTCGCAATTAACGTGGTCATTAGTATTGAACGTTTCAAAAATATTTATTTTGTACACCCCTGTATCTCGTGCTCAAAATTTATAATCCACGAGGAGGTGAAACTAAGCGCCAATCAGTTAAAAGGACGTTCAAATCAAAGTAATAATTATCGCGGAGAACTAATACTGCCGATAAAAAGAAATCTTCGTAAGGCGTGGCACTTAACTAAAATAACCGAACACGATATCAGCAATAACACATAAATAGAGTTTATTTTAAAATCGAAAATTACCCACAACAAATTCACAAATTGGCGATAAACCGAGATTAAGGCGCTCGAGTACAAACTGCGTCGAGTTGATCGAACCTTAACGCTAACGTGGTTCGCTAATCAGGTGTCACACGCACCACTAACTGAAATACGCGACTCGTTATCGCGCGATCGAATTATCTTAACGTTTCAAATTATAATAAAATAAAAACGCAAATGAGACGGTACCTGTAGATGTTTTCTTTTCGACTTTGTTGTAACAGGCGGTGAGATAACTGTTTACCCAAAAGTTGCTTTTCTTCTCGAATTTCCCAGGTGTCAGAGGAGAAATCTGCCTACCGTGTACGGTTAGATAGTAGTAAAGATGGTAGCAAAAGATCGTATCCGAGAATGTAGCAACAGGTTGTAACAAAAGATCGTATCCAACGATTGTAGTAAAAGATGGTATGAAACAATTGTAGTAAAAATAAAAGATTTCAACAAACGTAGCAAAAGATTCGTTTTCTACGAGTGTAGCAAAAGATTCGTTTCCAACGGGTGTAGCAAAAGATCTTAAATAACAGAAGGAACACTGTTGACGTCCACGTTGTATGCATAAATAGGAAATTTTTTAAACTTACGGTAAACGCGCAATACAGACCCAATTATCCGTCCATTTGACGAATATTACTCGTATCTTCTTGGTATACGACAAGCTAAAAATAACGACACATAACAACAGATGGCCCAGAAACAAGCGAGTTTCTTACCCTAATCAAAATTATAGCACGGCACACACGTCCACCATCTTTTAGAAATTCTTGATGAACAGGAAACGAGTGAATCGCGGAGCACGCGCAGAACAAACACCTTCGCGCGCCATCTAGAAACGTCAAACGAAAACAACAAACGTAATGCGGTTTGTACCGAGATTAAATTACCGTATTTAAAAAAAGAAAAATTGATTATTATTTTTTCATTAAATGTTTTCATTGAATTACGATAAATATTTATATTAAAGCTCCTTAAAAATTCAATGTGAACGAGATTCCCAACAATTTTGGGCCTTCTTATAGGAGTTGAGGAACAATAGGGTCGTCAATGATACACCATGTTCTTAATAGCCGACGTTTCGATTGGCGATGGCCAATCTTTCTCAAGGCAATCTAAGAGTTGGTGTTGTCTTTTTTGTTTATAATTATGTCTGACCTTAGAAAATGTTTTCACAAATTAACTTATTTCCTAAAGCGCCAATATCTACAAGAACAATAACAATGTTCCCACAATTTTTTTGCCACTCGCTGGCGCGGTGTACATCTTTTATTGGGAAATTAAAAATAAAAAAAGTTATGTTTCTGTTCTTCTTATTATTGTTTTTGCAATTTACGTATTCGCACGTAGCCATTGTCACAACAAATCACAATAACTTTCAGACACACGCAAAAACTTGGAGAGGTTGAACGGTGACGCTAATTCAACGCGCGCAAGAAAGCACCTAAATTTTTCTCTGAAAATTGATGGTGGAGCCATCTAAAAATCGGTGAAATTGTACGTTACATTTTCCCTATATGCGTTGCGGGTCTTTAGTAACTTTTTAATTAATGGTACTTCCTTTCAATTATAAAAGACGCAACATTGAATATTGAGATAAGCACGCAAATGGTGAATGTAGTTAAGGTCAAATTTTTCTATAAGTGCACTTGCACCTAAAAGGTGAAATGTCGGACTGTTGGTGAAAGATGAGGACAGTACTTTTGAGTATTTTTGGATGATCATCAAACGAAATTCAAAGGGTTCAAAAATTGCATTGTAGAGGCTACCCACGTTGTTAAATTCCATGTAACTAGTCGCTCACATACACATATTGTATTGTTGTTGTGTAAATAATCTACCAAACATAAGTTAAAGTGACTAATAATATTAAATCAAGAAGCAACAACAACATTTAAAGAAAGAAAACGTATTCATCAAGCATAATGGAAAGTTACCACGCATCGGCCAAAATTGTAAACCAGATGTCATAAGAAGGGATGACATAATCAGATGTAAAAGATTAATATAAGTTTTGTAATCAAAATTGTATTTTAAATTTAGAAATACTGTCATAATTATAATTAGATATTTCTTTGAAAAACGTGCACCCAACATAATCGTTTCTGTCATTTTTCTTTGTATTAATAAAATTCATGTTATGCATTTAGATCATATTAAAATTTGTTATTAAATAAAACCAATTATTTTATTTATAAACGGAACCAAACCCTGAGATCAATCAAAATTAAGCTGATAGTCTCATATTTATAAATGAAATTTAAAACGTATCGCAATATGTTGTTTGTGCCGTACTAATTGCTGGAGTTTCGGGATTTGCTATACATTTTAACAGTCTTTACGCTAGATTCTGTTTAAACAGTCCTAGTAGGCAAGTTTTTGGATTCATGTATGTAATCGTTTTTCGCGTAGTTAATTTTAGATCGAATCTGATACACTGTGTCCACTACTTACTTATAGGTAGGTTTGTTACTTCGTTAGCTACTTCTAAATTATTGCAAATTCTAAAAATGATATATTTAAGGTGAGGATTAGCATCACACACTACTAATAGTTTTATTGTAGCCAATGTCTGACCAGTACCTTTACCATCTCAGTTAGTGGCTGTTCTGGTTGCTCAAAAAGATTAGGTGTCTAAACTGATGTTATTGGTAAATGGCGTTTTGCAATGATACATGTTGAGGGCTGTCATTCAGTTGGACACAAAAGTTTGTAGACAACTCACAGCTCCAGTATTCGTATCATGTCCCTGTAAAGTCAAACCTTCTTTATTAATACGAGAACTATATTGTATGATTTTACATAACGAACCATTCCAATGATGTAGGTTTACCTGACGAATTTGCATCTTTGATGTGATTCTACCTCTATCTCCATCTGGTTGGTCCAATTACATAAATGTGAATCGTTGATATACCTCCACAGTTTACTAGTCGTAAAAAGAATACCCTGCAATTTTTATTATTTACACCTAGGATTTGCATCCAATTAAAATAATCAGTTGCTTTCTTTTTGGGTCAGTTTTTTTGCCTACTACTTTCTATGTTTTTGTACAAAGCCTTTAATACTACAATTTCATATTTTTAAAGATTTTTTCTTATTTTTGATAGACCCCGAAATCCAAACCGTCACTATGGCTAATTTAGATAAGTTTTTAACGTCAATGACGTTAAGTTTTTTACGGTCCCAAGAAATGCCTTCTTCAATAGCTTACATCACTCAGTATCCATTTTAAATATATTCGAAATTAGTAAAAAGATGACCAACTTGATTCGGTCATAATGGTTTTGTACGAGATGGACTTGTTGTACATCTCTGTGTTTCTTGAGTATTTTTTATCTTTTGACGAATGGTTTAGAGTAAGGGTTTGGTGAGATCAGTACTTTCTGAACGGCGGAGTTTACACCACTTAGACTGCAACCACCCAGTGTACTTTAATTAGAAACTTGGGACGTGTCCAACTACAAGGATTATTATTTCAAGGAATATCGAGTTTCATTGAGCAACTGTTCTTGACACCTCACGAAAGCCCACTACGAGGACAACTACAATAATTACATATAGTGTATACATTATTTACACTGGACACGAGCAGTATAATGCGCCGGATGCGTTCCGAATAGAAACTGAACTTGATAATGCGAGTTGCATAATGCCCTGGTTTGATTTGTTTTGACTCGGTTTGATTCTTTGACCCTATTGCTGTCTGTTTGCTGTAACGTAAATGTACCGATCACCGACCATGCTCCGTATTCCGACCGAGAGAGTTTAGTATTATTTATTTGAAAATCACGTAATGCCTAGAAGGGCAGAGCGGCTTAAAAATTCTCACTTAACATTATAATACTGCATATATTTGTTCCAGCCGTATTTAGTATACATCCAGATTTCGCAGAGAATGCAATTGACTAACGATTTCGCGCCTAAATTTAGGAAAAAGTTTTAGCAGTTGTAAATAATAACCTGGCATTTCTTATGTAAGTAAAATAGTTTTTTGCCACTTTTATGTTTGAATATCATATATAAAACTGCAGTTTTATTTTATATGTCATGTTTCTACAAAATTAATAGAAAATATACTGGGCGTAATTAGGTACTTATAAATTTTGTTTTTAATGCTTATTTTAATTACATTGATAATTGCTCTTTTTTTCTTATTTACGTTTATAATAAAGCGTACGATACTTTAGCCTAATTACGACCTAAGTAAAAACTTACAGATTCCTTGTAAAATGTATTCAGAAAGTGTGCTCTACCTAATACCTCATCTATTTAGACGTATTTGAAGAAAAAAATACTTTTGACTTTTATATAAACGCGTTTCTTATTTTTCTTTATGTATTTGGTCTTAATCATCTACTGGTATTGTATTTTAAATATAATTCTTTTTTGAGATGAATATTTCTTTGAAATTCCCCAGATTTTTGTAAAAACTGATAGTCGGCATTAGGGACACAATCAATCTGCTCTGTTCTTAATTACGACCTATACGATTACCAGTCAACGGAAAAAAAGTTATTCTTTATAAAAAGTTCGGCATGTTCCAAAATCTATAATACAGTCATCAAATATCAAATTTTTTCAGTCATACACGAGGTTTGTCAAAAAATATGAATTTTACTCAAGAGTCAAGTACCTTTAAATTTAACAATATCGGAAAATGTTATTTAAAAAAGTTGATCAGAATTAAAAACTACGTTCAAATATCCAATTACAACTATTTACATTGATAAAATTATTTATTTATTGAACATTTTGAAAAATAAAAGTTCAATACCCTGTAGAAATAAAATGACTCACAGCATCGTAAAAGTATATTGTAATATTTTAGCCAAATTATCAAGTGCACAACATACCAAAAACCAGAAGAATTGAACTAAAATTATTTTCCTATTAAAATTGGAACCACCCTGTATTCATTAAATAATGTGATTTAGAAATTATTGTTATCAAATACCTAAATAGTTATTAACAAACTAAAACATATTAAAATAAAAAAATCTGACCATAGGTTTTTGAGTTATTAGTGATCTGCTCCTTATTTTTTCAGCACCACACCGTATATGGGTAATGTACTGATCCACACATCCGGTATTAATGCAGTATTATTGCCCCATAGAAAAAACCCAAATACCCAATTTTCGTTTTTTAGACCATTAACTGCAGTTTTATCCATCTTTTAATTTATGACATCTTCAACTTCAGCTAAACAGTGCATCGGATTGCTTTTGCGCAATGGTTGCTTCTGATCAGAACGATTAGTTCTGTACAAAAAAATTCAGAAAAATTACCCTAAAGCTACTTTCCCATTTAAATGGTGCCTAGTCCTTTAACTGTAGTTACATGTAATCTAGGATGCACTGACATACAAATGATTTGTTGATAGAAACAAATGTTGACAGTGACTGTCAAACCGCGTTAGAATTTATAAGACACATAAAAATAGTAGCGTTATTAACTGATGAAGAGAAAATAGAAATTGTTTTGATTGTGGGAGATAACTATAAAACGCATAACAAGCAGCAAATATTTTCAATACTAAGCATCCCAATAAAAATATTAGTTATTCAACTGTTACGAAAATAGTAAGTAAATTTAGCAGAACTGGAAGTACTAAAAATAATTTCAATGGAAAACATCGAAAACTGGTTGCTGATGAGAATATCCAATTTGATGTAATGCTGTCTGTTGTAGAAAATCCAAAATTGTCATTGTGCAAAAGAAACTCGTTGATGCAACAAAATTTTAGTAAAAATACAGTGGCAAGAATTTTAAAACTTAATAAATACAAACCATTCAAACCGAAAATTGTACACACATTAAAAAAATGGGATTATGACAGGCGATTTGATTTTTGCTCTCTCATCCAAGGAGAGTTAGAGGAGGGCCATTCTTTGCGAGGCTTATAATTTATTCCGATGAGGCGACATTTTCCTCAAATGGAATTGTCTCGTCGCAACATTGTCGCTGGTCGTCTGAGGAATATCCAAATTATGTAATAAAGTCTTATGACCAATATTCGTTTAAGACAAACGTGTGGTGTGGCATTTATAAGAATAGATTAATAGGACCTCTCTTTTCGCAAACCTATGAATGCCGAACGTTATTTACAGTTTTTACAAACTCGTATCGATGAATTTATGGAAGAACTATCCTTACAAGAACGTAAATGTATTTGGTACCAACAAGACGGTGCCGCATGCCACAGTACATTAAATCTTGAAAATTTGATCCATGGAAAAGTTATTCATAGATATTCTGATCTCTTTTGGTCTGCTAGATCTCCTGATTTAGCCACTCTTGATTAATTTTTATGGGGTTACCTCAAACAAAAGTTTACCAGAAAGGGCCGTTTCAAGATGTTGACCACTTAGAGAGGATAATTTTAGAAACATGTCAAGAAATTTCTCCACAAATGATAACGAATGTATTACGTGAATTTGCCGATAGAACGATTAAGTGTATTGAACGTAGTTTTTGTTTCTGATCAACTTTTTTTGATAGCATTTTTTGATATTGTTAAATTTAAAGGTACTTTACTCTTGAGTAAAATTCATATTTTTTGACAAACCTCGTATACGACTGAAAAAATTTGATATTTGATGACTGTGTTTTAGATTTTAGAACATGCAGAACTTTTTATAAAGAATAACTTTTTTCTTAAAATTAATAATAAAAAGTTTTTCATATGATTCCAACTTAGGGGACATATTGTATATATATATATATATATATATATATATACATACATATATATAATTATATTAATTGCTTAATTAATAATAATAATTAATATTGATAAAAGTATATCAGAATAATTGCTAGAATGTAGTTTTGTTAATTTATAACTACTCAACTTTAATAATTTACAAATAACATCAATAAATTGTATTTCAGAAATCCTATCATGTCCGGAAAAAATCCAAAAATATTCATCTAACTCTTTAAATATTGCTGTTGAAGCTGTGAGATCCGGACTTGCTATACGAAGAGCAGCTGTTGCCTTTGGTGTTCCTAAAACAACATTAATTAATAAACTCCATGACCGATATCAAACCAACGTTATTGGAGCCCCTACAGTTCTAAACACTGAAGAAGAAAACATACTCGTTAATTGGGTAATCAACATGGGCCAAATTCCATTCCCTGTAACCAAATTACAACTACTAGACTCTGTTGGTAAATTAATTGTTCAGTTGAACAGGAAAAATCCATTTACACAAGGTATGCCGGGAAGAAAATGGTATAATTCTTTCCTAAAAGACATCCAGTAATATCAAAAAGGGTTATTCAGTCATTAACTCCGGCGCAAGTTGGTATTACAGAAGAAGGCATCAGGAGCTGGTTTGGAATGGTATGTAATTACCTAAACGAAAATGACTTATTAGACATTTTAATGGATCTAAGAAAGATCTTCAATTCTGATGAAACTGGGTTTTGTCTTTCACCGAAGCAAAATCAAGTTCTAGTAAGGAAAGGTTCTAAAAAAGTCTATACCAGAATAGCCAATGAGGAAAAGGAATGCATAACTGTATTGGTAACAATAAGCGCAGATGGTAGATGGCAACGTCCTATGATTGTGTTCCCATATAAAAAAAGATATCCAATAGCTGTAATCTCTAAAATGCCTAAAAAGTGGGGGATGGGTCGTTCAGAATCTGGCTGGATGACCAGCCAAACTTTTATGAATATTTAACTAATGTTTTTCACCCATGGTTGTTAGAGAATAATATTTCTCTTCCTGTAATCTTTTCTTGGATGGCCATACATCGCATATTAATTTGCCAGTTACAGAATTTTGTATGGAAAATCGTATTATTCTGACAGCTCTTTTACCCAATTCTACACATCGGTTACAACCACTAGATGTTGGACTATCTTTTCCCATAAAAACAACTGGAAGAAAATAGTGCAGGAGTGGCGTATGGAACAAAATGGTGCTAAAATACAGAAAAAAGATTTTGGTAAATTGGTTGAAAAATGTTTAGAAATAACAGCAACTTCAGAAACAATACAAAGTGCATTTAAGTCTTGAGAAATATATCCATTTGATCCAGATGCGATCGATTACTCGAAACTAGTTCGCAAAGAATCTGCTGAGACTATGATTCATGAACCAGTACCAGAAGCAGAACCAGATAGAGTAATCACTCATAAACGTACACTGGATAACTTTCGTTCTGAATTGGATAAAAAATTATGTCCCAAATTCTTAGAGAGATTTAATAGTTGTGGAAATGATTGGGACGGAGAATTAGAAAATAAAGCTTTATTTGAATTTTGGAACAAAATTAGAGTAGAAGATTCAAGTTCTGTTGCTTCATTAGTTAGTAGTAAACATGATTTAACGCTAGAAAATAATGTTAATCTAGAAAGTATCATGTCCGATCCTTCATCTTTTGATTTGAGGCTAGATGATAGCATTTGGTTGGAAAACAATGGAATCATTGAAGGTGAAATTCAGTCGAATGGGATGTATATATTATATAACGATAAACCTTCTAGTAGTAGTTGTAAGCACGTTCAAGGAATTTTTGCTGCCCAGAGAAAGAAGTCCTCTTAAAGAAATTGATACCGAACCAGTCGGCAATTCAGAGCATCTGATGGAGACCACTCCTATAAAACAAATTAAAACTGTTGATTCCAAATATTCAACTCCCTTCAAATTATATTGGCCTAACCAGGAGAATCAAGTTAAACAAATACTGACTAGCGGTACTGGAAAATCTAAAGACAGCACTGGAAAATCTAAAGTTCTAAAGTTACAACCGACTGTAACTATAAGCGATGAATTTATGGAGTATCAAAAACGAATACAAGAAGAAAAAAAGATAAAAGAAGAGGAAAAAGGAACGAGAAGAAAAGAGAAAAAGAAATGCGGAAGAAAAAAATAAAAAAATGCCGAAAAACAAAAGAAATCGCAAGGTAAATCAAAGAAAAAAGTTTGATGTATTAAAAAGTGCCAAAGAAAGAAGTCGCACAAAAAACTATTTCTAAGATTACCGATAAAAACGCTGAAATAAATAATATTCCAAAATCATTAAATCAGCCATACCTACCGGGTGAATATGTAATTGTTAAATATGATCAGCAATATTATCCAGGGTAGACCCAGAAGAACTTAGATGACTCTCTAGAAGTAAAACCATGGTTAACAGTGGCAGTCATTGGAAGTGGCTAGATTGTGAAGATATTTTACAGTACCTTCTATGCCACGTTGTCTGTAAAATAGACGCCTCAACTTCAATTAATAAAAGAGGAACATACGATTTCCTTAAAATTAAGGATTTTGCATAAAAAAATGTGTAAGGTTCCTTTTTTACCTAGTCGATAACTTATCAGATACCTGAATTACAGAGGGTGTCTGAAAATGCACACTTTTCAATTTCACTCTGTATTTCAAAAACGAAGAGGGCCATAATAAATCATTTGTTTTACAAAAAAGTGACACAGGTTCGCGAAAACCCCAAACCTCGAACTGCAATAATAACGGAGATACCCTGCAATAGTATCGAAAACAAGACACCCTGTACAACAAAAACAATGAATACATATTGTTTCTCAATTTTTGGTTTTTAATTGTTGTACATCTTTTGTTTTCAAAAATAAATTCCATTATTTTTTCCAATCTGATATTTGCCCAAAATTATTTAAATCGAGTCTAAATCCTGTACAGTGAGCATAGTTCGGAATTGGGAATAGAATCGGTCGTTATTAAGAACACTGTATAATTTTTGGTCGGATTTAGGTACATGCCAAAATTTTAAACACAACGTTTATTTTTAATTTGTTGTTAAAAATATTTCTAATATACGAAGCTTAAATTCATTGCATTTGTTCCCTAAAGAGTGTATAATAGAACAATTGAATTTAGAAGCAGATGAAATAAAAAGTATACTTTTAAAATAACTGATAAAATTTTAACTTTCGGTGGTCGGTAATCGGTACATATGCGTTACTAGTTTATTTATATGCGTTAAGTAGGTCAACACAACAAGTATGTGTTAGGCGAAGGAAGTCAGGAACCGGTAGTCGCTAGCTTCATGGTGTGTAGGCGAGCGCGTTTCTCTAGCAGAATAGAACGTTGAGGACTTCGGCCTGTTGACTTCTGGAAAACGTATTCGTGTGCCTTTAATCAGTGTTTCTCTCATGTAGTGTTTGTAGGGCGTTTACAGATGTTGCGTTTGCGGATGTTACCGCGGTTGTAACGTTTCATCCTGGTGGGTTGCCTGTTGGGCGATAAAGACCAACAACTCAAACCGATGTGCGAGCGCTGGTTGGCACTAGTGTTGATGCCAAAGACGCCAATAATGGTGTATTGTTGGCTGGTGTAGCGGTGGAGTGCGTAGTCAAAGTAAGCTTAGTGTTGGCAAACGTAGTGTTAGTGGGTGAAGTGTAGACGCCGTAGCGGTGGCGAGCGTTTCGAGTTGTAGGTACGTTTAAAAAATGGGTTGTTATATCTTTTGTTGGTGGGCTACCTGCAGTTTATTTGCTGTCTTTGTAACCTTTTGCTGGTAGAAAGCGCAGAGGTCTTTTGCTCCGAATCGTGTGATGATGACGATTAGTAAGACAACTGTCACTGTGTACAATGTTTTGGCGGTGGTCAAGTTGGCCGTTGCGCTGCGGATTGCGTTTTGCAGGGTGATTTCCTCTTTCATTTGAATCCTCCCATCTTTTGTATGACGGCCAGTTACTTACAAACGGGGTCACCACTGTGGGGTTGTCAGCGAATTCCTATAGTCGTATCGCTGAAATGCATTATGCGCAATTGTTTGTCTACAGTTGCAGCTGGTAACCTCATAAAACAACCAACACTAAAGTGATAATTTCAATTATTTTTGGGTTTCACTATATATTTTATTTAGTTTATCCGTTACTGAACCATTACCAGTACATTTATAAAAGTATTGAACAGCTGTTTAAACTTTATTTTCATGGAAACTACTTTATTGTTTTGTTAAACATTGGAATGATAAGCTGAAACAACATTTTAACTTCGTAAAGTCTAATTTATTCTTATTCTCGTATCGTACGCGGTGAATTGGAAATAACTAACTTCAAAGGCGTTTGTCCTTTTGTATTTTATAATTACTTTCAAGAACCAACAGACACACTAACCACTTTAATTAATATAGAGTCTTGAACTTAATTACACTCTTACCCAAATCGGATTATTTTAGGTAAAAATTATGTTACCTTCTATAATTATTTTAGCAGTCATTCTTTATATTACAATTGTTTAAAAAACATTTAGAAATTATAAGTAAATAATAACTCTTTCCAGACTCATGCTATTAAATTAAATGAAGAAGCAAAAAAGCGAAACGTCTTAAAAAATATTTTTTGTTTATATTAAACAACCTTTGTGATTTTTGGAATAATTATGTTTAATTTCTTGGCAAGCTTTTATTAACAACTTTACTTTAAGGATATTGATTACACACAAAAAGGTGTGAAAATTACCTTCTTTTCTACAACGCATTTTTTCTATTTTTTTTGTACTGAATTTTGTATTGTAAAGCTAGAAGAAATAATTCCGAACAAACAATAACGGAGGTTGATTGTAAATTCAGAGCCACTTGATTTACTCTTATATTATCCATGGCAGACAAAAAATTTATTAAGAAAAGTTTTACAAGTATACAAATGAGTATTTTCATAACTTTGCCCAAGATGGCTGACTTTCGGTTTAAACGGAAAATATATCAACTTAATTTTTTTAAATTAATTATGTACTATTTTTTAGGCTAAAGTGATTCTTTGATAAATTTTCTTTAAAAAAACTATAACACAAGTATAGCTCTAAAGTTACTAATAAATTAGTTATTTACTATTCACAATCTACAGAGATGCTTTCGATTGGTACAATCAATCTTAGAAAGCTGTGAAAACTAATGGGCACAACTGTCGGAATACGATTGTTAGTAGTCTTTAAAAAACTATAAAACAGGTATATCGTTTAAAGTCACGAATGACAAAATCAAAATTTAACATCATCAAATTAACATTTTGCAACTTAAGAAAACAGAAAACAGCTAATATAAATAACAGCTTATTAATATCTCTAACCAAACAACAAAAGAAAAATTACTAGTTTAACAAATGTTTAAAGTGCCCTCCATTTTGTTGTATACATAAACGGCTTCTATTCACAATACTTTGTTGTACATCTTTTTGGGTGTTATTTTATCGTATTCTGACCGTTGTGAACATTAATTTTACAGCCTCCTAAGATTAATTGTACCAATCGAAACCATCTCTTTAAATTTTGAATAATAAATAACTATTTTATTGGTAACTTTAGCACTATACTTGTGTTATAGTTTTTAAAGAAAATTTATCAAAAGAATCACTTTAGCCTAATACTACAAGATTATTTTAAAAAATAAAATTGAATTAATTTCCCTTAAACCGGAAGTCAGCCATTTTGTGCAAAGTTAAGAAAATACTCATCTTGTATACTTGTAAAACTTTTTAATAAACTTTTGTTTATCATACATAATAAAGAGTAAAATCAAGTGGGCCTGAATTTGCACACTAAACCTGTATATAAATAGATTTAACCCTTAAACCGTAATATGTGTCTGGTAGACACGCACAAATTTTAACATAGTGTTTTAATAGAAAACTTCAAGCACTTGCGCCCCCACCCCTTCAGTAGTCTTGGCGCGACATGTTTACAGGAGAACTTAAATGCTAAAAATAAGATATTTTCACTCAGTCTTTAGTGAGCGAAGAACACGTGAGTTTCACGGTGTTTCTCAGACACATATTACGAATAGTGTACATTATTTGGTGTTTCACAGACACATATTACCAATAGTGTATAAAATTAAAATTGCACAATATTAATCGTAAGTACTAAAACACGAGTATTTTTATTTGAGAAACTAACGACGGTTGTATTTCATCAAAGATGTCAGCTAGTACATCTAAAGTACTAAATGCACCAAAAACGCAAACTGCAAAGCGTTCGAATTGATGATCCCGATTTTTAATCGAAAATTTTGGTTATGATGAAAGAAGTGGAAGAGGATGAAATAGCTCCAGAAACGGTGCCAGATGTATATGAAATGATTCAGATGATACTGTGACCGATCCAAACTTTGAGTCAGAAGTTTTCGATGAAAGTGATAGTGATGATGATGTTGAAATAGATGGTAATAGATCTGAAAGAGATCCCGATAATGATGTAGTTCCATCTACAGATAATAATTCACCTTCACACTATTTTGGAAAAAATGGTTTTCAGTGGAATGTTCAACCTCCTAAAACAACACGTACTCCTCAACATAATATCATTAAAATATTGCCAGGAATGACTAAAACAGTAAAAGAATTAGGAGCAAATCCAGCTTTTGAAAAGATAAGGTCACTTTTGTTTGACGACACAATAATTGACGAAATTATTCACTGGACTAATATAAAATTGGAACAAGTGAGAGAAAAGATCAATGATGCTCAAAAATCAAGTTACAGAGCCACAGATAAATGTGAAATAAAAGCACTTTTGGGTTTATTTATGTTAAGTTCGATATATAAATCAAATAATGAGGACATCCTATCACTTTTTAATACCAAGTGCACCGGAAGGCCAATATTTCGATCTGTTATGTCTGCAAAACGCCACGAAGTTCTCACAACATGCTTGCGATTTGATGATGCAAAAACTAGAAATGATCGCAAAGTTGAAAATCCAGCTGCTGCAATATCTAACGTTTTTAATATGTTTGTAAGTAACTGTCAAAAGTTATATTCAGTAGGTGAATATGCATGTATTGACGAAACATTAATTCCATTTTGAGGCGTTGTAAATTCAAAGTTTATATGCCACAGAAACCTAATAAATACGGTATTAAATTATTAACCCTTACTGATGCTCGAACTACGTATTTTTATAATGGCTACATATACTGCGGAAAAGGAACTGATGGTATGGGACTGAGTATAGAAAAGAAAAGTTATTAATACCTACACAATCTGTATTGAGATTAGTTACTCCTCTTGTTAAGTCAAATAGGAACATTACAGCAGATAATTGGTTCTCCTCGATGGAGTTGATACGGGAACTGCAAATAGAAATTTAACCTATGTGGGTACTATGAAAAAAATAAACGTGAAATCCCTGTAGAGTTTCTACCTTCTAGATCAAGACAGCCTGTACATCAATGTATGGTTTGCCGATAACATCACTATGTTGAGTTACGTTCCAAAGAAAAATAGGGCCGTAGTGCTAGTTTCTAGTATGCACCACTCCAATACTTTCAATTCTGCAAAAGATAAGCCAGAAATAATTGATTTTTATAATCAGACAAAAGAGGCGTTGATTCAATGGATCAAAATTGCCAATTATTCCTGTAACAGAAGAACTAAACGTTGGCCTTTGACAATATTTTATATGATGCTTAACATTTCAACCGTCAACAGCTACATATTATATTTATGTTTTATAAATTCCAAAATCATAAAAAGGTTTGGTTTTATAAGAGCAATTAGCGTTAAACCCTTATAAACCTCACTTAGAAAATCGTCTAAGTTCCAAACATTCGATCAAGTCTAAAGTGCTTATTGAAGGAGTACTACAAGAAATATGTGGGATGTGACTGTACAACATTAATCACAAAAGGAATAAGTGACAGACTGAGAAAAACGTAAGTGCAGCTTATGTCCATACACAAAACAGAAATACGGGATATAAATGTATTAAATTCAAGTTCCCATATGTATAGAGTGTTCAAAGAAATATGCAATAATTGTTTAAAGTACTGTAGAGTAGTTGTTTATTAGCAAGGAAATAATTTACCTCTATTTTAATGCAATGTATACCTTTCTTGAGTTATAATGCACAAAATAAATAAATATAATGAGAAAAACATTGTACAATTAGTTGCGTGCCTCACAGACACGTATTACTAATAACAGATAAAATTTGGATATTACCGTTTAAGTTAAAGATAAATTATAGTCTACAACCGTGTTCAAAGAAGCGAGCTGCACACTTGTTTTTGGAGAAGAGGGTAAAATAATCTGTAAAAACGGTAAGGATTATGCTTTGTTAAATAGTAAGGTATATTTAAAGAACTGTTGGCCAGGCAAGAAAAACCACTTAAATATTTTTAATTTTAAGTGTTCCGCGTCTTTTGATGTTTACATTGGTAGATTTGCAGTGTTTGCTGCATAAGAATTTAGGGTAAAGTATTATTATTTTTTATGATGAAAATGGTAATTATGGATGTGCAGAACAGGCAGCTGTTGCTTTGAACAATGGCAATTATTTCTAAACAAGAAAGAGTGTGACATTCCAATGAATTTTCTGAAGATACTTCAACCGTTTCTAACCTCCAAAAAATTTTGCGGTATGTGGTTATTCATCCCCATAAAAACTAAATCCATTGCTTACAAGCATGTCGGGCAAAAACAACCAAGAAAATAGAACCGGCTAGATTTTTTTCCCTTTATTCGGTTTAACATAATATAATATCTATTGATTTTAAAAAATCGTGTTTAAATGCAAAACACGCAGAATAAAAGTATCGACAGAAATAGCAATAAATAGCTTATGCTCTGGATGCAACGAACACAAAGCAAAGTTCAATTTGAGAAGCGGCTGTGTGGAGTATCATATATTCCACATCCAACTCTAAGAAAGCTTCTTATGAAAGGGTACATAAAAAAAAACTTAAGCGATTTAAACTAGTATTCTCCGAAAGGATGGAACAACAGTTAGAATTAAATATACAAGAAATAGACAAACGTTTTTATGGTTTAAGAAACCAGCATCTATGCAGTTTAGCCTTTGAATTCGCTACCCGAAATAATCTTACACATGAATTTTAAAATGGACAAGCTGGGCATCAATAGTAGCCATCCAAAGTTAAGCCTTGGAACTCCTGAGCATACTGGTATAGCTTGTGCCAGGGGCTTTTATTTATTTATTTAAATAACATGGAGTTGCATTTTGAATGGCCTGTTCTTATGCGATTTACTTTTGACCACATTTTTCTTTTTTGATCAAAGCCTGAGACTTCTATTGTTGGATCATCAATGAGATGTTTATTGAAAACATCAACTCCAGACCATAATTTTTTTCGCCCTTCAACTTCCAGAAAAAGTCGTAGTTAAGTACTCTTGCAAGCATCAGGACTTTGAGATTTAAGTCTTTAGCTGGAGGTTTTTCAATATAATTTCAAATTGTTAAGTTTTTGTTAAGTTGGCATTTATCCCATTTTTGTTTTAACACAGCTTTTCGTCGATTGCTCGAAAGCGTAATATTACAAAGAACAGAAAGTCAATCAAAAGGAAGGGATTTAATGGTTCCACTAATTATACGCATAGTGCAATTCAACTGGGCACCTAATTTTAATATACCACAAGTGTAGTTGTTTTTTGACAATTTAAAAATAATTCGGGAACCACATAATATACAGGGTGGTCCGTAATGAATGCGACAAAAAGTAACTGTGGATTCTACAGGCAAAAATAATGCGATTTAGCTAAACTTGCTTAAATAAAATGTTACTCGTTTTTGATATACAGGGCGTCAAAGTTAATTTTTTGCATTTTATTTTATTCGATAATTTCTAAAGTTAATGTTGGAATTGGCCGAAAATTTGGATAATGGGGTTTTTAATAGAGCGAAATCGGAATTTAGACTTACTTTTATGCTGGCTTAAATGGGGCGCTACAATTGGGACAACTCTGAGCTATTTTCTATCAAAACTTTTTTGCACGATGTTATATCGCAATTTGGATGGCAAATATCAATAGATCAGTCGATTCAAAGTAGAAGAGGTATATTTCTTTGATACCAACATTCCTAACAAATTTCAAGATATTTGCACTTTAATGATGCAATGTTTAAGAATCAATTTTTCAAATTTCCGGCTCAGGGATTAGTAGGCTGCAATCAAATGTATGAAATGTCAAATATTTTTGTGAACTATATTCATGAAAACTGTATTACGAATATTCTTGTCTTGATTTCTGTTTAAACTTGCTACAGTGTCTTTAAATATGCCTAGACATAATGAATTCTCAAATCAAGAAATGCGGGATATGCTTTGCATTTATGCCCAATGCAATTATGTCTCACGTGCTGCGTCAAGAAGATATCTGGAATTAAATCCCAATTGGCGACAACCACATCATGCCACATTTCAACGCATTTTTTAAAAGATTGAGAGAAACAAGACAATTTCGCCCTAAACGTATGATAGATCGACCAAAGCAAATAGACATAAACAGTAAGAGTAGCAGAAAATCCCCAAATAAGTTTGAGACGCCTACATATTGCAAAAAAGAGTCAGTAAAACTACTATACTAAAAGTTATTCATAATGAAAACCTTTATCCGTATCATTTCACCCGGTTCAGAATTTGTTGCTTACCGACTTACCAGCCAGATTGAATTTTTGTCATTTTATGAACCAAAAACAAGACTTGGATCCTGATTTTTGAAAAAATATTGTTTACGGATGAGGCCTGCTTTACAAGAATCATTTATGGGAACAAAAGAACCCACTTGCAATTAGAGAAAGACATTTTCAGTATGAATTTTCCGTCAACATTTGGCGTGGGATTATCGGCAATTTTATGATTGGGCTATATGAATTACCTGCACGCCTCAATGGCCACAAATATTTGAAGTTTTGAAAATGTTTAGCCCGGAATGCTAGAACATGTCCCGTTACTTTTCAGACAAAATATGTGGTACCTGCACGATGGCGCACCAGCTCATTATCCCATAGAGGATCAAAATTGCTTAAACCAACAGTTTCCTAATAGATGGATAGGCCGCGGCAATGAATTTGCACAGCCACCTCGTAGTCCAGATCTCAATCCCTTGGATTTTTACTTTTGGTAGCGTTTAAAGTAGCTGGTCTACAAAGAAGAAAGTGCAACGCGCGATGAACTACTTAAATAAATTTGCGATAGAGTTAACGCAATAAGAAAAAAGAATGAAAAAAATATCTAGAGTAAGACGATATCTAAATAGGGCAATTCAAAATTCATTGAGCAAAATGGCGGGCATTTTGAACAATATTTAAAATAGTTTAACTGAATAATTAAAACCAAGATTTCAAAATAAATAATTTTTGACTACTTTATCCTTTTGCATTGCATAATTAAAGTGCGAATATCTCGAAATTGGTTAGGAATATATCGGTATCAAAAAGTATACCTTTTCTACATAGAATCGACTGATCTATTGATATTTGACATCCAAATTGCAATATAACATCGTGCGAAAAAGTTCCGATAGAAAATAGCTCGGAAATGTCCCGATTGTAGCACCCCCTGTAAACCAGCATAAAAGTAAGTCTAAATCTCGATTTTGCTTTATCAAAAACCACATTATCCAAATTTTCGGCCAATTCCAACATTAACTTTAAAAATTATCGACTAAAATAAAATGCGAAAAATAAACTTTAACGCCCTGTATATTGAAAACAATATTTTGAACAAGTTTAGCAAAATCGCGTGTAGAATGCACAGTTACTTTTGTCGCATTCATTACGGACCACCCTGTAGAAGTGAATAATGTCTATCTATATTAATATGTTATGTCATTAGTGTGAACGCACACCTACTCTCAATTCATTTTCAAATCTATACAAAAATCAACCTTTTTCAAATTCGTCTCACATTAGAACGGCTTAAGATATTTTCGTTTCGAAAAAGTTTCGAGTTTACGAAAGATGTGTCTTTATTTTTCGATTTAGATTTTTTTTGTACGAGGGCATCTTCGAGGTTAAAAAAATGTTAAAAATAGTAAAAATTTCAAACAAATTGAGCCGTAAGTTGACCACAACTCGCTTATTTACGGACCGATTTTCAAAATTCAAAAGCATCATACGCGGATAAAGAAATAAAATTTTTGGCCGTTTCAGTTTTGTTAGACCTCGCGTGTTTTCAAAAGTTATAAGCGAAAACGTTTCCAACAAAATTTCATTCGAAAACTAAAACGGCCATAATTTCTAAATTATAACAGATATAAAAAATTATTTTAGAAAAACGTTCCTTTTATGACCCTATCACATAATGTTTAATAAAATTTATCATTTTTAAAAATTTTTTTTCAAGCAATTTTACATTGTTATACGAATACTGTAATTTTTATAACTCCGGAACCATATTACGTAAAAACAGGAATAAAAAATCTAAATATTCGTAATTTTGCAAATTTTTGAATGGTTTAACTGTAGAGAATTCAATCTCACCTAAATAAACTTTGTTGAATTACGTTAAAGCGGTCGAGCCAAAAAATCCTGTTCTAAATATTTTTATTAAATAATTTCTATTCGTACTACATCTATATCTTCTATATTAATATGTTGTGTCGTTTGTGCGTCCTCACTTACTCTCAATTCGTTGCGAGCGCACACACGAATACTCTCGATTCATTTTACGAATTCACATGGAGTACATACTCTGCATTCATATTGATTACTCAACTGATGAATGTTAATGTAAGTGCTAATTATTGTTCATGACTGTCTGCTGTTTAGAAGCTAATTCATTTTTGTGACTAACCGCATGCGTAGCATGCTGGCTTTGTCTAGTAATGTAAATAAAACAGGCAAATAAACTACCAAAACTCATTTTGTCAAAGGGAAAAAAACAGGTAAGCTCTATTTTATCAGCAGAATGAGAGCAGTTGGTAACGGCATTATGCTGCTGCTCTGTTTCTGGATAAAGTATTTTATCAGTACTTATCCTTACTGAAGAGAAAAAAAGTCGTGGTACTTAACTGAGACTCCTCCCCGAACTATCGACAACGGATGGATCAATACGGATATTTTGCTACAGTGGATGAATTTTTTTAAATTAGTTTAACCTATTTGCCGGCCTGGATAGTACAATGCTATGTAAAAAAATAATAAAAAGAAAAAAACTATTTAATAATGCTATGAATAAATTTAGAATGATCCCAGCTAAAGCTATTTTTATTAAAACTAGACCCGAGGCTGTTTGTACGAGCTACATCCATGCCATTTTGCAATCCTTAAAAACGATATTATGTATAATTATATCATTAAATATTATACATACCCAAGTCGTGAATGTATCTACGGTTTACAAAGATACTTATAGAAAAACACCTAGTGTCAATGGTGTAACCATTGAAAACACTTCAAATGTGTAAAGTGAGATTAGCGAACAAGAAAATTGCCCATTTTGAACATTGTGGAGCAAAATATAAGAAGAAATCTGTTTTCTTTAGAAATACGTTTAACAAGTAATTACACAATAATTAATTTGAAGAAACAGCAAATAACATGTTTTAGAGGGATTTCGGACCCAAGGAATCGATTTTCATACTAACAAAATCAATCAGGCGTTCTGCCACAACGAAAATAACAAAAAACGTTTTGAAAAAAAATCACAAAATTACAAATCAACAATAGGAAATTGACTACAAGTATATTATATGAAAGGAATAGAGAAAAATAACGAGTTTGTGCATACTAATATTAGGCATTTTCTTAATAATTTTGGAAATCAAGTTTCAATAACGTCCGTTGGGAGCACATGACGGCAGAAAATATTAAAAATATAAGACGCGGAACGCACAAAAGATACACTAAAAAAATTATAAATTCTCCAACAAGTGCATCGAAAATCACCAAACAACGTAATCAAGTTATATAACCTACATCAAACTTTGTCAAGTTAAAAGCTAAAACAAAACCGATAACAAATATTGAACAATAAATAAATACCACTGAGGTACATTTAAAAACGAACACTTCAATGTCAAATTAAACACCAAACACTAATAACACATCGAGAGCGGGTATCAATGCGAATGAAGTGCTCACAACAGGTATGATTACATTGAAGAGTTAGACATCTCCAACAACGAACAGCGTCTTGGTAAAGTCCACTCGAGCGGCGGATTAAAAACTAACTTCATGCAATCACGAATACTAGCGATTCATTTAACATGGTAGATATAGGTCCTTTCGCTTACAAAGTACGTGCAAAGAATTACTTAAACGAATTGTATAGGGTTGTTTATTTCTTTCTCGTCTACCATTAGTGGTACCAGATGCAATGAAGCCTAAAACGCTTATTGTGCTTCCTTTGGTTGTTAGTCCACGTATCCAAAATCCATACGTTACATTAATTAGTGCAGGTCGCGGGCTGGGTACACATTCAATTCTATTAATAGCATTTTCTTGCGACCAAAAATGTGCTGCCTTTTATCATCCAGAATTGGAACTGCACAGTACTTTTTTCAGGGCATTTTCACGTAGCTGACAACTAATGTCGCCATTGACCTTTCGGATTTTGCAGGTATTCTTTAACAACCAGGTGCCCCTTAGTCTTCAACTGTGCCCTACTTAATGTTAGTGGTTTGCCAGCTTTTGTTTTGGGTGATTTTATAGCTCTGTAAGCGACCCAAAATAGAAAAAGTGATTATAGAACGTTTGTTCAAAATGTAAAATGTAGAACGCCGTAAAAAATGGGTTTTTTGTACGATTTGAAATGTTCTATGAATGCAAACGATTCTGTGATTTTGTAGATACTGCTTTTATATGACAAATAGATAAACAATTAAATTGATTTAAAAAAAGATACAAATAATACATGCAGTTTGCATAAATTACGTCTCATTTATTGTTTTTCATACAGTGTACATCTTACTGAATTTATTACATAAAACTACCTGCAAACAACTTTCAGTGCCATATGGAAAAAAGACCCTTATCGGTATAGTAGTCTGGAATGTTTTAAACGCAATCTCTTTTAACTTGATGGGTTAAACCTGTTTATAGATGGCCTTCGCACAACGTAAACAAAAAGATGAGCTTGCTTTTCACGATCTAAATTCTTACAAATTCGAAACAACAAATTCATAAGTTCCCGCTCAAATATATAACCGCTGATGTGTCATGACCCCCGGAAATTAACTTGATTATCCTTATTCTAATAGCAATTAAGGTTAAATAGAGGTTATAAGAAAAACGGTTGTTTTAATGAGTACACCAACTGCTCAATATATTTCATTTTATTCGATTTATAGTACGACTTTGACCAACCCATACGTAGTTATTTAAGTTAAAACGAAAAGAGTAAAAGGTAAAAAAAAATGTTAAAATTATAACCACAAGAATAAATGAAAACATTTTGCATTTTTGATTTTTTTTGAAAGTTGATAATAGTGAAGTTGATGTCAGTATGTTGGTTATTGAGATCATCAAGCAACGTACCTAAAAAAATTTGACCATGGGGTCTAGTGATGAATGTATCATCAACATACCTAAACCATACTTTTGGTTCCAACGTCGTAGTTTCCAAGGCAATTCTTTTAAAAACTTCCATAAAATGTTGGCAACAACAAGAGATAAAGGGGATCCCATACCAGCACTCAAAACCTGTTGGGAAAGGTTATTGCGGAATTGAAAATAAATGGACAAATGACACTGTCGTATAAGCGGTATGAATCCTACATCTTTGTCATGTTGATTTGTTTGATAATTGCAAGAGAATTTTTGTCGGGAACTTTTGTAAACAATGGAGTAACATCAAAACTAACAAGGAGATAATCATGATTTACCTTCAAATCATTTAAACGTCGAATAAAATAGTGAGTGTTTAAAAAGTGTGAAGATGTTTTACCCAAATTCGTTAAAGATTTTTGATAGACATTCAAGTCGTCGCTGAGTCTCTAGAGGTAGATTAGAAGATTTGATGATTTGAATAGTTTTGCGTTCGATCCTATTAGTAGGGTCACGTGGTAAACGCTTATAAGTATCTTCGGATAACATGGAATTAATGTTATCAACATAGGTGACCGTATTTAGGATGACTGCAGCGTTACTTTTATCCGCAGGAAGAATAGGATGTCGGGGGTTCTTTCGAAAATCTTGTAAAGCTGTTTTTTCTGACTTGGAAATATTAGCTTAGGATGAGAATTTCTGTAGTTTCGATTTAAATCGGATCAGCAGTATGACGAAGACGAGTTCTAATCAAGGATTCTACTGCACAAATGGTTTTCTTGAGGAATATGCCAACCCGACAATCTCAATTTGGAACTGTTTCATCTAACTAATACTCCCATTGCAAACGGTTATAGCAAACAAATTGTCAAAAAAGTCATTAAACGTCATTCTCATCCTCGCCCTCAAAGTTTAAAAGAGACTTCTTTTACCACTTCAGAAAAAATTCCAGCCTTTTTCCCTTTACATTTAAAACGTTACTGATCGAATAAGCAAGCTTTTTTGATAAAACGACATTAAACCTTTTTACATTGTTTAACAAAATCTTCCCTTTCCCTAAGGATAAATTTCCGACTCTTTCTTCTCAAGGTGTATATCATATTCCTTGTTCGTATGGTTTAGTGTACATAGGTGAAACTAGTCGCTCTATTAGTACACGTATTTTGAAACATAACAGTTGTGTTGGGATAAAATGAGGTTTCAAGTTTGCCTTGGCTGAGATCATTTCGATACTCTTCACAAAATAAATTTTGATAATTCTGCTTTGTTTGCCAAATTTTTTTTTTTCAATAGGAAAATTGCGAACGTGCTTTTGAACTTTCACCTTTCTGATTCTTATTGTTAACCCCACCCCTTCTTCTATTTTGAATTTTTAGTAATATCGACTTCGATCCGTCTCAAGTTTCAGAAAAAGAACAAAATTTGCAGGAGAATTAAATCAACAAGAACGACCATTGCACTCTTCCAAGTTGACCGATACCATCGTTGTACAATAAGAAACGCTCTTTAAAATTCACAAATGTCTTCTTGTTCTAATAAAGGCAGCCTCCAAAGTGTCAAAGTTAAAGAAAACATAGCAAATACAAGTAGTTTCTTTATTTTAGTATCTGTCGTAAAACATCTGCCAAAACTAGAAAAAATTGAAAAAATGAGAAGGAAAAAAGTTAGAAATAATAACTGGGACACCTATTAACGAAGCACTTAGAAATGTAAAAAACCAAACTAACGCAAACTTTTTAAAAAGCAAATTACCTGAAACAATGACAATTCTACGAAAAACTAACAATCCAAAATTAATTAAATCGAGAAAGTCCAAACCACCGATGATAGATCCTACTGAAGACATTAGAAAACACCTTCACAAATCAACAAGGGATTCAGTACAATATGTGTCAAGATCGGGCACACAAACTGTATGCAGATTATGAGAGTGGTATCTGTATACAGTGTGTCCATTTAGTGTGTTATTGTTTGATTATGGACTTTCAGAATACTTGTCCGAAAAATTGTGAGCAGGTTTTCCAAATAGACTAAAGATTGCACATTTTAAAAATATGTTCATATATACAGGGTGATTCAGAAAAACGTAGTAAATTCTCTTTCAAAAATCAATTGGAAAGTATCTAACAAGTATACCTAATATAAGCAGTTTTTAATTTATTCGATAAAATCCAATTTTTTTTGTAAAGTAGACTACAAAGATTGGGAGCCTAACAAGTTTTTACGTTTAAATTGCTTCTGTGATCTTCTAATTGGTGCTTTTGCAGCTGAATAAAAAAATACTTGTTTGTGGTACGTTTATTATGTAATCATAAATGTATGAATGAACGAATGATGCAGGTTTGCATGTCGACCTTTTTATGCAACTGTCGCGGGTTTACTATTTTAGTTTTTTGTAATTTTATTCTATATTGTGTAGACTCGGCTGGGTCAGAAAAGTTAAATTTGTTTATAATATAACTCATTTTAAGGATCTTTAAGGTAGAGGTTAAAAAAGAAAACCTTCTGCCTTTTAAATGCAAAATTACTTTACAAAAAAATGGATCTTATCGAATAAACCAAAAACGTCTTACTTTAGGTATAGGACATGTTAGACACTTTTTCATTAATTTTAACAAGTAAAGTGAGATAAAAAAAGTGGTTTCAATTTGAAAAAATAGTGTTTACAGATATTTATGATGCCATTGTTTAAACCAACATTTTTTGGGCACGTTGTACACATATTTCGAGAATGGTTTTTATTAGGGCCGTATCCATACTTAGATTTTAACACTTCAGAAAATAATTTTTATTTCTCTACAATAATTTCTACGGTACACTAATTTCTTTGATGCCGTATATCTATTAAAAATGTTGAAATAATGCGAATAATTTAAAAACAACTAAAGCTAAGGATATAAATTACGGATCAAATGGACGCAAAATTTTAAGAGTTATTCGACGGTGGAAAAATATCCAAGGTGTTCAATTAAAAAAAATCAACTTTGGTTGACTACGTTTTTCAGAATCATCTTATACATGCGAAAATATTTTAAAAATAGCAAACTTTTAGTTTATTTGGGGCCTGCTTACACTTTCTCAGAGAAGTAGATTGGGGGCCAATAATCGGACAATTACACGCTAAATTGACGCACTGTATATGTGGTAAATTTTGTGTTGAGTACAGTCAAATAAAAAACCTAACGAACAATGGTATTTCTCCTAATGGTATTATTAATGTTTAGTTAATCCTTTTTATGGAGACAGGGAAATAAAACTCTTTCGCTTTTTTTTTTTATTTATTTATTTTATTTCGACGAAAACTATTGTCGTTAGTTAATTTTATGTACAACTATTTTGTGGTGTAATTATTCTGTGAACTGTTCTTTTATTTATTAACTAGTTTTTAAGAAATGACGAATAATTATATTACCATTAACACTACGACAACTTTTTTCCACTGTTATCCAACGCCTGAGGAGGGAAACACAACTGTTTATTTAAATAAATGATAAGTTTCCGAAACGTTGCGAATTAGATAAAAAGCGAATAAGTTTTATTTCCCTGTCTTCATAAGAAGGATTAACTAAACATTAAGAAAACCTAACGTTAGGATACCGAATTCTTTTGCCCAAATGTTTTTAATAAGGTGGTTACTTTTACCCTGAAGAGCCTTTGGGTAAAGTAAAAGAAACCAAAAGCAGTGTTTTGTTTTAATTTTTTTTCAACAATTATATATTTTTAAGTATTTTTGTAAATGAAACTTATATTAAATACCATTTTTTACTAAGTATTTTAATTTTTTTCTGTAAAGTGTTACTGCTTTCTTTAACTTAGGGGAAGCCTTTAAAGTTAAACAGTTCGTCTTGCCCGAGTCTCCCCATCTTTATTTTTTTAACGGCTTTAGTTCATTGTGAAATTGTCCTCATGGCTATGTCCGAATTTCCTAAAACAATGATTTAAATGTTTTTTATAACATTCATTTTTTGATCGAAATTTGCCACACGCTTTTTATACGCTCTTACACGTTTATTGGTATCGGAATAATGCAGAATTTTACGCTTGTTTTTCATTAATTAAAACATTGGTTAACTTTTTTATTTAATTTGATGAATATTTTTTATAAATGCAAAATGAAAATATAATTTGCTTTAGTACTGTTGCAATATATCTACTCGTATTAGTAAAGATTTAAACAAAGTGTTTTTCAACTTTAATTAATCAAGTTTTGACTTTATATTCACCTTAATTATACATCGTAGTCTCTCATAAATATTAATTACAAGTTTCATATATAAATAATATTAACTTTGCAAATTGAAAGTCTGCAACAAAATAAATACAATATCAGACCTTAAGTAAACTTTCTTGCACGCGTAAGCAACCTAACACAAAATAGGCGACGCTTCTCTGAATACAAATAAAACAAAAATATTACATTACGGAATTTTTCAATTTAAACTAGTCCGTTTCAATCTCACAAACACTTTGCTTTAAATTTTTCAATTGGAGCGTTTTAGAATTTTTATCAACGTTCTCGAATAACAACACTTTCGGTATATTACACGTTTGACAAAGGCGTTAAAATGATATTTGTTTTATTTCGAAATAAGAGTAATACGATTGTAATTCTACAAGCGGTCTACATCAACTTCTCGACTACATGAAGCGTTAACACATATCCATCAATAGCTAAGTGGTGCGAAAATCAATCCAGTGCGAAGCATCTGTTAAATTGAAGATATCTGTCGAATTTCTTAAACGAATGGTATTAAAATTAATTGTTTCTGTTCCATATAAAGTTTGTGTATATATTTTTATTTTTTATTAATACATTAAAAAACATGGCACTTTTACGTGTTATCACCTTCCTAACACAAGGTGTGATGGAAAACCACCTCAATTGTTTATTTTTAACATTAAATAGTTTGGAATAAAACGTGCACGCTTGAAAGAAAACGTTCCATAAAAAAGAAACATGATTTAACAAAACAAATTATCAAATTTACTTTTAAAACGACATCATACACAAGTTATTTCATGGAACAAACAAATACTTTTGATTGATTCACAAAAAGTGAAACGGCAACATGTGGGTATGATTCTACAAAAAACTTCTTTCAAACTTAATTGTGAAAAAACAAATATAAAAAATTTCACGACACCACGACTGATTTAAAATATCAAATGACACAAAAAAACACATATAGCAGCTGACGTGGGAACTAAAACATACGTGCTGTATCATTGCAAACGAAATATACTTAAAATACAGTACAACCCACTTAAAACGAATAGTTCAATAAGGCCAAAATCATTTACGCGTAAAAAAATAAAAAATATTTATTTTAAATAATTTAAATTTTTTTTTTATTTTTTTTTTTTTTTTTTTTTTTTAAATTTTTTTTTTTTTTTTTTTTATTTTTATTTTTTTTTTAATTTTTTTTTTTTTTTTTTAATTAAATTTTTTTTTTTTTTTTTTTTTTTTTAATTTTTTATTTTTTAAATTTAAATATTAATTTAAAAAATAAAAAAAATAATTTTTATTAAATTATAATAATTTAAAAATATTATTTTTTTAATATTTATTTTTTAAAGACGTTTTTTTCTATTCCTTATACTTGTCCCAGTATCTTATTTCTTTTGTGCTCTAGCTTTCTAATATGTACTTTATCTCCTTTTTTACTACCACTATTTGTCTTTTTTTCTCTTCCATTTTTTTTTCAAACACCGCCGTTTTTTTTCTCTACATTCGCTACAAGTTTTTTTTTTCTAGGTACTTTTTCAATGTTCTTATTATGCTTCTCATTTTTTTCTCTTTTTTCAGCAAATAAGCTGACCTCGTCAGCATATGCTAATACTGACACTTCTTTTCTTTATATTTCTATTCCTCCTCTTCTGTTGTTTTTTCACCTCTTCCTCTAGTTCTCTTATGTAAATTAAAATTAGCTCGAGCGTGCTTAAGATGTTTAGTTACCCAAAACTTCCTACTTATACTATTATTCACTCTCGTTCTACACTTGGATTATATATATATTTTAACGTTCGGGTCTTTCACTTCTCAGATAGGGGTCTCCAATTTTTTTTTTATATAATGAGACTTACCCAAATTAAATGTAAAACAAACGGAGAAATTGTTACCTTAGATTTAGTCATTCCTGAATTGATATAATTAATGGGGTGCCATTACATTTTAATTTTTTGGCCAGAATGTAAAAAATGCCAAACTGGATACACACACAAATATAGAACAAAATTTATTACATAGTAAAAATTAAGTAAAGGGTTCATATAAGAGAATTGTAATTAAATTTTAAACAGTAAATACATGAATCAGTATTAAAATAACTAAATATTTAAAACACTGATTAAATGATATAAATTCAAGTCCGGATCTTCTTACAGATAGGTACATTAAACATGATTTAAATTTTTAAATAATAATTAATAAAATAAGGTTACGTGCATTCACGTTATTTAAAGCGAATAAACTAAATTAGTACTTAAACAGATAAGATACGCAAATGGCTTTCGGGCGTTGTCCTTCTTTGCAATATTGCTGGTTAGTGTTGTATTAGAACTCTAGCGTTTTTTAATTGAAGGAAAAGATAGATAATTAGAACGAAGATAAAAATTAAGGCAGCAAAGGTAATGCGATAAGACAAGAAGAAATACAGAAAAGAGAAGGTAAAAAACCCTAAACAAAAATAAAATATTATTACTGACAGAAATACAAAGAAAATATGCTTACCAAAATTACTTTTGAGCCTTTCAATGAAGATAATTGAAACAAAAACGGTAGACGCATTATATGCGTAAATTTCAGCGAAAATCTTACAATAGTGTAATAATAAATATAGGTATAGATATATACATAAATAAATGTAGATAGCATATACCGGGAAAATCGAAGTTAAATATATAGTTTCCACAAAAATTTTTTTTTAATTCTCCCAGAAGTTTAATAAAAAACTAAACAAATGTTACAACGTAACAATATATTTCTTTTATTACTTCTACCAAATCTTTGTTTATTCCATTCTATCGTATAACATTCTTTGTTAACTAACTATCCCCATTGTCAAATGCTGTATTGATATCTAAGAACAAAACATATTCTTTTCCATCCTTTTGCCGTATATTCTAATTAACAAAAAAAATTTTTTTATATATACATGTTTTATGAGTTGCCCCTCTTCCTCTCCTAAAACCAGTTTGATTATAGCTTCTTTCCATTTTTTAGGTATTCCTTCTCTTTACACATTTTTTATATACTCTTTCATTCTCACCCCTATGTATTTTCCCTAGTGTTCCATCAGTACCTTCCGCTTTGTCTTTCTTGACATTTCTTAGTGCATCTTCCGATTCTACTTTTTAATTATCCATTCATTATTTTTGTTTTCATCCTTTCTCTTAAGATATTGTTTTTTTTCAATAGCACTCTGCAATGCTTTTCCCATTTTCTCCATCTACTCCTTTACCAGCCAATATAAATTTTCCTTCCTTCCATATTCGTCCTTCGTTTTTTACATTTTCTCTTTTTTTTTCTTTCACTTTCCTTTTGGTTGCACTCTTTCAAATGTATTTTTTTTCTTTTCTTTTTCTTCTTTTCATTTATTTTTATTTTTTCACATTTCCATTTCACCACCTCTTTACTTTTTTCTACTAATCTTATTACTTGCTCTTTACCATTTGTTTTCCGTTGATTTGTCTATTTTTACTATCCCATTTATTTCCTCCTCCGCATGTTTGAAATGATTTTTCTTTTCTTTCAACTTTTCTCTATACAATACTATTACTTTTCTTTGTAAAAATTTTTTTTTTCTTTTTTCTTAATTTTTTTTTTTTTTTCTTTTAAGTATATTTTATTTTTACTTCTAACGGTTGATGGCCCAATTCATCCTGTTTCCCTATCCGCAACTGCTCTACCTTTTTCCTACAATAGTTATTCACTACGACTGATTTACCTTTTTCTCTTATAAACGTGTATCCCCCCTTTCCACCTTTTCCATATTTCCATTTATTATCGTCCATTTTATTTATTTACTATTTTCATCTATCACCCTCATTCCCATTTCTCTCTTTAAAAGTCACTTTATAATTATTTTTATTTCTTCCAGTTTCTTTACCATCCCTTTTATTTATTTTTTGTACTTTTCCTCTTCTCCATTCTTCTGAATAATTTTTGATACTCCAGCATACATTTCTGGAAACCCCTATATTTCTTTTAGACCTCCTCTTACTTCCAACCCCTTCACCACAATAATTATATGTTTTCCGTTACTCTTTTTCTAAAATTCCCTCCTTTCTCCAAATCTTTCTTACATTTATTTTGTAGTTTCATTTGTTTTATTTAATTTTTAGATGTCTTCTTTCATTTTTCTTATTTCAACATTAGCTTTTACTTGATTGGTCTTTATGTATTTATTTCATTTTCATTTTTGCTACGCCCGTTTATTTTTGGAGACCTCAACTTTTATTGTTTTTTAAAAATATTTGTAGTTCTTTGTCCGTTTTTTCTTTTCTTTCTATCTGAAGTTGAGTTCTCCAAAACCGACATTTTATTTAATTTTGATGACTTAATTAAAACTAGTTTTTTTAATAACATCACTTTATCGCTCTAGTATTTACCTTGTAGGTATTTCTAATTTATATTACTACGTTAAATGTAATAAGATTCTTATCTAAAGTCTTATCAGGTTGACACTGGGCCAACATCTACGATCTGTCACAAACAAAATTGATTAATTTTGCTAGAACTTATTATAACTGGAGGGTTGTCAAATTGAGGCAAATTGTATGAATTTTTTGTTGTTGAATCTTGTTTTAATTTGAATGCTACAAACGATCGTTGTAGGGGTTTAGAGAAGACCAGGAGAATAATATGTATCATGGTTCCAGATCTAGTGTCTTCTTCCTTTATTGAAAAGTGTAACGCGATAACTACCACATGTGACCAACGTTATTCTCCAATAATTAAACAAAGTCGGTAATAGGTTTTGTATTGGCCAGATTATTTACCAGATCTGAACTCTATTACGGCTGATCCCTGCAATGATCACTTTCAGACCTTAAGAAACCTTTTGTGAGAGTAGTAATTGTTATTGTCAAATAAATAATAAATAAAGGAGTCCAATGGTATTGATCAAATCGAGAATAACAGGCTCAGCCAAAACAGTTAAAAGCAGCTTTGAACAAACATACGGATTACACTGAATTTGAAACTCCTTACCTACTTAATTAAGCCTGTCCAAGGAAGACCATTTCCATTTCGAAAGGCAACCGGAGAAATTGAAGCGACCAACCGCTTACATCTCCCTGAATATAAAAGGTAGATAATAGTTGTGCGAAAATCTGCATACTGAGAAAAGCTAATACTTTCTGCAATATACTCTTGCCAAGATTTCAGAGAGCTTCTTCAACAATTCAATTTAACAATGACCAGATGCTGACGTTAAAGTACTACTGTAGATAGTCCCGTTCCAATGATCTTAAACCATTCTTGCCTTGATCGAGTTTGGCATGGCAGCCTCCTGTAAGCCAACTGAAACTTAACCTTCCTGACCCCTATTATTGTTTTAATTAAATCATATCTAAATGATCGATGTTTCCAAAACCAAATATAGCCCCGCAACATCTCCTTGTACCATCCAATAACTTTAGGCGTATCTCCTAAAGAAATCGCCCTAAGACCTCCCTTATATCTCTTCTTTTACCGCAGGTTATCCCCACTCGAACACCTAACACCATACATTTGGTAACGACATTACAATCATCGCTGTTAACTAAGTTATTACCAAATCAAATCTGCCCAAATCACTTTACAAACAAATGCACAAACTGCCCACCAGTTTGTACTTAAGGCTGTTCTCTCAGGGAGCTTATAAAGTTTATGTAAGATTTATCTCGCTTATGTTTTAGAAATGTTTTCCTGATTTTGAACAAACATATAGCTAATATTATTATTTATTTCCTAAGACATTATTATATAATTTTTTGTATTTATTAGAATGGAGAATATATTATTATTATTATTAAAAAATAATAGAAAAATGGATTTCATTATAAGCCCAAATTTCAACTCAAGCGCGACATAGATAATAATTTTTTTCTGACAACCATACTTTTTTAATTTTTACTTAAAAATCAATGAGAAAAAATTAACATTAAGTAAACGATAATTACTGAAAACTCTTGGAAAATTGTGAAATGAATGTTCTCGCGGGCGAATTTTTCTGAGCGCAACAGGCCAGACTTGAAAACCGATTAATATTAATAGATAAATATAATATTGTTGAATTGTTGATGTCAATTTATTTTGTATATGACGTGCATTTTAAACAGTTTTAGAAACAGAAAAAACAAAATAGCTATTTATGTAACAAGAAATAGAAATAGTGAACCGCCTACTAGAAATCTGAAACTGTCCCGAGTGATAAAACAGCCTTAATGAGATTCAATTATTGATCATCGATCAAGTTAAATACTTGGGACTCATATTAGATAAAAACTTATGTAGAAACCGCATATAACAACAAAGAAAACACAGATCAACCTAAAGTTACACCAAATGCATTGGCTTCTTGGACGCAAGTCGAAGCTGGAAACAGCAAATAAAATCTTGCTCTACAAATGCATACTAAAGCCAATTTGGAAGTATGACGTTTATTTTTGACGATGTGCAAAGCCTTCAAACACCTACAAAGAATTGAGTCGAAAGTTCTCAGAAAAATATTTAACGCTTCATGGAATGTCAGCAACAAAACTCAGGCATATTAACTACCTAGACAATCTCTTAATGATCTAGTCTATCGTCTGAGAGGTCAGATGGTGGTTGATACGGCGATGGCCAACAAACAATAACTAAAAAAACATAAGTAATTGATCATCTCGACATCTTGTATTCACTGAGTGCTGTCATTGGATAGCTTCTCCTCTCAAAGTATTGCTTTTATTCTATTTACTTATAGCTCCTACCGAGCAGCTTGTAAATTTGCACTGTATATAATAAAAAAAAATTAAGGCTTCTACTTTAAGTTTATGTTAATAAATTGATTAATGTCTAAATGCTAGGCATGTTATTTGCAAGTTAAGTCCTCAAGTTCCTGTTGGGACACTCTGTATAAAACAAATCTGGTTTAATAAGGGTAAGTTTCTTAAACCATTTTCAATGAGGTTAGCGTGTTCATGTTCCATCGTTAGAAGGCTAATTTTATAAAAATTAGAGACGATTTAAACGACCCTATTATTCTAGATTCAAAGGTTCTTTATTTACTCAAATAAACGTGAGATTTCAGCATTGTTGTTAACACATTAATATCAACTCTGTATACTATGTGTTAATTACAGTCACAGAAAAACTTATTTTATCGGGCAATGTAGATCTACTTAAAACTTTAAGCAACATTCCACTAAGAATTGATTTCTTTTAATCCGGACAAAAACATATTGGACTTCATTGCAGAAACTTCTTTTTAAAGCAACACAAGTCAAATATTGAACCAATATAAATTTCTTTTAATTAAAAATAAAACACTAAAGTAAATTAAATATTGAGTATAAGAAACTCTTAAAAACATTCTTAAGACTTTTAACTGTCTTATCTAGTTGTTTACATTCTTTTTATAGTGAGTAGAATTAGATTAGAAAACCCGACTGCAAACTTTTTAATTAAAAATTTAACTGGTTTCTGCAAATTGTTAAATACATTGGATTGAATAATTTCATTTCCCTCTATAAGACATTATTGTAAATTTTTGGTAACGGTAATTATTTGAACTTCTTTAAAAGTGAACAAATACAATACTTTATTAAGCTAGAAAGAAAGTGAATAATTTCAGCAATTTAAAGAAAATGCGCGTTTTTCATTTATATACCCAGAATATTTTCAGATTCTTTTTTTATGATTGTCAAAAACGTGATTAGTTAGTTTAAATGGAACACAAGAACTAATTCCACGTTTTTGACAACCACGAGAACAAATTTCCGATTACAATCAACACACGAGCGGTATTCGGTAAAAAAATTGCATTTCAAAAAAAAATTCTAATACAATTAATGTGTATCATTAACCATTTATAGGGATTTATAAAATAAAAATACTTTCATTAAATTTGGGGTTAGTTTTGTTGTTAACAAATTTCCAGATTTTTTTTTATGTTGCTAATGTGAATAATACTTAAACCTAAATTTTCATTGGTTCTTCCGCAATGTTATTGAATTTTCTTTATTAAATTATAATATCTCTTCAGATTCTTGAATGGTACACCTGATTTGTCATTTATTCCCAACCAATTGAAAAAAATATATACTGACATGAAAGTTAAATTTTTGATAGTGTTTACATTTTTCTAATATTTATGTTTGTTTCAGGTAAGTTTCTGAATTTCTTCTATCTTTACCTCGTAAGTATAGTTTTGAATTTTATACAGATATAGTTTTACTTTAGATAGTATCTCCGATTTACTCTGTAAGACCTCTGTCAAAATATTTTGAAAAATAGAATATAGTATTATGTATAATCACAATCTGAAAATTTTTAAAATAGTCGTTTCTGATATTCAGTAATAATCAAACAATAAAACGAAGTATGAGTATGTCGTCATTTGACATCAACAAGCGTATTTTATTTAAAGTATTTAATTTATTCGCTGCACCGCAGCATAGTAAACACACAGCAGTATATTTTGTTTGCTATACCAAGTACCCAAATGGTAATCACTTCGATTTAAAACTGAGGCAGAAATCATATAAACGAGCGGAAATGTATTAAATTGATTATTTAGAGATAACGTAGATTTAGCTCAATAACTTACATGTTGCCTAATTTATATTAGAAACAAAATTGGAATAATTAATACAGGCTGTCCGTTTTTGTGTGTCACTACGGGGATCTCGCTTATCTTAAAATATACGAAGTCGGTTAAATTGGGGCAAAGTTGCGCATTTTTATGCTGAATTACAATCTAAAAATAAATTGGAAATAATCTCCAATAATTTTAAAAATATTGAAAAAAAATGAAAATTTCTGATTTTAGATTTTAATTTTTTGCCGATAAACTAATCAGATTAGACATTTCTAACCAAAACATTATTCAAATACTTTTTCATGGAGAATTAGAATATGACATCACTTTTCCCATTATTTTTAACATAGCGGAGAAACACGTGTCAACTTCATTTTTTCTTATGAACGCTATTTTGGATTTTAATATTTCTAGATGACGTTTATTTTTCTCTTTACACACATAGTAGTCCAGAATAACATTTTTGCCAAAAAAATTTTTTGCAAGCAGTGCTATGGATAAAAACAACGTTCTTTTGTTTGTCTGTTTGGTCACGGCGTTGGAATGAAATTAGTTGTGTTTGATTTTCAACTGATCAATACGCAACAATATTCGTTTTGCAAGAAAATTGTAATTCAAATGAGAACAAATACAAAATAAATAGGCACCTAAAAATTAAAGAATGTAACATCACAAAGACACAAAAACAAAAAAACGTTGTTTTTTCCAAAGCACTGCTTGCAAAAAATGAAAACTTGGATTTTTGGCAAAAATGTGATACTGGACTACCAAGTGTAATACATCGTTATAAAGATAAAAAAAACGTAATCTAGAAATATTAAAATCCAAAATGGCGTTTATAAGAAAAAATGAAGTTGACAGATTTTTCTCTGCCATAATAAAAATAATAGAAAAGTAATGTCATATTCGAATTTTCCATAAAAAAATATCTAAATAATGTCTTAGTTAGAATTGTCTAATCTGATTAGTTTATCGGCAAAAAATTAAAAACAAAAATCAGAAGCTTTCGTTTTTTTCGATATTTTCAAAATTATTGGAGATATTTCAAACTTCTTTTTAGATTGTAATTTAACATAAAAATGCGCAACTTTGCCCTTATTTAACCGACTTCGTATATCTAAAGATAAGCGAGATCCCCATAGTGGCACTCGAAAAACGGACAGCCTGTATATACTGACTTTCAAAAAATTGCAACACCTAAAATTGTTGAACAATTTTATTGAAATTTTTAGGAAACTTCTATTTTCCTGAAACAAAGTAATGGTTAAAATTTAAAAACAAAAGAGCAAAAGCTTAAATTTTTTTCAATAATGGGTTGCTCCTCCGCGATTTGTAATGCACTTATTTAGACGGCTTTGGCAAGCTATCAATCAAGTGATCAATATCTGCTTGTAGTATATCGTCCCAAGCTTCTTGAATCCGCAGCTGGAAATCGTATAAGTTATCTGGAGGGTGTGGTAAAATACCCAGTCGCCTACCAAACTTATCCCATACATGTTCAACGAACGACAAATCAGGCGACCAAGCAGGCTATGGGAGAACGGCAATGATAACTTCTTTCGAAAACTGTGTTGTAGCCCTTGCCATATCAGAGCGCGCGTTATCGTGCTGGAAAATAAGATTTTGCTGCCCCAAAAGATATAGAAGCCCAACAGGTTGGAGCACATTAGCAACGTAACCAGCTGCGTTTTGGTTGCCGTTAATAAAAAGCCAAAGGTGATCTGCTATCATTATATATTACATCACATATCATAACTCCTTGAGTGAGGGCTGTGTTGCGTTCCATAAAAAAATGTTTTTTACGTTCTCTACGTATCCGTCTAACCCTACTACAACTATTGTGGACTCACAAGCAAAATCGGGGCTCGTCACTAAACACAATTTTATGCCATTCTTGCGCCCAATTAACCCTTTCGTTGCACCACTCAAATCTGCGTAGACGATGAAAGTGGTGTAAGAAGAAGACATTAAAATGGACGATATGAACGCAACCCATAAGATCTTATCCGGCGATAAACAGATGACATTGACATCCTAAGTCCTGTACCTCTCATCCAATCATTTGCAATTGATCGATTTGTTAAAAATCTATCTCTTGTGACTAAAACTGTTAAGCGACGTGCGACAACATGTGCTTGGGAAACAACAAAAAAAATACTGCTGGATAGATTTTATTTAAATTTTAACCTTCACTTTGTTTCATAAAAATAGGCCCTTCCTAAATTTTTTTTTTCTGGAAGTCAGTGTAGTTTGAGATCACTTAATATATGTTAAGCTAAACTGAGTAAAATTGCTGCAAGGTCATATTTTTGAATTGGTGTGTGTTACAGTATAGTAACTACACTGCACAAATATACGAGGCTGGTTCAATAAATACACGTTCGAACGGTGTTACATGTAAGCGGTTTATTTACACTAAACAAAATTGCCATTACTACAAAGACATGCATCCCACTGCTTCACAAGACGCTGTATACCGGTGTGGTACCAGTCCATTGGCTGTTCGCGGAACCATTTCAAAACTGCCTGCTTGACTTGAGCGTCCGACTGGAATCGCTGTCCCTTAAGTGCCTTCTTCAATGGTCCGAAGATATGGAAGTCACAGGGTGAAAGATCCGGGCTGTAAGGGGTGCTCTAAAATCTCCCACCTCATCCGCTCCATCTGTGATTTGATGATGTTAGCTGTATGCGGCCTTGGCAAATCCGCTGTCGATTGTCGCCCATCTGTGAACTTCCGACACCATTCCACGACTGTGGTTTTTGAAGGACACTCTCCACCATAAACATTTTGCATTCTCCCATAAATCTGAACTGGAGTGTTGCCCTCAGCATGCAGAAACTGTATGACTGCTCGGTAATCGGTTTTGGACGCTCCAACTATAAGACCTGCCATAATGAAACGCGCACAACAACTGTCTCCTGTACGAATATCACGAGGGATGTGTCACAATAGACAGCTATATAGCAGCCGCTGGCCTACGCATATTTGTACGATTATAGCTCCACTAACAATCGTTTCACAGCGCTCGAACGTGTATTTATTGAACTAGCCTCGTATATTTTTTTTGATGATACATAATGGTTAAGTTTTTGGGATAGAAAATGTTTTTAAAAAAATTTTCAAACCGAAGTGAGAATAAATGCTTAGACACGGATTTTTAAGAAGAAGGCTTTTTAAGTAAAAGGGAAAGAAAAAGAAAAAAAGTGAAGCATTCCTTAAACAATTTAAAAGTAATTTCAACAAACTTCAACTATTGATAAATATGTTCTTTTTTGATGTGTTTAATATTCACTTTTGGTGTGAAAATGGATGGGCAACATGACGTCTTGGCGATGAAACATTCGCGCTTAGAAGTCGGCGTTTAATCGTCTTACGTTTTGCATTATGTTCTAGTATCTGGTTACTCACATGAAAGTTACAACCTTTTACGTTTCTTTCTTCTAGTTTTTGTCATTTTCTTCTTTTCTTCTTTATATTTAAAATAAGTCCCTTTTCGCAATTTTTTTAAAAATGGTTGCTTGGTTTTTCTTTTAAATTTATCCGCCATTTTCCATTTTCCTTTGTATTTTTTCGTACCACACACTTAATATTTCTGATTTTCATTTCTTAGAATCTACACATCATTAATCTATATAGCTTAATTTGTCAGAATTTGGTTCAATTTTGTCGAACTATAGTGTCAACATCTTTTAATTTTTCTATTGCTTTATCTTTACTCTGTTGTTTCTATTTTTCAATACCTTTTGAACAATATGTTTAATGCATGCGGCACATCATTCTTTTTTACAGTTCTCCTGTTGTTATACTTTGGTAGACATGAGTTTTTTCAGCGTGCTCGTAGTTTTTTGTCTGAATTTATTTAAGTGCAGTTAGAACACGACTACTCCCCACAACTTTATAGCTTATAAACTAAGAACTTATGTGTTTTTTCCCATTCTTACGTATCTTAAGTTTCCATATTTCATTAGTTCCATTAAATGACTTTTATTGTTTCTCAAAGTTTTTAACCATTTTATATAATTTATCTAACAAATTACCATTCTATGCTTTGTGCAATATTTCTTTCTTTGTTTCACTACGTGTCTAAAAATTTTGAAACATTTTTTCTAAAATTCTCTTAATTTTGTTTATTTTTTTTACAATTTTTTTCATTTTTGCATTCTTTTTTGAGGTCTTGTTTCTTTTATTACTCTTTGATTTCCTCTTATTTTTGTATTTGGTCTCTCGACATAATTTAGTTCTCCTAGTAGCATAAAATATACTACATATATTTGTTGACTATGCTAGCTAAATATACAAATGTCACACTTTTCAATATTGACCACTTATACAGGGTGTCTCTAAATAAGATGTCATAATTTTTAGTGCGTGTTTCTGACGCAAAATTATGACAAAATGTTTATATAAACATGTTTCCGAAAATTGTAACGTTCGAAGTGTAAACGCTCCTCCTGTGTACACACTTCCTTAACCCAATTTCGAGGGCATTACTTTGTATTGGTTTCCGGCGTTGATAACTTAAAACTGACCACGATTGGTCCGCTGCATTTGAACGCTTCCGGAAAGCATGTACTAAATCAACCGTTCACGAGGGAAAAGATAAACCCTCATCTGAAAATTTCCTCGCTTAAAGGGGTAATCAGGCCGATGGTAAAAGATTCTGAAACCCTTCAACGTTTTAAAAACTTTATTTTGTAGGTAAAACATATGATACCGCATAAAGTGGCTTTTAAAATTTGCTAAAAGGTTGTGCTCCACGTGAACTGTTCAATAAGCACGTCCTGCATTTTTCAGGCTAGGGGACGCTTTGCATCAGGTATACGATTGCCCTCGGGGTTTATCTATCGCTAACATCCCTATGTTTATTCTAGAGAGGGTGGTTTATGTCTCCCTATGTCTTCCGGTTGTTCCTTCGTCAACTTGTACGGCTATTGCGGGTCTACTCATGGCTTTTGGAGGCGTTATGCCGAAATAGCTACCCACGAATACTCCGTCAGATTCGCAGACCACGGTGGAGGCTCATTCCGAACCGTCAGTACCATTGAGAGCAAGAGTAATATTCCTACTGCAGCGTGGAAGGTCAGAGGTTTTAATATCTTTTTAATTGCGCGTGAACCTGCAGTCGACCTATCACTTAAGTAGAAGTCCCCCCTTGACACCAACTATCAGGCGCGAACGTAGAAAATTTATTGCGGATTATTTGTCGCTTGAATGAGTAATTGCGTAATATACCTGGAACGTTAACTAGTTATAGATAAGAGTATTTAATACCTACGTGGTGTATAAGTCGTGTAAGAATTTAAACCTCAATCTTAATTAAGCCGAACGCATTTAGTTCCATTAACCCTCCCGGTACGAGCTCGTTCCCAGACAGGCCAAATTTAACAATCGTTTAAACTTCGCGGTGACTGAATTAGTTTTAAAACTTCCCTTACACGTCTTCCTTAAATTAATGTAATCTGTAACGTTACTCAGTATCATAAATCGACATACATTCTAGGTTAAGTTTACCATAGGCGTACCTTCAGTACGCGAAATATCAATTTCATATACAAGACAGTGGCGTAGCAGTGGTAAATATTTGGGTAATTCTCTTTACTTTAACTTGTAATTCTATGTAGCTCTAGTCATTTTCGTGTTACCTGAATGTTTAATGCGGTACGTTACCCGTTTTAGCTCGTGTATATTCGTAATATATCTGTGTTTATTTAATGCTGTGAAATATCACTAATTCGTTTGTGTATTAGGGTGAATAAATATTGTGTGAAGGTTTCTTTGACTTTATGTCAAATTTTTTCGTGATTTGTTCCCCTTTTTCTGTATATTCTGCTGCGGACAGTTAGCTGCTGACGTTTGGTTCTGAGTCAGATTCTTCTCTCCAGCGTTAATCGAACCTGTCGCCCTACCTTTTTAATTTTTTTCCTATAGGTTCTAGGAATAACCTTGACTTTCCTAACCCGCACCCTACTCTCCACTGAAGGGCATACTTTCCTAACAACTGACCGTAACAAAATGCCTCGCTTTTGATATACAGAGTGTTGAAGTAAAAACAAAATGGAATTTTTTTAATTTTTAGAGAACGGTTTTTTGAAACTTTACTACAAATTTTAGCCAAATGTTATAGTAGATTACGGCTAATAATCTTGTATAGAGCATTTTTTTTGGTAATTTCTAAATTTTATAGACATTTGGAACATTTTTTCGATTTTCTTGAATACGGTTCGTTCTAGCGAAATGCAATAAAACATCCTATTTTCTAAGCTATTTATTGTTTTTTCTAAAAATAGTGAAAATTTTTTTGACATTTCACACACCATTTTTTTTTGGAATACTTAAAATTTTATGCGAAAACCAAAAATAAAATAAAAATTGAGGCACTGTATTTCAAATAAATAAGTTGGTATCCATTTCCGGTGAAACCGCCAAGAAAATATTTTCAGTAAGTAGACCATGTCCATTTGTATAAAGTTACAAGTTTTCAGCTGAATCGGTTTTTTCGTTTTCATTATTCGTGTAACATGCTATCGTCGAGACACACCCTGTATAAGTAATAATAATAATAATAGTTCAAATAATACCGATAAAAATTTTACTTTTACGCTTTGAAATTATTGATATACACAAATTACATTAAAAAACACTTTTGATTGAAACCAAACCAATTTGTTCAAAAAGTGTAATTTTTTATTATTATTGAAATCTCAATTTCAAAAATTTATTAACTAATCCTGCTATCGTAATAAAGATATAATTCCAATAAAATTACAAACCAACTTAATGTTTATGTATTCCGATCATACATGTAGCATCTTATACGCCAAAATACTTTTTCCTTACTTTCCCAAGACACATTCGAAATTGGATTTAGTTGTGCAAATAATGCTTTATGCTTTTAAACTTTCTCATACAAAATCATAAAAGCTATTTTGCAATTTTCTACCGAAACCTTAACGCCTTCTTAAAGAAAATTTTAATAAAAGCATTTGTGGTTTAAATAACACATTCAAAATTCAAATAAATGTGTAAATTTCCTAGAATTTTTTTAATCTAGTATACGTCAATCGTACTTTATGATTTTAATTTAATATAATCTTGTGATTTTAAAACATAATTCGTTGAATCGAATTTTGTTTCTATGGTTACATTTAATAAATAAGTATTAATTAATTCAGGAGGTAATTAATTACTTGGATAGCAACAAAAAAGAACTAAACATTTCAACAGAACATTTATTATAACTACGACTGTTGGACCAATTAGAATCGTAATCAATCACATTAATCAATTGGAACAACTTGATTTCTTATAACAACCCCTTCTTTCTCTTCTACACTTGCCCTTTAGTTTGCTTTCATCCGCTGCTTTTTTTCATCTAGACAATAGCTTGTTCTCAAAATAATGGCTCGCAAAATGGCATGTTTTTGGTGAACCTAAGATAGGCAGTTTCCTCCATGTAAAACAATTTCAGCTTGGGTTTTATGAATTCCCAAACAGCGTCTGCTTCCGTCTGGTAATAAGCGTTCTGTTCAAATATCTACAACAGGATTAACCTCGTTTTCATTGTTATAATACACAATAAGGTAAGTCCACTCCCGTCTGAGCCGTATAGTTCTGCCCAGCATTGGTAAAAATACTTATGGATTCTCTTCAGCCTGTGTCCAGAAGGAATTACTTCTAGAAATCGATTGTTTTTTTTGTGGGGAATTTCAGACCGCCAACAAAAAAAAAGAACAAAAGGAAATACGGATCAATGTAGTGCATTAGATTTGTAGAGAATACATTATTTATAATAGGTAGAGCAGCAGCTTCCGGCTTCGTCAGAGAGTGGGCGGTTTTTAAGAAGTTCTAAGAAATTAAACTGCTGTCTAACAAGGTGTCACCTGCTGGGTAAAAGAAATAAATAAAACCACCAACAGGAGATCAACAGGTTTTACTTAAAACCTAATACGCTAGATCAAACACAACAATTAGTCTTAAGAGAAAGACAAACAATTTAATAAAACAACAAAGAAATTTTATAGTAATAGGTGAATGAGACAGAAAAAAGAGATCGTCAGATGTATTTACGTACGTTAGCTGTAGCCTTGCTTAATAATAAAGTAATTTATACAAATAATGTATCGGATTCACAGGTAAGTCACACCAAACGTAGTGTTAATGTTCCAATTAAGGATTGGCTAATAGGAATACTCTGTGTACATATATCACTTATACACGGTGATTTATCTAGTCGAACATGCAACGACACTGACTTAAACTAAGATTGAAATGGGTAAGTACCTCCCGCAAACCGAAAAGGCCTTTTGCTTTGCGTCAACCGTTCCGAGTGAAGCGCACAAGCCCCTATTGAGCTGGTTATAAACGTTCGGTTGTGAAGAGTACCATCGAATAAGGTTTTATTTAAGAACTAAAGATCAAAACCGTTTCGTGTCGTATGTACATGAGCTGATTTAGTCGGATATAAACTTAACCAATTTTTTGTATTGGAAAACTTGTAACACACATAAATGAGTTGTGTAAAATTCAATTTAAGATGTACGCTAAAACCACCCGTGCAGCAAACGTAGAAGAAGAAAAATGTTCGTTTTTTGTCTAGGGAACGAACTCGAATTTTATTTTCAACCAATCGAAGATTAGCAAAATGCGCGCTAAATGCGACTTTTGTTGTAACATATTAATCGCGACATACCTGTAACATATTGCTCTCGACACACGTTTCATATTCAGAAAATAAAACGGTAACAGCCTTAACATTTGGACATTTGATTTCGATTATTCCATCCAACCCTATCACCCCATCATGAGATTCGAAAATCCCATTTGCAGTAGAAATGAAGAAGCAACATGGGAGGGTTGGATTTTCACTAAGAACCAAATTTTCTTCATCCGGACTCCTCTGGCGCAATCTTTACTAATTGTGTTCCCGTTACTTGCCTTTTTGTACCCAACAATTTCTTACATATGCTATAGTTGGTGATGGAATCTCGTAGTCTAAAGATTTTGCCTACTTTACTGCCTGTGATTCTATATAGTGTCTGCAAAAACCAGATATAGTCGACCCCAATTGGCCATGAGTTGCTTTTTCTGTTTCATTACGTTCCTCATAAAGGACCATTAGACTCGCCAGCTTATCTTCACAAATTTCTTGAAAGAGCTTAGGATTGTCATCTTCCAAATGGGGCTCAAAGCTATTTGGACCATCGTGACGATCATTTGGTTTCATACATGTTTTTTTATGCTGCGGTTTTGAGCTCTTCAATTGTTTCTTGCGTATCAATTCCTTATGTGTTTTGTCAACAAGTGACTTGGATAAAACATTCCAACGTTCTGGGACTTCGGCATGATGGATAACGCAAAACAAATCAGGAAGCCAACGGGTTCAGACAGAAAGCACAGTATGGTACAGCGCTGTATCCATTCTTTTGAGATACTTGCTCTGCAAATGCTTTGCAATCCTCAAGATTACAGAGTCACAAACATTCCTGGTCTTATGCGGAAGAAATCTCTCCGACTTGCTGGCAACGTTGTCAAATATTTGTTTTAGGTCCCACCACATCTGAGACCCCTCTAATTGCTTAGGAAGATTAATAATCTATCTCAAGTTGCCTAGCCAAAGTACTCTGCTTGACTTTGCAAAAACTCATTTTGTAGCTTCGATGATCTCCAAACTGGTGGTTTGTAATGTTCAGTATGTCTTTTCTCAGCGTTACCCAAGTTGAAGGATCCTTTTTGTTGGTTTGGTTGGAGTTATTGTGTGCAACAGCAGAGACAAGTGACGTGCACATTTTTTTAATATTAGCCTTGAAAAGCTTTTAGTGTTCCAAACTAAACTTCTGGGAGGAAGAATAATTAAGATGGGTCTTGCGGAGATATTTGTACACTCAACCTTCCGTACTGTGACGCCAGGGTATCTAACTTTGTCATACACCTCGTGAAAGACGCAGCTATCGTCATCGCTCACCATGTTCTTGTAAACTGAATTGTGAAAAACAAAGTTTTGTTGAAATTTTTCCGCAATGATGGAGGATTCCATAGACTGGGTGTCTGGAGTCGGGGTCCTTGGTGGTGTTTGTCATCTCACCCAATACGCATTGTTGGCAGTACTTACTTTTTATCCCAAACTATAATACTTTTTCCGTTGCTTCTTGAATGATCACTGCTATTTCAGTATTGCAGTCGTACGAGTGCCCATAACTTCGCTTAGACCAACTTTCGTCGACAACCACTGTTATTGCTGCTACTTTCCCTTTATCAATTATGACATATTGTTTATAAATATGGGTATATGCTATTAAAACCTAACCCAACATAACCTAACCTAACCCTTTTTTATGGTGGTTTAAAAATGCTTTTATGCACACCTGATCTAATTCATGTAGTGTGTGACTCTGATAAGTCAATTAAAACTCTACCTATACTTAGTTCACTTTTCTTTTCAATTTTTTTAGTACTACTTTTAAAAGAATCATCGCCTGTTACAATTTGCATTATGTAATACAAGGGAGAACTCAAAAGTAACGGGAATCGGGCTGTGGTGGGAAGAAAGAATGGGGGACGTCATTGTTTGATCAGGTATGCGTTAGGAAGGCGTCTCCTGAGTTAGTGTGCAAAGTTCTGTCGCTGTGAGTGTATCAGTTCATCTGTAGGAATTTTTGTAGTAAAACACCTTTTTCCATTTCGGCAAAAACGTGATGGCTGATTGTCGAGAGCAGCGCGCGGCTGTGAAATTTTGCTCTCTGTTAGGGAAATCTTCCGCAAAAACTATTATAATGTAGGTCTGCTTATGGGGATGCTGCCTTAAGTAAAACTAGAGTCTACGAGTGGTTTTCACGTTTTAAAAATGGAGAAATTTTAGTTGAAGACCAACCCCGTTCAGGGTGCTTCGTAACGTAAAGAAGTGACGATAACGTCGACAAAGTCAATGCTCTCGTACATGAAGACCGTCGCCGAACCATTGATCAACTCTGTGACATAAGTGAAATATCATGAAGTTCAATTCAGAGGATTTTATCCGAAGATTGTACATGGAAAGAGTTGCAGCCAAATCTGTCCTTTGCCTTCTCACTGGCAAGCAAAAGGAACGGCGAGTTCAAACATGTTTGAAGTTTTAAAATCAGCTCAAAGAAAACCCTGATTTTTTTCCAAGGTGGTTACTTGTGATGAATCGTGGTGTTATGGATACGATCCCAAAACAAAGCAGCAATCAAACCAGTGGAAATCATAATAATAAATAAAAAAGTTATCACAAAATTCCCGTTTCCTTTTTGGGTCCTCGTATTGTTTCCTTAAATTTACATTTTATAAAATTGGAGATCACTTTCTTAATGCATTGTTCTTTCTCATTTAGATTGTTCCATTTTTCTTGTCACAACCGCGGGGTGTTTTCTTTAATTTCTGAAATATTCTTAGGATTAATTTGACCTATATTATTCTCTATTGCAGTTTCTTCTAGAACAATTAAATCTGCTAGAAAACATCCAGTAATTGCTTCCAGAACTTCTGCTCAAATGGTTCTATATGTTGCTGTATTTTCCTTTAAGTTTTAGAGCTACATTTATGTAAGCCGAAGACCACATTGCTTCTTCTGGAGTCAATCTCTTCTAAAAATTGAGGCCTCTGAATTTAGGTAGAATCTTATTTAACTGAGGTACTTTTTTTGCACTTTGATATTACGTAATTTACATGTTAGCCAGGATCTATGTTATCACCTAAAATTGTTCCTGTTTGACAATAACATTGTTGATGTTTAATGCTATAGCAGTTTTTTTCCTAAGTCCTTTACCATTACTAGTTTTATTTTTTCAGTAGCCAAATTGTAACCATTGATGTATTATTGTAATGGTTTACTACTAAGTCGTCAGCATACGTATTAGTTTTTGCCCCGTTCGTAAGTTCAACGTTAAGGACATCATATTCCACACAGTTGCTCCTAGGAGTAATAGTAGTGGGAGTCCTGTTCTAACCGCAAACTTAGTGTTCTTCCAAATCAAGGTTTTCTATTTCTTATATATTTGTCGATAATCTTCATTAGTTCTTCCAATATTGATTTCTATTAAAATGCTTTTATGACCTTGTCTCACGGGGTCTAGTTAAATGCATTTCTAATTTTGATTGCAATAAAAAATATGAATTTGCTCTTGCTTTCATTAATTATGTGTTTAACCTTTTTGACAGCCATTATCGTAGATTATCTAATGCCGTACTACTTTTTGGGAAGTTCTCGTTTTACTTGTAGTTCAACAATGAGCCCAATGCCCAATGAGATTGTGTCAATCTGACTGATAGGTTAATAACTATAAACTTTATCAAAAAATACATCATAAAAACTTCTTTCAAAAACCACAACACTTTAAAATTTTCTTTAACAAATTCAAAGATAAAACTACTTTAGATTATTCTGAACTTGTTTATAAAATTAATTGTAAGGCTGCAATTAGTGCTACATAGGACAAACTATACAATGTAGATGCCAACATAAAGATTTGATTTAAACTAAACTTAAAACACCACTTACATATCAAATTACGTTGTTAATAATATAAATATATTTGAAATCGATATAGAAAAATTGAATTTAACTTATCACTATTTAATTCCAAATAAAAATAATAAAACATTCGGATTATTCAAAATTAATACAAACAATTGATTAAAAAATAAACCAAACTAAAATAAATTAAATAATAAACAGATTAAAAGTTAAATCTAATAATGAAAATAATAGGCAAAATTTAGAATAATTGAAACGCATTTGGTTTATAAGAAAAAAGTTTATTCAACATTAAAACAAATTAAGGTGTGCTTTTCCATCTACATCAACATATCAAATATAAAATAAGTAAATTGCAGGTTGGCAGAAAGTTAACTTCTTTCGCCGTCGTAACTAAATTTTCTGCAACCCCTTTTTATGTAAATAATTTTTTTAGTTTTGCTAAACTTTCAAAATTTATTAACACCGGCATTGCAAATACAATTGCAACTCAATATAAAATTTAATTACTTCTTCAATTAAACTTGTTATTAATTTTTTCTTATAAAACAACTTGTTGCAATATTATGTTCAATTTGTGGTGACCACGAAATTTAGAACTTTTTGTACGTATTTAAATGAAAACTTGTTTTTAGGTATAACAAAATTGTTTTCAAACAAAAGTTAGGGACGTAATTAGTGGTTGAATTCTGGTTTTTGCTTAAAATAAAATGAACTAATTATTTGTGTAATGTTACAAATTTCCACACGAATAACTGCGTCGTTACTCTAATTAAAGTTTATTATTTGTTAATGATATTCTTTAAAAAAATTGTATTTAATTGATGTAAAACTGTTGACAAAATCATAAATTTATTTATCGAAATTACTGTATTATTATTTGTTAGATGACGTGCTCAACGGTACTACTTTTTTCAGGAAGTAAAACTGAACATGTACTTTTCATTTATTAAAAAATATCAACTTTGAAAGATATTAAGAAAAAAAGTCGAACGAAATTGTAAAACTTTTAGATCAACACAAGCAATATCTAATAAAATACTGAAAACATTTCTTTGATTTAACAGTAGTACATCAAATAGTGATTTATTTAGAAAAAAATTAGGCTAATCGGTTATATTTAATTTTGTACACGTAATTAGATTAACAATAATCAGTATATGTATATTTGGCTGTTATTGATTCTCTTACAATTCTATTGCAATTAAATAAATGTGTCATTATCCAATAAAATTTAATAAACATCTTTTCTTTAGTAAAATAAATTAAAGTACAAAATATTTTTACAAAACGTTAAATTGGCGACATCTAGAAAGAAACTCTGAAACCTAAAGTTTCAGACACTGTATAATAATGTAATATAAATAAATTTCTCTTTTTCCTTTAACCGTCGTCGTTACTTGTTTTACACGGCCAGAAAAGTCGAACACGAAACTTTTCTACGATTTCCAATTCAAGTCAGTTTGTTTTCATTTCCGTAACAAATTTCTTTTTTTAACACATTTATTTTTTTTTCATTGTGTTTTAATCGTTTTTAACTTATTAAAAAATTGATATTAATTTTGATTTAATTATCTAAGAACATTTTTATTTATTTTTGACGTATTCCTTCTGAAAATGTGTGTAATGTTTTAGCGAATAAATAAATCTGGAAATAAAACTTACATTTTTTATAAATATTACTTACGTTAAAACAATGTAGCAAAACATATGTGTCTAATTAAATTTTTTGGGCATCTATATCACGATTTCCTTCTATGACATTTACCATGAAAAGAAATGTTCGTGTTTTCTTGTTATATTAAAAAACACTGTTGATTATTTTAGTTATTGTGTTTCCTTAAATTCCCTGCACTACCAGACAAAGCTAAAATCAATAAATTTTCTAGTTCCTAGGTTGATTCAATCCTCTACGATAATCAACACTTCATTAAAATTCACAATACTGAAAAATGTACATAATCAAAACGAACTCTTAATATTTATTACAAATAAAGATACAGGGTGTTAAATCGGAAACTGTTTATAGATAGTAATAGTTTTATAAAATACTCAGTGCTAGGTAAGTAAAACCCTATATTGACAGAAACCCCAGAACTAGGTTTGTCGAAAAGTACAATAATATATACGCTGGTCTATTTAAAATAAAGGAATTACTTTTTGTATAACCGAAAATAGTAGGACGGTTAAATATTTAAGCTCAATTGGGCGTCTTTGAATATTTTTTTACTTACGTCCAGTTTCTTTAACATAAAAATAATTTTTCCAACGTGATATAATTTCTGAACCGTTGATTATAAGTAAAATATTTAAAGTCAAACCAAAAACTATTTAATTATTTATTAAATTACTAGTTACGTTCAACTTAATAAAATTTTCCATAATTTATATAAATTAATGTCTGAAACACGTTCATTGAATTTATTGACAAAAATTTGGGAATTAAAGCACCAAACTTTAAAGCTTCGCAAATCATTTTTGTGGGCTTTTATATTAATTACTTAACAAATTTGTCCTAATTATGTAAAATCTTCATAGTTGCCATTAGCTTTGCCTTCCTGAAACGAGTAATATTTATTGTTATGTAGTTATAAACTCATTGGTGATTTATTTAAAATAAACAGCTGCCAATTAAAAAAATGTCTGGGGGGAACTCAGTGAATGTTGCAGGGTAATAAACATTGTTTTCTGCTATGAAAAACCCTCTTTGTAAAAAAATATCTGTACCTATACAAAAAATTCAATTAGTAGAAGAATTTTTAAAAAATTACAATATTTAGACATTTTAGGGGTCTGCGAGTCATAAAATATTTAAAAAATATCTCTAACCCTAATCACCGAAAAACCCAAAATACAGTTAAATTTTCTGCTTAGAATTTTTCTAGTTCACAAAATTAATTATACAGCGCCAAAAAGGTACGTTGCTAAACTCACGGACGCGGTAAGTATACATAAAACGCGACAAAATTTATGAATGTCATGCATAAAAGAATTAACTTAACTTGTATAAATAGGATGTCTTCGGTGTTCGACAGTTAATCGGCAGATGTGACAGCTTCCGTATCCAAATCTAATATTTTATTATCCAATGAAGTAGAAGAAAACTAAAATGGACTCTGTTGATAACAGTTACTAGGCTGCTCACAACGAACCAGATAACAGGCTTATCTTGGATGGTGTCTTTCACCAGAAGGCGGTCCAAGGTAGGTTGAAATTCCAACGTTGGTGAAAATACCAGACTTACTTCAATACTTTATAATTTTCGGATTATTATCCTTGCCAGCATAACCTGAATTAAAGATCCATTGATTAATTACAACCGAGTGACCAGTAGAAAAAGTCAAAGGGAAAACTCACAAAAACAGAAAAAAGTGCCTGCAATTAATAGAACCCGTGATAACAAATATTTTATTAAAACAAAATAAAGAAAAAAAGGCACTTACACAGGAACAGTAGTCGAAGACTTATTTCCTAATTTGATGAAATGGGATAATTTTAGTTTAATCAATATTACAAAACACATGTCTAATTGTTTAATTTTTAGACAACATTTATTTACGACAATCAGCAAATAGGAAATGAGGTATAACTTTTGCGAGCAAATGAAGATAAATAAATCATCGGAACTGGCAATTTCAAACAACCAAAATCCTCAGAAAACTTCCCAACACAAAAATTCACATTCAAAGGCATGAGTGTAAACACGGCTGTCTATACTGTACGGAGAAATTGGTCTATACATCAATTATTTGCGAAATAATACCGTCACAGACTTTTTAAAATTTTAGTTTTTGGTTTTCTAGAAGATTCTTCGTTTTGATATTGTTTTGCTTTTTTGACAAAAAATGGGTCAATTTTGCAAAATGATTAAAGAGGCCTATTAATAAGAGTGACCATACATTTTGAGAAGATTCTGAATTTGGCAGCACAAAAAGCGTGCCAGTCGCTATAAAAAACAATAATGAAATAAAAATTTAATATTTTTGTATATGTTGTGGGTTTTTCATTTGATTTTATGTGAGGACGAAGTGTTTGAATAACCAAAAAACTATCTAGTCGTAATTATTTGCGATAGCTGATGAAGTTGTATGCATGCTTACTTATTAAACACGTCAATCATAATTAATACGTTTATTTACATTCAGGCAATATAAACAAAGTAGAGTAAATGTTTAAATTGATTAAAATTGATAGTAATAATTTCAATGATTACGTTAAAAAATATTTTTTACCCTGAGAACTATTCATTTTATTGATCTACAATTCATAGAGGACACATCAAAATTATATCAGCAGTAATTTTTATGCTAATCATGGTACCGTTTTTTTAAATGTTAATGAATTCTAGTTATTTTGGCTACTCCATCCCTTCCATCTTCTCCAACACTTCCATCATCTATTGTTTACTCCTTCCCTTTCTCTCCTAGTAGGTAACTTCCATTCCTTTTCCTCTTGTTTTTGTTTCCCTAAACATCCTTTCTTTTATATGGCTAACAGGGATTATAAAGTTGTTCCCATTTATCCAAAGTCACACCCGGCATAACTCTCTCCTCATAACGTCATCCAATATTTATTTTCTCTTTTCTTCATTATCCATAAATTCTGAACCTTGCAATCATTCTTATTTCTATCTGGTTCCTTTTCCTTCTTGTTATAAAATCTATGGTGTCTTGTCTGTCATTATTTTTATGTATCTCCTCAAGCTTATATTTTCCTTCCTTTGTCTCTTTGTGCTTCTTTCCTGCCTCTGTGCATTCTTTATCTCTTTGCGATTATTTCTTCTTACCATCTTTCTCACCCCCCTTTTAATCTCTTTATCTCTTCTCTCGCGTGAATCCTACTCTTTCATAGTATTTTTCTTCTTCTCTTCTGTACCATATTTTACCTTATGGCTTCTCGATCTCTTCTAAACTTCATAAAGTGATTTCATGCTTCCGTCCTACCACACCATTTTTTTCTATTAATAACTTAGGGCTATTTGCCTTCCTCGTATTGTTTCCTTATTTTTTCTATTATCTAGTTCTTCTCTCTACTATATACCCCCGGTGTTCCTTCTCTAGTCCTAACGTCCACTTCCACTATTTCTCCTTTATTTTCACCAGCTTTTGCCATTTCCTACTAACCCCAAATCTCCGCTCCATACAGTACCACACTTCTTACCAACTTTTTAAACATCCATCTCCTTTTCTTATATCTTTACCAAATATCCTTTTTCCTAGAACACAATACTTGTTCCTAATATTCTATTTCCTTTCTATTTTCATCTCTTTATATGGTCTCCATGGTATTTGTTTATCATAATCGATGCTGTAAACTCTAAGTAATCTATTTCTTGCTCTACTCTTTCTACCTTGTCCCCCCCCTACCATTCTAACTTCCTTTCGTCTTTCCTTTTCTTTTTCTTCAAATTCCATAATTTTTGCTTTCCCGACATTTGCTGCTAGTTCTTTATTTTCTAGGTATTTCTTCATAAATTTAACTACTCTCTTATCTCGATTCTTTCATTTCTCGCTATTGCTAATAACAATGTCATCCGTCACAAGCTAAAACTTATATATCTTTCTCTTCCTATCTACTATCCCGTCCTACTTGCCATTTTTTTTTTCATTTCCTCATCAAATTTGCTGACATGTATCATCAAGAAGTAAGATTAAATTTAGTGGACATCCCTGTTTTAGTCCTTTTTCTGTTCTATATTTTCATACCTTGCTTCCTAAATACACTCGTTCTACACCTTGTTTCTTTGTATATTTCCTCTATTGCATTTTTTTATATCTCTGTTTATTCCTACCTCCTCCATCCTTTTTCATAATCCCCTATTTCCACATTATCAAATGGTGCTTTAATATCTAGAAAATAATGAGTACATCTTTCCTCCTTTCTTTGCTAACTCTTTATTAAGTTATGTGTTTTAATATGTATATATTGTCTATGAAGAAACCTTCTTTCCTTTCCTAAACTGTAAGATTTGCCAATCCGAAAATAACATTTGTTTCTCTTCTATTTTTTTTCCATTTTTATTTAACTATTTCCGCATATATCTTATAGCCCGCATTCATTATGCTCACCCTCTATATTTGTTCGCTTTCTTCCTATCTCCCCTTGTAAATTGGGCATAGGTTGATTGCTGTTTCATTTTTTCGTGAAACCCTTAAACCTATTCCATATGTTTCTCGAATACTTTCTATTTACATTTTCTCTCATTCCTTCTCCTCCTATGTACCTCCATTATTCTTCTTGTATTCAATCCGTCTCTTTTTGCTTTTCCTTTTTTTACTTTATTTATTGCTCTCTCCATTTCTTTCTTTTTCTATTCCACCCTTTCTTTGTCTTATCCTTTTTTTCCGACTTCTTCATCTTAGCTGATTTTTCTACTTCTCTCTTACTATCTTCTTAAGAATTGTTCTTGCCATTTTTTCCCTCATCTATATTTGCTTCCCATCCTTCCTGTTTTTTCCTTCTTTTTATTAATGAATTCCTATTATCTGTCCTTCATTTTTAATTTCTCTAATCTTTATGTCGGGTAGTTTTTTATGTCCTCTTTAATCTTTTACACATATTCCCTTAATAATTTTCTTTAACCTTTGTATTCATCTATTTCTATCTTTCCTTTTTTTAAATTTTCTTCTTCCTTTGATTTAAATTCTTTTTCACCTTCTCGCATTCTTCGTCTCACGTTCAATCTTTTCTTTTTCCCTAATTTTTGTTTTCTTAATCTACACTTTATCTTCTCTTGCCAATTCCATCCTGACTGTAATTCTTGCCGTCTCTTCCTCCAATTCTCCTTTAGTGTTTACTTCCCTCTTCCATTTCCTTTTATGATCTTTTTTATTCTTTGAGTTCATGCTTTCTTTTCTCTCCATACCTCTGCTTGTTCTTGTAATTACTCTTGGTCTCCTCTTTCCATCATGCACTACTTCTACCCGGCTGATGGTCCGATAGCAATACGTAACTGAACGAAGTATTACCG
>JALBCR010002625.1:0-111655 GCA_030710515.1 Abscondita cerata | reverse complement strand
AATTTCTTGCCATGCATTTCTTGCTGTTTTTCACTCTCTCCTACTAACTTCTTACAGTGTTCTTCCCATTTTTCTCCATCTATATTTGCTTCCATCCTTCCTCCTTTTTCCTCTTTTTATTAATAAATTCCCATACCTGTCCTTCATTTTTAATTTCTCTAATCTTTTATCTCGGTTTTGTTTTTATGTTCTTCTTTATTTTTACACATATTTCCTTAAAATTTTCTTTTAACCTTTTGTATTCATCTATCTCTATCTTTCCTTTTTTCCATTTCCTTCTTCCTTTTCTTAATTCTTTTTTCCCTTCTCGCATTCTCCGTTCCACCAATCTTTTCTTTTTCCTAATTCTTGTTTTCTTAATTTATACTTTATCTTCTCTGTTGCCAATTCCATCCTGGCTGTAATTCTCTCCATCTCTTCCTCCACCTCTCCTTCAGTATTTACTTCCTCTTCCATTTCCTTTTTATATCTTTTATACTCTCTTCAGTCCATACTTTCTTTTCTCTCCATACTCTTCTTGTTCTTGTACCTCTTTCTCTCCCTCTTCCATCATGACTACTTCTAGCGGCTGATGGTCCGATTCTATCTCCTCTCCTATTCTTAGTGTTTCTATGACCTCCTTACTTTTTTCGTTTATAATCACATAATCTATTACTGACTGGCCTCTTTCTCCCACATATGTAAATTCTCCTTTTCCTTCTTCTTCCAAATTTCCGTTCATTATTGTCCAACCTCTCTCTTCACATAGTTCTATCAAAATTTTTCCTTGTCCGTTTATTTTCTTATCCATTGATATCCTATTTCTTATCTCTCCATTTACCATTATTCCTCCCTCCTCTTCTATCCTAGCATTCAAATCTCCTCCTATAATCAAATTGCCTTCATCCCTTTCTTCTATTGCCTTTTCTATATTTGCTTTTGTTGTGTCCATTTTCTTTCCATATATCGTAAAACTATTATACTTTTTCCCTTTTTCCGTCTTTACTCTAATTTTAATCATCCCTCTACATATTCTTCTTCTATTTCCTTTTCTATTTCCCATTCTTTTCTTACCCCACTATTAGTCCTCCTTTCGCCTTTCCTTTCCTCTCTTTTCTTTTTTGCATACTGAATTTCCCATACATATTCTTTCGGCATCTTATCTTTCCATGTACTCCATTCTTTTTTTCTCCATCCAAGTTTCTACTAAACCTACCATTTTAAAACCCTTTATATAGTTCCAAAATCTACACCTTTGTTTTTATCCCCGCAATGTTCCAAAATAAGATCTTATTTTTCTCTTTATCTTTTACCCCCACCCTCTTTCACCCTTTTTTTTTTTCTTTGCCCCTCCACCCCTATTTCTCCACCCATCTTCTTTTATCTCCCTCCACCCACATTTTCCTGTATCCAATTTTCACTCTTAAACCCTCTTCCTCCACTTTTTTGTGTTCCATTCTTATCTTCATCTGTATTTCCTCTTCCTCTTTGTCCTATCTTCGTCTATGTATATTTTGGTACCTTTCATTCTACTTTTGTTCTTTAGTATCTCTATTTTGTCCTCCAAACTCGACATTTTATAATCACTATACCTTTTCTTATCTCCACGGCTTCTTCTATTTTCTTTTTCAATCCTAGCTTCACCTTTATCAGCTCCTCCATTTCTTGTTTTATTTTATACTTTCCTCCTTTATTTCCATCCCCTTTACTACCAAATTTTTCTTCTTCTCTTTTTTCTAAGAATTCTACTCTTTTCTCCAGACCATCACACTTCTCCTCCAAGTATTTGCACTTTACCTCAAACTGTTCGTCCATTCTTTTTATTTCCTCTTTTATCTCTTTCATTTCCTCATTATTCTTCTCTTGCACCAATTTCATTTCCTTTATTTCTTTTAACATTTCTTTCCATATCATTTTCATTTTGTCATCGTCTTCTTTTCTTTTTGCTACTTCTCTAAACCCCTTCCTTTTCTTTTCTCTTCCTTCCTCTTTCCCTGGTGTTCTTTCTATTTTTACTTCTTCTAAATAACCTATACAATTCTTCTTCCTGTCTTCTTTTCTTGTGTCTGTATTAGACCCTTCCGATTCCGACATTTTGATAAATTCCTTTTTTCTAAAATTGTTTCAGATTTCCCACCTTTGTTGATTAATTGTAATTGAGATAAAACTTCACTAATTACTTTACTAATTTATACCCCATTAAACAAAGTTTATCGTTTTAAAATTTCGTAAATTATTCACAACTTTTAAGCGTAATTTAAATTTGATTAGTTTTATAAGTAGTGTGCAAGGTAAATAAATCTGCGGGCGACTGTTTTCAAAGTTACTTTAAAGCGCTCTACGAACAATCCGAGAATAAATCGAATTGATTCGTGAACTCGTACTTTCCTCCCCCCTCCAGTAACTGGACTGATGTGAGTAACGTTGCAATTGGTGTATTTCCGAAAAACATTTGGCAATCGAAATCGTGTCAAAGCAATACAGTTACTGACTGTCAAAAATTCTCTAAGAACCAACGCGCAATTGTTCTTGAATGCTTGAGGATCACTAGTAAATACTGTCCTTGTTCCTTCTGAATTGTAAATCAAAAATATCAAATTGATTGCACCGCATTGCCAAAAGAACTTAATTTTTTTCCAAATTCTTTTCGTTGGTGATCAATAGAAATTTTCCTTGGGGCGTAAGGCTACCGTGCCATAATCCACCGGTTATTACGATCTTCAAAACATCCATAAGCTCATCGTAGTCTTTGGCGTCTAAGACAAAATTGTGATTATAGTTTCTGTAACCCGGAGTTATTTTAACGCGAGTCCTTGCGTCAACAATAATGTGCGGATTTTCTTCTAAAATCGGAAATCGAGCGTTACCGCCATGCACGTAAATAACCGATTCGTTCCGGGTGAAAACTTCACTAACCGTTTTTGCAACGCACTCTTGAAGATCTTGTTTGGGTAACAATGCGTATGTGTTGGTAACAAGAAAAAATATTGCCACGTTCGGTTTCATTGCGAATGAGATTCTTACGATCGTAGCGTTGAATTACGTTAATGCATGTCGTGTTGACGATGCTTTTAGTCTAAAACGATAAATCGATTTGTTGAAATTAACGAAATGGAACTTAATAAGTTTGTGTTGTGATAATGGCGAACTACTTTCTATTGTATCAACAAGCGGAGTCCTTGAAAAGAGTAAGCAATATAATACAGCATTGTTATATGCGACTTGAGAAAATAGATCAATTGTGTACATTCCATTGCGTTTTAGTAAAACAGCTGAATGGACATAATTGCGGTACCGCTCGTTTTTACTTCCGTAACAAAGATTATACCCAAAAAACTACTTACATATTCACAAAATTTATAAAACAAAATGAGTTTATTCTTAAAGACACGGTAGTTCTCTAAAGTAAACAATCAATTTACTTGCAGTTGTTTCTGCTCTAATAAGTTTACTTTCAATAGTTCGTATGAGAACGACTTATACGCACACTGTTCAACATTTAGCGATTGCTAACAATAACAATTATGATCCGCTACAGTTTTGTACTTATTTTAGTTATGTAGTACCTCGTAGCATTGAATAAATAGTAGGGGAAAAAGTTGAACCCAAATGTTCTTTAAAAAAAGAGTAATCAGTTGTCCAGAAATAAAACCATTCTCATAATAAGTTTTAGCATTGAGAAAAGTGGCAACCTTGTTAAATACAACAGGTTAGTGAAAGAAGGAAAATGCGAAAATACACATTATTTTTAGAAACTGTAATCTTTTTAAGGCACTGGGGTATAACGATGAGTTTTAAAACTGAAATCGACAGGTAAAACAACCGTCAAATTAATAGATCAATTAATAGATTAATAGATGAATTTATCGATTGATCGGTACATAGATGCATTCATCGGTGGATTGATGGATGAATAGATGGATAGATGGAATTTTATAGGTAGTATATCGTTGCGGTTCAGAATAAAAAAAAGTGAAACTTGCATCGCGGTGCCATTTGGGTGTTTTTGAGAATTGGATTCAACATCAGGTTTAACCTCAGGATAGTTTCCTTTCCGTTAAACTTTTCTGAACGTTTATAAATTTTCATGACTTTTCTAACCAATTCGTTGTGATAACGGTTTGCCGCTGTTAATATCAAGTTCTTAAAGAGAACTTTGTAATCCACATTGCTAAGCGCATGTTTAGCTATAAACAGGTAGATAGATGGATGGATCCATAAATGAACCGATTGATCAATCGATTGATAGACTGATAGATAATTGATAAGTAGTTAAATGCATATACAAATGAATTTATCGATAAATAGATGGAATGATAGGTAGATCGATCGATTAGTAGAGTCATTTTATAGGATTCCGTGACCATTTTGTTCTTACCTTTCTTTTATGATTGATTTGACTAATTTAGACCTTTCTAATGAAAATAAGCTTCTATGCTTTTTTTAGATGTGACCGCTAACTCCGCTACGGCGCCATTTTCAAAATGGCCGCCAACGCTATTTTTGAAACGGTAAAAGTGCATTATCTCTATTTCTAAATAAGTTACAAAGGTAAATTTGGTGTCATTTTCAATGTAATTCAACATGATAAACCCATTGGATTGGTTATTTTTAAGATTGTAATATAAATTATCCTGATTTGGACACCTAACATGGTTACCGCAGACATCTTCGACGCATAATAATTACTTTTTATATCCAATTCGATTCAAATCAATCTTATACAGGAACGAAATGGCAATGGGTTCATAAGAAAAGCATAGTTTATGTTATGTAATAAACACCCTCTGTTTATTCTTTCAACATTTATTATTACCTACAGTTTTCATAAAAATAATAGGCAACTCATATATAATTCAAGTTTCACTTTCGCTATATGAATCACTGCTATCAGAATCGTTGCTTTCGGTACCATCCTCACTGTTACTGTCATTGTCACAAATACTATCGTTGTCGTGTGGGTTTACAGTAAGGCAGATGGACAAGGGGAGTTCTGGCAGAGTATGCCGCACAAGTAGACATACGCCGTCTTGGAGATGCCAACCATGACCGATCGGTGAGGGGTGATTTTGGAGCCTGTATTCCTTCTGCAAATATGTGAGGTAGTTCGCACGCTCCAAGTGAGGACGTAGACTATCAAAATCGGGTGCAAGTCGTAATGTATTTTTCCTCTTCATTTTTCGCCACTTTGCTGCCCGCACTTCTGCTAAGGTGGTACTTTTTGCGTCACAGTAGATGTAGCGAATGACAAATTTCTCCAAATCCTCAAGGACCTCTTTTGAAGCCGGAAGATGTCGACCACATGATGCTAGCAGGTTATGTGCCTCTTTAGAACTCAGGAGGCGATTTGCAATAGCCTTCTTACTTGCTCCATAGAACCCAGAGTTGTGGTCACATCCAGTAAGCACATGCAGTGGGATGGTTGATACAGCCATTTCCTCATTGCATAAACATCGGGCAATGATCAGTTGGTGTTTTCGTTTAATACATAGGAGCCCTGATGTGTGCTGAGAAACATATGCTGCCTGAACATAGTTGTCAGTGTCCTCAGTATCCAGAACGACAGCCTCTGTGTAAGCTTGTGAACGGAGCACACTGTACGTGGTGAACATAGCTGTGTCGGCCTCTGCTTGTGAACAAGCCAACTCTTGTACAATTTTGCCTGTAGTCAAATTTACTGCATTGCCACATACCGTGGAATAGATGATCTCAACTTTGGTTGTAGCCGCAGCAGTGCCAAATGCAGATTGTAAGAAGGTCTGTAGGCGGATCTTGTTACCTGGGCTACTGAGCAGAACATTGAAATCTTTTAATGCAGGAAAAGTTTCTTCTGCCCTCATGTACACATTGCAAACGGTCTTGCCTTTCTGGCGTTGCATGCGTTCACTATCTTTTATGGTGTGTTGTTGATCATATGCATCATTCAAACAAATTATGCGCTCCGCGTGCTTATGTCTTGTCAGCACTATACGAATTACCTTCTCTGCATAATCTCCCCAGGTGAAGTTGGTACCATCCCCTTCTCCCTGTCCTCAGGTGTGGGAGCAGCCATGTGCCAAATAAGACCCATATCAATAATAGATGTGTACACGTCAGGCTCTGGCATAGGTGTCATTGTAAACACTTCAAGAAGCTTTGATTTTTGCACTTTGCGCATCGTTCCATTAGCGTTGAAGATGGAAAGACACTCTTCTGTAACCCGATGCTGTAACACATTTTCAAGTTTGAGCGTCCCACTATTTTCGACTAGTGTGAGAACCGCAGCCAAGGCTTTAGATTCCATTGACTCAGTCCTTCCCTTCAGATTTTCACCATCTACCTTTTCCACTATTTGAGTTGCAAAGTTCTGACGCTTGTTAAGCGGGATTCGGTCATTCAGAGACTTGATTTTGGAAAACACTCTCTCTTTCATGAATTCATTCACTTTTCTTGCGCCATCCACCTTTGCAGATTTAAAGTCAGCTGCGAGCACTTCTGAAGCAGGTATTCCTGATTGTAAAGATTGAAGAGTTTGGTTGGCATGGTTAAACGGATTACAATTGAATTCATCAAGACAAGCACACATATCTTGAATAGCTTGTTCATCTTTCTTTAGTTTACTGAATGAGCAATCCGCATGCTTTCCACGAGCATGTTCTTTGCAGTTAGCATGTTGAAGGACACTTGCCCTCACCCGGTTAACATTATTCACATTGCGGGTGTTTGAAAGTAGTTGCTTTTCGTTGTTAAGAATAGCCAGCCAACCGGACTTCAACTTGGAACCTTTATTCATTGTTGACTCGATCCAAATGTCAAGAGCGACACAAGAGTACGGTTTGCCAGTAATAGACTGTGCAAACAGACCACATTCCATGAATTCAGCCTGTTCGGCATCAATAGTGTCCAGCACAGTTGTGAAATCGGGAAGATACCTACCATACCTGTTGTTATCATATACTTGCATCCACGGAAGCATTAGTTTGAGCGAAGACTTGAACTCCTTCCAGTTTCTAGTTCTCAGAGCGTGGATGTTTTGAGTCAAGATTTCTACCATCTCTAAGAAAGATATCCAGTATTGAGCTTGCTGGGAATCCTCGTAGTCATTGAAGAGAGTGTCAACAAGACCTTTCATCTCTGCGTTGCATTCTAACTTGGTAAATGCTTCTTCAAGTTCTACAACTTGCACACTGTTCTGTTGTCTGAGGATGGCAAGGAAAGATTTTATTTCCTTGGAAAAGTTAGCACAATCAAGCTTTGTTTTAAAGCTTTGTATAGCAGCACCTCATAGAAAAGCCTCAGGCAACGAACCCCACGTTTGAAGTGTTTTCCGCGAAGTGCTTGATCAGACGAACCTTCCGCAACAACACCTGCTGCCACCAAAACATCTGAGATCCCAGAACCTTTGAACCTCTTGTAGATGGCATAGATGAATGACATTTGTATGTGAAAGGGTCCCATGAATGGCAATATGTTTTTAAACAGTGCTGCATTCTCACTTTTAATTCTAGCATAAGAACATAAACAGGATGGTCGCCGACAATGACCGAGAATGGCATTTTTTCTCAATGATTGATTTTGCTAGTTTACACATTACATCAAAAATAATTGTCTTACTTGGTGGGTCAGGATAGGTCATATGGTATATTGCTCGACTTTTCTCAGCTGCTTTAGACATGTTAGCACTAAACCCAGAAAATCCAGGAACAGTTTGTTCTTCTGGCTTCGGTCTTGTTAGGTCATTTGGCACCTTACCAGAGCATGGATTACGCCCGTATCCTCTGAGCAGAAGTATCAAGAAGACTCGTATGATTTTCTAGTTGCTTTCTAATAGGTGGCTCTCCACGCTTTATTGTTTTGTACGGGGTAATCACCCGCATTTCACTTCCAAGCTGTTTCAGAGTGGTCGAGAGAGTTGAAGCTAGTTTAGAACTATAAGTTGGTCTATTCCCATCATTCTCAGAATTAAATTCAGTGTGAAAGGAATCTGGTTGCACAAACATTACATTGGTGCGGTGTGGCTGGCCGGCGCCTGTCACTGTGTCGCTTTTGAAATCATCATTGTCCACTATTGCAACCGCAGGCTTTCCCTCAGCAAGCTCAAAAGGACAATTCAATGAGCGCTTAAGATCGTTGACTACCCAGAAATCTCGCAGCATTAATACGTCATTGTAACTGATACCCAAACCATCTTTGTGGATTATGTCGACTACCTCTCTACTCTTGCTCATTCCATGCAGCATAACAGCAATATTTGTTTGGAATGCAGTGCGTTTCCCAGTGATGTAGCTTGTAATAATTGAAGCAATCGTGCGTACAGTGGCACTGTTGTCAACAACTTTCATGTTTGGATTTTTCATCCAAGTTATCAGCTTCAATAGGAACTTACTCAAGTGTTCTTCTCTCCAACTCGTGGACGTAAGGGGGCCAAGGTATAGTAGTTTTGCTGAGGACATCCTCTTTCAGTCGTTCTGCAAGATTTAGTGCTAACTGATCGTTGCTGACACCCAGAGAAGATATTGCAGCTGCAACATATGTACCTCCTGCAGTGGTGTCATACACCAATTCACTCACATTCTTTTGACTGCGTTGATGAAATCCAATACTCTCGCCAAATTCTTTGCTAAGAAGCTCTTTCAAGTAGCTCGACTTGATGGAAGGATTATGCCCGAAATTGGAAATGATGCGTGTATATTCATTCAGAAGACCTTGCAGTGTGCGGAATTCATGATCTTCAAAGATGACTTGACGAACATGCCTGAAGAAAATTGTTTGTGCTTCTCGAACGTTCACTCCCTGAAGATGCTGCATAGTTTCATCTGTAAAAGATTTGATGTCACTGACATACTTGCGCCAGCACTTGCGGTGGTATCGAATTTCGATTCCAAAAGTTGACAGAAGCAGTAGTTGTGTATCCCGATGAGGACTTTTAGAATCTGCAGCTTTCATACACCATACACAACGTGTTTTATGGTGAACGCGACCTGTGTTGGAGCGTAGTTTTTAGGCGCACTAGCTCCTAATGTGGACACATTTCTTAATTTTGAGACTTCTACATTCTCCCGAAATTTTACTTCAGATTTGTTTTACGTCTCTCGGCTTGTAAGAGTTTGTAATTACTGGATAGCGAAGTGTAACATGAATTGTGCATATAGTGACCTTTTGGTCTTTCCTCCCAGTTCACAGAGCAATAAACATTGCCAAAAACGTCCATTCCTTCCCATTTTTAGCTTTTTCCTGCATTGATGTCCACTTTGTAGACGTAATACTATCCAAACTATCACTGGAAGAACAAGCCTTTTCACAAAGTAAAATACATTCCTTTTCGTTCGGCTGTTTGCGTTTCAGTTGGACACTTTCAACCCGTTTGTTTGCTGCTTGTTCTGCCATTGTCAGGTTCCTCTAAAAATACACTGCACTCACACACTAAAACACACCAGAAAACAAGAAACACTATAAAATCCACTTACCGTAAGTCTTTTTATATATGAAATGATATTAGAAGAAAAGAAAATGACTACACTATATGCTATACATTAATATAATACTGAATATTTGCGCTAACCGCGAATAACCTTTGAGTACAACACCAGATTCACGTGTTGTGTTACTTCGCGCGCAGACACGTACCGAAGTAACACAGCACGTGAATCTGGTGTCTAGATGGGCGCGGAATTCCAGTGAAAGTTTAAGTATGTGTAAAAATATATTGAATTTGTCTGGCATAATTTCACTTTCTTATGAACCCAGTATATAAGATTGATTTGAATCGAACTGGATATAAAAAGTAATTATTATGCGTCGAAGACGTCTGCGGTAATCATGTTAGGTGTCCAAATCAGGATAATTTATATTACAATCTTAAAAATAACCAATCCAATGGGTTTATCATGTTGAATTACATTGAAAATGACACCAAATTTACCTTTGTAACTTATTTAGAAATAGAGATAATGCACTTTTACCGTTTCAAAAATAGCGTTGGCGGCCATTTTGAAAATGGCGCCATCTAAAAAAAGCATAGAAGCTTATTTTCATTAGAAAGGTCTAAATTAGTCAAATCAATCATAAAAGAAAGGTAGGAACAAAATGGTCACGGAATCCTATAAAATGACTCTACTAGATCGATAGATAGATGAATTCTTAGATGTAGGATTGTAGCGACCATGAATCAAAATAGGCACCAAAATAGTTCTTTCTTATACTGAAATAAACCACCATATATTTTGGTTGTATTAGTGCAAAGAAGATGGAGCTCGCACCGCGGCTGTTAAATTCAGTTTTTAGGTGCCGTTTGGGTATTTTTGATGGTTAGATTCAACATCAGGTTCCGTCTCAAGGTTTCCTTCATTCTATTAAAGTTTTAGGATGTTTATAAATTTCAATGACTTTTTAATCAATCTGTTGTGATAACAGTTAGCCGCTCTTAGTATCTTCGAGCTCTCAAAGAATGTCTTGCTGTCTAATAAGACGCCACCTACTAGATAAAGAAAGAAATAAAACCGACCAACAGAAGATCAACAGGTTTTACTTAAAATAGAGAGACAGTCGTATATAGCCAGGCGCGCCAGCAGCAGCCTCGCTGAACAATAAATAAAGTTCGCAATTGATGTGTAGAATTTCAGGTAAGCTTTAGTTACACTCGAGTTAAAATTTTCATTCCAATTGAGAATTCGCTGCTATTAAATTAAGGCTCTGCGTACACATATCACTTACACATGGCGATTTAAACTAAACTTAAACTAGGATTAAATGGTAAGTACCTTCGGCAAACCCAAAAGACCGCGACAACCGCTCTAAATAAAGCGCCCCAGCCCGTATTGAGCTGATTAAAACAAAAGTTCGGTTAAAGAGTGTACACCGAATTAAAATTTACTTAAATATTAGAGATCAAGCCGTTCTATGCCATATGTACTTAAGCTTCATATGCATTATTATTATGAATAAGTGGTTTAAATACTAAAACTTAGCTGTAATCGGTAGAATGTAGTTCCGAGAATAAAGGTGTTCTGCTAGCGGCGGTATCAAATGTTCAGGAAGTTAGATAGTCTAAGTATTCCTCTTAAGGGAAGTGTGCGGAGAAGAACAGAAGGCGATTGACTCCCTCGATAAAGTTATACAGTATAACCAACCCCTGTAGACGTAGTATCCACCGGTTGTCTGCAGCTTAATTAACGCGAAACCGTGATGTTGTATTTCATTGATAGGAAGGTTCTTAATCAGCCACTCCTGCATTCTCAAGAGTTATCCAAGTATAATACACAACGAAAACATATGGTCCAACGCAACCTGCTAAAAGCATAAGTAGCAATTAGAATAAACACAAACGAGAAAGAAAAGAACACAAAATGTACTCACGGTGAATTTAACCGAATTACACTTAAACACCAATTCGAATTGGAAATCTTGAAACCCACCTTAAATAATTTTTGTAGGAATTTTATTTCAAGAAGTGTGCTAAAACACTCGCGTGTACCAAACGAAAAAGAAAGACGTCCGCTGTACGTCTAGAAAATCCAGTCGAATTTAATTTTCCACCAATAGAAAATTAGCGAAATGCGCGCCAAATACGACTTTCGTCGCAACTTACTACTCGCGACCCACGTTTTAAGACGACTCTTGACATACAACCTACATTCGAAAAATACAACCGTAACAACATATAAAAATCTATTTATCAATCTATTCATCGATCGATCCATCTATCTATCTATTTAACAATCCATTAATAAATTTGTTTTTCTATGCATCTATATATACATCAATTTGTTTATCAATTTATTATTTAATCTACCGATTGATGTATCCATCCATCTAGCTATCCATCAATCCATTTATCTAATTTTAAGAGTTATAGTATCTTGTAATCCTCATTGTTAAACGCATGTTCGGCTATTACAAGATGGACAAATAGATTGATGGATTGATAAATAGTTGGATTGATCGATAGATTGATGGATGGTTCGATTGATAAATAGATGAATAAATAGATTTTTATATGTAGGGTCGTTGCGTCCAAAAATAAAAATAGGCACTCTATTCATCTATTCTTCGATCGATTAATCTATCCATCTATTATCTATCTATCGATAAATTCGTTCATCTATGCATCTATATATTTATCAATTTATTTTTTATTCTATCGATTGATCTATCAATCTTTCCATCAATCCATTCGTCTAGATTTAAGAATCAGAGTATCTTGTAATCCTCATTGACAAGCGCATGTTCGGCTATTAGAAGATGGGTGAATAGATTGATCGATGGATAGATCGATTGATAGATCAATCGATAGATTTAATAGTGGATTAATTGATTGATAGATAAATTTTATGAATAGATAGTTGCGTAGAAGAATGAATTTATCAATGGATTAATAAATAGATAGATTGATGGATGGATGGATCTATCGATGAATAGATGGATAGATAGATAGATTTCTATATGTAAGACGGGTATCTCGGAATAAAAAAAAAATATTTTTTTCTTTATTTTAAAATTAACCACCATCTTAGTCATACTGGTTCAATTAAGGTGAAAGTTGTAACGTGACGATCGAATCCAGTTGATAGGTGCTGTTGTGGATTTAACATCAGGTTCAGTTCCTGGGTTTCTTCCGTATTGTTGACGTTTTTTGATGTTAAATTTTAATCACTTTTTAAACAATCTGTCGTGATAACCAATAGTCGCTGTTAGTTTCTTAAAGCTTTCAAAGTGAATCTTGTATTCTCCATTGATAAGCACATGTTTGGCTATAAATAGATGGATGAATAAATTGACGGATAGATGGATGAATTCATTGATGAATTGATAAATAGATTAATCAATAGATTAATAGATTAATTGATGAATGGAGAGATGCATTGATTAATGTATTTATTGATAAATACCGATAGGTACCAACATCTCTCTTCCTCATTTTAAAATTAACCCCTATATATTTTGGTTATACTGGTTCAAAGAAGGTGGAACTTGCATTGCGGCGGTCAAATCCAGTTTTTAGATGTTGTTTAGGTATTTTCAGGATTAGATTCAATATCAGGTTTAGTCTTAAGGTTCTTCCATTCTGTTGAAATTTTTGATGTTTATAAGATTCAATAACTCTTCTAACCAATCTGTTGTGATAACCGTTAGCTTCTCTTAGTATCTTGTGTATTGATAGATAGATCAATTAATGATAGATTGATAGATAAATTGAGGGATTGATGAATGTATAGACAGAGACAGAATCAAAAAGATACCAATGCTTTTTTTAGATTGTAGATTGATAGATCACATGTATTTATACTGATCGATGTGCAACACACGGTTACGGAAAAAAGGAGTATAAAGGCATCCATTGTTTGGATGGCTTTTTCATTTCTGCAGTTGCATAATAGACCCATGTCTCATCTTCTCCGCGACAAATTTTAGAAAACTCAGATGAAAAAAAAGATGAAATTTGTATCCAAGTCTTTAACAATTAACGTTTGCATAGAAATTATTTACCTCTTAACTAGATTAACGTAAAACATATGACGTTTTTTTTTGGTTTATCTACTTTGAAGAGATTTTATTTGTACTTTATGGATATGCAACTCAGGTTACCTGCATACATATCGTGGAAAAGCTCGTTCGTCTACTGATTTCGAAAAATTTGTCGTGGCATTACTGCTTTCTTTTGTTGTTTTTGCTAACGTGACTAAAAACTGTCCTTTTTCGATCAAAAGTGGTCGGTTGAAGATTTTATTTTTTTTCTTCTACCACCATTTTGTTTTTCACGTGTAGACCTTTGACCGGGAGACAGGTTATGGTTACTAAATAAATATATAAGCTAAAATACTTTGGAATATGGTTGACTGTACATAAAGCCACTTACTTGCGGCAGCGATTGCTAACGGAAAATTGGTCCCCATATTCGGTGGTGTAGCAGGCCATTGTGGGTTCCTCGAAGATAACCTACTGCCTTTGTATATAAGAGTTGAAGTTGTTTGAGCCATTTATATTTAACCGTTTTGATGCCTATTGTGCCTGTTTCGTCTTAGCATCTCATCCTTCGTCCGTATAGGAATAACGAATCTGCCGAAGCTATCATTGGAACAATATAAGAAAACCGCAAATCAGACAAGTGAAACAGAATTGCATGTTGTTATCTTATCACTTTATATGCATCCGAGTCGGTACCTGTAGTCTGACATGAATTTAATTAACTTGTTGCGCTTTGTTATTTAATTAATGTGATTTTAAAAGATCTTTAAAAAAACTCGTTATATGTCATTGTGCTTTGTACTATTACATAACTTTGCTTTTATTGTCGAGTACCGGTGCTACTCGTATTTGTTTCTTTTCTTGTGTAACGCTAATATTAGTATTTGTGACACGTGCTTATCGGTCACAATTGTTTCGGGTCATTTATCGGTTTCTAATTATAAAATTAGACAAGCACATCTTACCATAGGCGTAGATACCGTCGCGGTTAATAACTACTTACTGGCATATCGAATACTTCCTACCTTACCTACCTTATATTTATTGATTATGTTGTATGATTTATGTGTTACTAAGGTCCCGTCGTTTGACCAAAGTTATATTTACGCTAGTCTACGGTTGTTTCTGTATTTAGAGTTCTTAGTCACCCAGAATATCTCTTATACTATTCATTAAGTGACGTCCTATTTATTATCTTTATTGGCAGTGTAAAAACCTTTGATTCAATAACTAGTAAGTACTACCACGACTCCTCTGCGACACACAGACTGCTGGTCTGAGTTTTCAGAACTGCCTCCATTTTATCTTTTGTTTATCAATAATCGTAACAAACAAAATTAATATTTTTTTAATGAACGATAGTTGAGTGCCACAAAGTAATATTTTGTGCTTATCATCACAGCTTACTACATGCTTAATTAAAACTAAATTAAATTGATTTTAATACGCTAACGTTCAGAACCGTTTTTACAATCAGCACCTATATTAATGTATTATCTTTCTAAAGATTCATCAATATCTGGTTAACTAAACGCGTGCTGATTAAAAACACAACCGTGTGCAAAAGCTTTAGGAATCTAATTATTCTTTAGATCGAATCCAAGGCAAATAAAATTGAAACAACACCATAATGTAAGTGATTATAGTTCCGCTACACTAAAAAGTCAAATCATTATAATCAATTTAAACAAAGAAATTCACTCACCCAAACGAACATCTTTAATCCAACATCCATAACACCGAAGATATTTGATGGTGTCCTGCACTTGCGTAACGCGGTCAACAACAGTTCAATCTGCAAGAAAGAAAAGATAATTTATGTTCTTATTTAACACCGATTCGTGTCATTTACTCGAGAAACTCCCGTCGGTCCTAGCTGAGTTGATGGGTATTTGTACAAGAAAGACAACATTTCATTATTCTGAAATAAAATAAACATTAATTCGGTACATATGCTTCATTAAACATTTTTACGTCTTCATTAATGTTCTCGAGTTTAAGTACTGTCACCAACGTTGGTATATAAAAAACGTAAACGCGATAAGTGACGATTGTTATCGAAGGTACCTCTACGTTTTCGAAAACCATTATTATGAAGATCATCGTGTTTAACACAACAGTGACCATAGAAGTTCCTATCCAAATGCTGACTGGAAAACTATAGGTTTTATTGTGATAATTATTGGTTTTATTGATTCTCATATAGAATCTAAGCGCTGAAGTTAATTTTTTGTCAAAATTTGGGTTCCTAAAATCCATCAACGTTTGTTTCATTGATGAGTAACTGTGTCTCAACATGGAGGTGTTTAAATCTGTTACTACAATGTAATACAACAACAATATGAAATTCATGATCAAACTTAGTAAGTCGATGAGCTTGAAAAAAACCCCCACATTGCGATCATCTAACATCAAGTCCAAAGACAATATAAAAATAAGCGATGTTGTATAGTAAATGAATTTGGTTCTTAATCTTTTCGCTTCTTTCGGCGATAATACATCGTCGTCGGTCATCTGCAAGGATCTATCCATTTGAGAATGCAGAGCTTGTAGGTAGATCACATTATGTTTCTTAAAATCAGACATATGTACAAAAACGCACAAGCACGAATGCACGAGATGAAACCGATAAGCGTAAACAACCACTGCACGTCGAAAATACTGCGGAAATTATTTTTAAAATAGTTACATAGTAACCGGAACCAATTAACAAATAAAGCCCAGTCGCAAAAGCTGTCGTTATGCAAAGTTTTGAACTTTGGAAAATTAAAGTGGTTGTTTTGTGACTGTGTAAGCATTTAAAATCACCATGCGGTGCCCCAAACCATTTTGTAAGCTTAAGTAAAAACCAAAAATGCAGTTTATGCAACTTTTATCAGTCATTTTAAAATACGCGAGCCACGACGTACTAATACGATTTGTGGTGTTACTGCGTGTAATACAATGTAATTTTGAATATTTGAAGTTATTGGTTTGACCTTAATGATAATGGCACTAATAAAGTATAATCTATTTTCTATATGTGATGTTTACATTATTGGCTTCTTACACAAATAGGTGCAAACTACACAATAAAACAGTTAACTAACTCTCCGGTTCCCACCCAATCGTTACCCGCAATCGCTGCGTGCGCATAATCAGTAAAACTTTGGGTATAGTAAGTTAGCGGAGTTAGTTTGGCTGCATGTAAATTGAGATGGTATTAAGTTTGGACTATAAATATTGAGATGATTTGGGTAATTAATAAAGATTGATATACAGGGTGATTGATTAGAGCGATCAAGTTCAGTATCATCTATGTCCTTGAAAGTATCAAAGCAAACGTTACGGGAGAGTATAGCCATTAAGCTTCATATTTTCAAATTAGTTACAATTTTACAGGGTGTTCCATAACACCGTGCCAGACTAAAGTTACATTTTTTAAATAAAACACCCTATATTTTAATTTAAATTTGAAATTCCTCATTACAAAAATATACACTTGTAATATGTTATACAGGGTATAAAAGTTATAATCACTTTTCCATGAAAATCGTAACAAGTATAATTTCAAAGGGCTACAAGTCAAATTTTATAAAAATGATTGAGTTTATGAATATTCGTTAAATTGATTACAGGGTGAGTCAAAACATCAATTCATTATTTTCTCAGTTTGTTTTAAATGAATCAACCTGTATTTTATATCACTATCGAAAAGTACTATTGTTTTACTTATATTTTTGTTAAGTATTCCTTATGCCCAAAATTATTAGTTTTTGAGATAGTTTCATTTTTATATGCCCAGTATTAATTATGTGTCTAAATGTTTTCCAAGGGCATGATTTATTTGTCAAAAATGACAGTTTACTATTATTGTCTGTTAATTGATTGTTGTGGTACATTTGTTTATAATTTTCAAAAAATCTAAAATAGATCAAAAATGAACTTTACTCGTGATGAAATATCATGGATATTGGTAAAATGCAATAAAAATTCATTACTTTCAGCAAGAGTTTATTTTGAACGTTTTTCTGAGAGGCGACAACCTACAAAATCCAGTTTAGAAAGATTGGTGGATCGGTTTAACCATGCTGGTTCAGTTAACTATGAAAAGCATGAGCGAACAAATACTACTGTGGTAGACGAAAACAATATGAATGTGTTGTTAGCAGTTACAGAAAACCCACATACAAGTATATGGAGTATTTCTAAAGAACAACAACTTAGTTACTATTGTGTGCAAACAATTCTTTGTAAAAACAAAATATACCCTTATCACATTCAATTGCGTCAGGAATTAACAGATAATGATTTTGAGAAGAGATTAGCATTTTGTGAATGGGCTCTACAAAAGATTAATCAACAGAGAGACTTTTTTTGACTATGTATTGTTTGGAGATGAAGCTACATTTCATCGAAATGGTTGTGTTAACAGGCACAACTTTCATTATTATTCCACAAGTAATCCATACCACATAATGTAAATTTTGACAAATAAATCATGCTCAACTCATAATTGGAAAACATTTAGACACATAATTAATACTGTGCATATAAAAGTAAAAATATCTCAAAACTAATAATTTTTGGCATAGGGAATGCTTAACCAAAATATAAGTAAAACAAGAGTACTTTTTGATAGTGATTATACCAAAGTTTACCCAAAAAACTAATTACAGATTCACAAAACTTATAAAACGAAATGAGGTTATTTTTAAATGCGCACCAAACATTATACACGGTAGTTCTCCGAAGTAAACAATCAATTTATTTGCAATTGTTTCTCCTCTAATGAGTTTAGGATTACTTTTTGTGGTATATACCAAAACTCAGAATTCTTTAACAGGAACAATTTTTTCGCCGAATTAGTCGATAAATGCCTTAAACCATATATAATTAGTTTGCAGGTATAAGAAAAACTCGAGGAGTCCGCAAGCCTTGTTATCGCTTTGGTCATACAAAACATCTCTTTAATTTCGCGAACCGTGTGGTTCCTATCACGTAATATCCTTAACATAAATAGAACTTTAACACTCGCATACAAACTACTTTTAATAGTTTGTACGCAAACGACTTATACGCACACTGTTCAACATTTAGCGATTGTTAACAATAACAATTATGATCCGCTACAGTTTTGTACTTGTTTTCATTACTTAGTACCTCGTAGCATTGAATAAATAGTAGGAGAAGACGTTGAACCTAAATATTGTTTGAAAAAAATAACGTCTAAAATGTCGAATTTAAATTGTAATCGAGTGTGACCGATATTATCAAAGTTACCGTTTAAAAAACAACGTCAAAACAATCAGACAAGTAGCAAAAAAAGTTGAACTTTCTTTAATTAGTTACCAATTTTGACTCTGAAAAATGTCACTTTATATGTCAATATTAAAAAAAATCGTATTTCCTCGTCTATCTTTATATGATGTTATATAATGTTTGTAAAGTAATCAATTATGCTATATGTGTTGCGTAAGCCAAAAATGTTTGTCCAAAAATAAAATAATTTTTATAATAAGTAATGTAATGTTTTTAAGCCCCCGGGTTATAGTGATGATGTTTTAAAACTGAAATCGAAATTTAAAACAACCGTCAAATTAATAGATCAATTGATAGATTCATAGATAATTAGATTACTGATCGGTACATAGATGAATTGATCGATGGATCAATGGATGAATAAATGGTTAGATGGAATTTTATATGTAGTATATCGTTGCGGTCCAGAATAAAAAAAGTTGAAACTTGCATCACGATGCAAGTCATTGGTTCAAGTCCTACGTTGAGCGCCAGTATATTTTGCTAAGGGTAAACGAATTCACAATAATATAATATACGTGGTACACAAAACGATATTCGATTAAAAATTAAATCTCAAAAACACGAAAACAAAACAACTGAGGTTCTATGCACTAAATAAACTTCATCACGTTACGACCTTTTTTCTACATTATCGTTTAATATTGCCTACTTTCTCTTTTCATCTATTGAAACACTATTAGAATTTTTTATTCCTTAATTTTTGTTTTTCTTACAAATTTTTATTATTTCAAGTTATTTTTGTTCCATTTTCTTATCACCTTCTTTTGCTTTACATTTTCCAATTTTATCAAATTCATTTATTTTCTTAAAAGTTTTGTCAATTTTAAGGTACTGGGCTATAACGATGAGGTTTTAAAACTGAAACCGACAGGTGAAAACAACCGTCAAATTAATAGATGAATTTATCGATTGATCGGTACATAGATGAATTCATCGGTGGATCGATGGATGAATAGATGGATAGATGGAATTTTATATGTAGTATATCGTTGCGGTCCAAAATAAAAAAAGATGAAACTTGCATCGCGGTGCCATTTGGGTGTTTTTGAGAATTGGATTCAACATCAGGTTTAACCTCAGGATAGTTTCCTTTCCGTTGAAGTTTTCTGAACGTTTATAAATTTTCATGACTTTTCTAAACAATTCGTTGTGATAACGGTTTGCCGCTGTTAATATAAAATTCTTAAAGAATACTTCGTAATCCACATTGCTAAGCACATGTTCAGCTATAAACAGGTAGATAGATGGATGAATCCATAAATGAACCGATTGATCGATCGATTGATAGACTGATAGATAATTGATAAGTAGTTAAATGCATATAGAAATGAATTTATCGATAAATAGATGGAATGATAGGTAGATCGATCGATCGATAGATATTTAGATAAAATTTAATATTATATGTAACACAATTTTTATATTAATTTGTCACTTCGAGGCAAACGAAGTTGTGTTCGACTACTCTGATAAAGTTGGTTCACATTTCTGAGACCAAAACGTTCTGTTCTTTTATGCCTAAAGTTTGGTGGACCTTTGGCACCGTTCCTTTATCTTTCTTTGTAAGTCATGAACTTTTTTCTTAATAAAGCTCAATAACTGTTGAAGTATGTGGATACGCATCATGTCTATGCCCATTTCGTATTAATGAAAGGCGGATGTAATGGCAAAAAGTGTTGAAGTAAACAGTTGTGAAATGGACCCATCAATGAGGGACAAAAAAAAACCTTTTTATGGCGACGTTTCGTGCAACGAAGTGTGCATTTCATCAGGCCTTTGATTTATTGAACCGAAAACAATTATATTACAATTTAGGCAAACTTAATAATTTTTTTACAAAGCATAAACAATAAACAATTAAAAATTCAAATTATTTTTTCTCAAGGTTGACAATAAATGGTCCGTCAAATAAATAGTCTGGGGACACCAACATGAAGTCAAAGAGGTAATCACAAGAATAAATTAACATGTACTTAAATAAATAATTATATGTATTCAGGGTGATCTGCTTAGAGCGTGCATTAAAAGTTTTTTTAACTTGCAGATAAATTAAAAACTTGAAATTCGGTATGCGGCCATAATTGAACATTTTTTTTGAGTTGCTATCAACTTTCTTATTTTAAATACAAACCGATAATTCTTTTTATATCAGTCGATTGTCCATACAATTCCGAGTATACTTGAACTGCTAGGAAAACTTAAAAACGAAGTTATTTTGTTGTATCATCCAAATATAAAAATATTTCACAAAAATAATATATATCAACCACATATAAAAATATATCACATAGTTAGAGTACGATAAGTTTTTCGACATCTAGTGTCGACTCGTGAAAGCGTTCACATACGTAAATGTTAGCAACTTTGCCGACAGGTATGTAAAGCAGTTACATTATTTTTTTTATACTTGCCAACTGTTATGTTGGCTATAATTATTGAAGAATCGACTATGTAACTGCTTTACATATTGCATGAGAAAGTCGAAAAGTATCTTATGTTTCTATGACAATTACGGAGAATCTTAGACTTTCTCTTGCAAAAATAAATCCCCAAAATTCAAGAATAGAGGCCGCTCAATTTCAAGTAGAGTACCACTTCATTTGTATATACAAACAACAAAAATACAAGGTGCATTCACACTGGAATCAGGTGTTTATTATGGAACAATGGTCCCTTAAGTAGAGCGGATACCTTTGATACGGTAGTCTATATTCAAAGGCGGACACTCTCTTTTCTAACAATGAAATGTGAATTATGCATCGATATCAATTGAAGGATGGAATGTGAAAACTGTGCAAAAACGTTTACCCGACTCGATAATTTAAAAAGACATCAAATGTCATCGTGTATCGTTAAGAAACGTCGTGCCGACAATAAGGTTGCTCTTCAAGTGACGTATTTTGTGAAATGTGTAACGTATATATTTCGAGCGTGTGTTACTCTGCACATTTGCGAAGTAACGCACATAAGAAAAACGCGTTCGTTATAATAGATGACGGAATCGAAAAATTGCTGGCGCGTTTGGTAATAAAATAGTGAGTTATAGAGTTAGCGGTAATAAACATTACGTGGATATTAACGAGTTTGGGCATGATATTCGGGAAAGTTTTAGCTCTTGTACAAAGCATCGTTGATTTGCACAAATCGATTAAAGTAAATTTGGAATGTTTCGGAGTGTATTTTTGTCGACTAAAATGGATAGTGAAATAAAATCGTTTAATACCAAAATAAAATTATCAGTATGGCTCTCGACTTGTATGAAATATACGAAACATTTTTGGAAGAAATAAAACAAAAATGTCGGAATTTCAAGAAAGAGATTCTGGATGGTCTTTAGTAAATATTATATATATTGAAATTAATGTGAATAAATATAATCCAATAAGTGCATCGAGTTATATAGATTTACCGTATGCTATTAAAACAAAACATGCGGTTATTAACATTCACAATTCTGATAACGCTTGCTTTGCGGGCCATAACGTCTGCTTTTACGAACCGAAAGGATTATCTCAAAGAACTTCGTCGTATCCCGATTATCGAACTGTCGGATTCAATTTTTCAAATATAAAATTTCCAGTACAATTAAGTGATGTACCGACGTTTGAACGTTTAAATAACATATCTGTAAATGTGTACGGCGTAAGTAGTAACTTTAATAGCGTTTTACAAAAATGACTCACACTATAATTACGTTGTACGTTTGTGAACAAAAACAATCTCGCCATGTAAATTTGCTGCTGGTGACCGACGATTCGGGAAATAGTCATTATTGTTGGATCAAAACTTATCTCGTTTGATTTCATCGCAAAAGTCTCGTAACGAACATAAAAATATATATGTGAAGGATGTTTAGTACATTTTTCGATCGAAACAGATCTCATTCGACATCAAAATGACGATTGCAACAAAGTGAAAGTAAATTTACCAACTGTCGCGATGAAAATAAACAAATATGGAAAAGAGGTGAGAGAAAACTTGTTAGAGTTTGAAAATGTTGAAAACAATTGAAACTTCCATTCGTAGTGTATGCAGATTTTGAAGCTATGCTAAAACCGATTGCTGAAGACGACAACCTTAACCGGAACCCCGACATGGAAAATTCATCGTATACGGTACGATGTTACGAACACGAACCGTATTCTTTCGCTTATTACATTAAATGTAGTTACGACGATGGTTTGTCAAAACTAAAAATGTTTCGTGGAAAAACGCCGCTCAAACATTTATGAATACGTTAGAAAATGACGTTGTACAAATTTATAAAAATATATAAGTGACGTGAAAGATATGATTCCTTTAGCAGATTTTCAAGAAGAATCTTTTCGTAACGCTAATTATTGTCACATATGTACAAAATTTATGGAAATTAATGATAAAGTGTACGACCACGATCATATGACCGGTTTATATCGCGGTCCCGCGCATTCGGTGTGCAATTTAAATTACAAAGTTCCTAAATTTATACCGATATTTTTCACAACCTATCTAATTACGACTGTCACATGTTCGTAAAAGAAATTGCTTTGAATAAGGAAGAAGTAGACGTGATTGCTCAAAATAAAGAAAAATACATTTCGTTTTAAAAAGTGTTGGTAGATGTTTTGACCGATTCTAAAGGAAAAGCTATAAACAATTTATAAAGTTGCGATTCGTCGATTCGTTTAGATTTATGGCGTCGTCATTGGAAAACTCGGATCGTATTTAGAAAATGACAAATGTTCAGAAATTAGAAAATACTACCCGGACGATGTAAAATTTGAATTAATACGTCAAAAAGGGTTTTTCCTTATTCTTTTGTGGATTCTTTTGAGAAACTCGATGTTACGAAGTTACCTGATCGCATAGACTTTACGATGTTTTAAACGATGAACACGTTTCGGAAGAAAATTACGCGAGAGCCCTGCAAGTGTGGAACGTTTATTATTGTTGTCGGATATTTTTCAAAAATTTTCGCACCATATGCATTGAATATTATAAATTAGATTCGTGTCATTATTTTACGGCGCCCGGATTCGGTTGGGACGCTTTATTAAAGATGACCGGCGTAAAACTCGATTTGTTGACCGATATCGATATGGTGCATTTTTTAAAAGCGGTATACGCGGCGGCATCAGCATGTGTTCGAAACGTTTGGCTAAGGCGAACAATAAATTTACTCCCTATTATAACGAGTCGAAACCGTCATCTTACATCCTTTATTTGGATGCTACGAATTTATATGGCCACTCCATGCGACGTAAATTGCCTACGGAGAATTTCGATGGTTAACGGAAACCGAAATTCAACAGTTATCGATTTGCGATCTCGATGAAGAATCAGACGTGGGATACGTATTTGAAGTAGATCTTCAGTATCCGAAAGAACTGCACGAATACCATAATTGTTTACCGTTTTGTCCCGAAGAAATGTTTCCTCCCAATGGAAAATTTAAGAAGTTAGTTCCAAATTTATACGACAAAAGGAAATATATAATACACTACGTTAATCTAAAGCAATGCCTCGACCACGGTTTAAAACTTTTACACGTTCATAGAGCGTTACAATTTAAACAGTCGAATTGGATGAAACAATATATAGATTTTAATACGAACAAACGCAACAACGCTAGTAACGAATTCGAAAAAATCATTACAAGTTGATGAACAACATGGTTTTCGGCAAAACAATGGAAAATGTCGAAAATAGGGTAGACATCAGATTGGTGACGCATTGGGAATCGTATTATAGAAGAGCCGGAGTGGAAGCACTTGTAGCGAAACCTAATTTTAAATCGAGTAAAATATTTTGCGATAATTTGGTGGCCGTAGAAATGGAAGTATTAGAAGTTCGATATAATAAGCCTTTGTTTGTAGGATTTGCAATTTTAGAATTGTCAAAAACCGTCATGTACAAATTTTTTTATGATTATTTAAAGCGTAAATACTACAATAATGTCGAATTGCTATATACGGATACCGATTCGTTGATTTTAGAAATAAAATCGGAGAACGTGTACGAAGATATGAAAAACGACATAGATAGATTCGATACATCTAATTCATATCGATAATATTCATGACATTCCTCGCGGAACACCGATGTTGGGAAAAATGAAAGATGAATACGCCGGAAACGTGATTGCGTTGTTTTTAGGAACTGGAGCAAAAGCGTATTGTATACAATTATTGTCGGATTTAATAAAAAGGCCAAAGGTGTAAAGCAATACGTTATAAACAAACATTTAACTTTAAACGATTATAAACGAGTAGTGACGGAAGGAAAATCTGTATATAAAAAATGTATGTTTTTCGATCACATTTTCATACAATGTATACAGAATTAAAAATAAGATTGCACTTTCTGCTCAAGACGACAAACGTTACATTATGGAAGACGGTTTTCACACGTTGGCTTGGGGACACAAAACGATTGACGACTTGGCAAAAGAATTTGAAATAAACGAACGTCTAGGCAATTTAATAAGCGTTTTTAACGATAATTAATTGTAGATTTGTTTATAATTAAATTGTTCATTTAAATTAATAATTTATGTTATGTATCGTTTGTATATATGTAATTAAATTGTATATATCCCGTATGTAAATAAAAATATATGTACTTATAATACGTTTGTTTTCGATATCCAACTGTTGTGTTTAGAATCGAGTCCCAACCATTTTACGTATACTCTGTTTCCTTTTCGTCGTAGAACTTTTTCTACTAAGTAAACGTCGGGATGTTTGACTCGTTGCAATTCTTTTTCATAAAATCCACCTAAAATATTGTCACCCGTACTATCTTTTAGTATATACGTCCTGGGATTAGAATTTTGAATTTTCGAAATGCGAAAAATTTCGTTGGTCCAATTTGGAGTGTAATTTTTTGTAAAAGCGTGTCTACTTTTGCTAATCCTAACGTAATCACCTTCTCGAAATTTAGCTACGGTAGGATCCGTAATTTTCATAAAATTATAAACCGTTTTTAAAATATGCGATGCGTTTCTTTTATTAACATCTTGTGGTTTCATACCGATCGTTTTGTGAACCGTACTATTGTATTTTCGGACCAATTTAGGTAACAACGCTAACCAGCGGTAATCACCTTGCATACTAAATTCCTTCCACATTAATCCTTTTAAGGTTCTATTGAAACGTTCGACGATTGCGGATTTTACATTTGAAAATGTACTATAATGATTAATTTTTCCGTATTGTTTCATTAATTTTTGAAATTCCAAATTATAAAATCCCTTCCCGTTATCCGTTTGCAGGTTTTTAGAACGTTATTCTTCTTGTCTAATAAAATTTGTTTCATGGCAGCCGTGACTTCTTTAGAAGATTTATTTTTGAGAGGTAACGCCCAAGCGCATTTAGAAAATGCGTTTATCGTCACCAATATGTATTTATATCCCTGGTTTTCCTATTTAAGATTTTGAAAATCTTTTTTAACATTGTAACATGTTCGTTTATAGTTTGTTGTATATCATCTTCCCGTTTTCGAATATGTACGTCAACATATTTTTCTATGACATCTTTATTTAAGCTTTTTAAAATAAAGTTACTGTGAACGTCGTTCCCAAACTTATCTATAATCATTTTTCCGTGTACGTAATTAGAAAATTTATTTAGAGGCATGCCGACTACGACAGCAACTAAATCAAATTGAGCAAAAATTCTTTGAAACAAAGTATTTATAATATAAAAAACGAGTTTAATAGTAAAAGATAACTTATTTAACAATTCCGGCTTCACGCAATTCCTCCAAAATGGCAATGATTTCATTATCGTGACCCGTATGACCGGCGGCTTTAGAAGCAACTAATAGTTGAAGTCTTTCTACCAATTCGTTGGGATCGTCCCAATATCGATAATCCGTGGCGGCGACGTTAGATAAAACTTGTTTAAACGTTGATTTTTCTTGTGGTCGTAGTAGTGATTCTAATCCGCCACCGCTTTTCCAACGTTTTGCCCACCATACGTTAGGTTTCTTTCCGTTCAAGATGGGTTTAATAATGTTAACGTATTTATATCCTTTGCTGGCGGATATCTGCTTAAGAGGATCGTAATTAACTTTATAAGAATTGGTACGTCGCAAAATGTCTCGATATTGACGTGCGTCATTAATAGTAAATTGTCCCGGTTCTTTTTAAACAATAATTCGTACAATCCGGTCGTGCCTTTGTATTTTAAACCGTCGATGACTATATTTCGTCCGTCTATGCTAAATTCACTGTTTCCTATAAACAAATTTCCGTCATCTTCGCGAACTCCGTATTTAGTGTCAAAATTATTATCTATGTCGGCTTTCAATTCCGTCAAATAAGTTCTAGGCAAAACGTGAAACTGATTTAAGACCGATTGAACGGCGGGACTGGCTAATTCCTCTTCTATTTCTTGTCGAAACAACCTTATTTGATTTTTGCACCCTCGTATGCCATAGATATGTTGGAATCGGTGGTATCGTGTAATTCTTCGTTAGCTTCGTAAGCGGTAGGTGTATTTGTTTTTTTTCTTCCATATTATCTATCGTAGGATCGTAAAGAAACACTTCTTCGTCCGCTTTTTGTACGACCTAGGTTTCGGAGTAGACGTTAATATTTGAGAAGACATTGCGAACGAACGAGGAGATTTTACAATTTTTTCGGGAACGAACGTTTCTTTTTCTTTATTTGGGAACTTCGAATATGAGGATAAAATGAAGTCGAACGTCTTTTTTATACGAAAAGATGAATCTGCAGGAAAAGTCGTCGGTTTGTATTTCGTCGTCGTCGTCGTCTTTTATTTTTATATCTATAGGTTCTACTTTAACGTCGGTCGAAGGTACGACAACATCCAGTTTTGTCGCTATTTGTTTAAGTGGTTCGGTAATAGGAGCGTATGCAGCGTCAAAATGTAATTTGCTTTTTTCGATGTCTCCTTTTAATGTCCGAATTTTTTGTCGCAAAGCTTCGCGAGCGTTTATCAAGTCTTCGGCGAGTTTTTTATTCATGTTTACACGCGACCAATAACTACGTACTTGTTGTATCGAAAGCGCGAAAGATACTGAACAATGAATTATTGCCGACGTAAATTTAAAAATTTTTAATAACGTATAAACGTATCTAAACCTTTTCTATATCGACCGTCGTTTTTCGAACAATCGAGATCTATCACCACCATGTCATAAGGAGCCTTCCAACAAAGGTTACAAAGCTTTTAAACTCGTCAAACGTCATGTCGTTTGCGATGTGATCGTCGTAAATGTGTTTTAAATTTGTTAAATCTTGCTTAAACAAAATTAATAAGTTGCAATTGTCGCGTACTAATTGCTTAGGTACAGCACTATAACTTTGACACAAATAAAAACAATCAATGTTTTTATGTCTACCGTAAGAAAAATACTCCTTCATCACGTTGTGACCCGTGCAACATATGTCGTCGAACACGACAACAGAATATTCCGAAATGTTCGAAGGCGGTGTAAACGCCTCGATGTTGCAGCTTTCGGAATAATTGCATTCATCTACGGTTTCAATTAAACGTCTAAGAAAATCGTATTTCGTTTGATACAAAGAATTTGAGCAAACATACAGATTTAAAAAACGCAATCCGTTGGGCGATAGCAAAAGAGATAGCATAACGTTTGTTTTTCCACAACCGGAAGGTCCAATAATTAATGCTCTTTTACATACACCCCCAAATAGCGCACTATGCCGAGTAAACTTATTCTCGGCGCTTTCAACAAAGTTTTTAATCGGTAACGATAACGGTTGACATACAAATTTCATTTTCTTCCAATCGTAAAATGTAGGTACGTTCAAATTTTATATTTTTCTTCTACACCACGTCAAATGGCACAAAAATTTTATATATTAGTAGAAAGAGTAATAGGTCCGTAAAAGTCGTATGCGCTCGAAATACATTTATTTAAACATAGTCAAAAATATCTACAATATAGCATACATGTAAATATAAAAAATATCTACAATATAATAGTCTACCCAACGTAGACAAAACGGTGTGGTAGTTTTGATTGTCGATCGTCGTAATTTATAGCTATCGGTACAATGTATGACGTAAAGAGGTAAATTTGACAAATATCGGCGTTGACGAGACGGTGTGGCAGCTTTGATCATAGAAGTCGCTATCGGCGATTATCAAAATTTATAATATTATTTTGATTGTCGCCAACAGCGTTTCCAACAACCAAATTTGACAAAGAAGATGACGTTGGAGATGGCAAAAACTTATAATACTAGACGGTGTGGCAGCTTTGATCATTGAAAATGATGTTAGCGATCTCCAAAAATTGTATTACAATTTTGAACATCGTCAACATCGTTTCCAACAACCATGTTCGTTTCCAACAACCATGTTTGACGGAGAAGATGAAAGTATCGGGTATAATCTATAGGGTCGATACATCATCTACAATATAGCCTGTCTGTAGACAAGACGGTGTTGTAGTTTTGATCGTCGATCTGTAACCCCAACAAGGCAATAAAATTATTGTACAAAACCAACAACTTCATACCTCAACTTGATACACTGCAGCACTCTCAATGGTACGAGCTGTCGATGTCGATTGTCCGATCATCACCTTTGATGTAATCTATAATGAAATGAAGTTGATGATCTCTTAATTTCGTTCTATAACCATTAAACCGTAACATAATAATAACAGAAACGACAACACATAAAAGACCACCAACTTCATACCTCAACGATAGCCGCATCCTCCGAGTCATGCCGATTCTCATCATCCCCGTTATTTAACGCCGTCACTTATAACCCTAAGTAGCCGTTAAGAAAGATTTATTTGATTAATAATTTTTTCAATTTTGGTTAGTTGCTGGCGAATGGCATTGCTTAAAGCATCAAACGTCACCACTAACGAAGCTAAATTATTAGTGTGGCGAAGACTGTTAGCCAATGACGTAATCTGCTTCAAACTGGTGCGCAAGATTGTCAATTGTTTATTAAGTTGGCAATCAAAATGGTTAATTATATCGTTAGTTTTATCAAGCAATTCCCGTTGAAAACTAGTTTGAATTGAAGTATTTAAAAAAGTGTCAAAGCACCAAGTTGTAGGAGCGGAAGTAGAAGAAATAGAAGCGTGAACAGAAGTAGATGTCGATGGACCAAAAGCAGTAGCAGAAACGAGAGCAGAAGTAGATGCCGAAGGATGAAAACCAGTAGCCGAAGCACCAGGATTATTAGCGGCGGCAACGGAAACGGGAGTCGATGAGTAGCCAGGCAACTCCAGCATTTGCGATACCTGCATCAAGTTTAAATTCCCAGACAGAGCTTCATTACCTCGAAATTTTTACCTGCGAAAAACTTGTGTTAACTACACATTCAACGCGGTTGTTAATATAAATAACTTTTGATGTCACGTCTCAAAGACATTAATTGTATCTTCTGGGCGCGATATTCCTGACGAGGTAATCGCATCTTGTACCGTCCATTACCTGTTGCCACCGATGATGTTGTGGAACAGGAAGGAGTACACGTCGTGATAGCGGCATACGTCGTAGGCGTTGCAAACGTACCGGTTATAGAGGCACACGTCGTAGGTGACGTACCGGCGATAGCGACACACGTCGTAGGTGTTGCAAACGTACCGGACAAATCGACATCTTTCAAAACGGACTCCGTTACCGGAGGTGCATCGACGGCACGGAATCGATCAGCTCGATCAGCAAAATCTTCGTCTTCGGCCGATTTGGACGGAGCCTCTTCGTTGTCTGGCGCAGCCAAACTCGCATCGAAATCGGCCAAATAAAAATATTCGATGTCTTGGGAGGTCTTCAAGCACAAAACACAAACACATTACACAAAGAATAAGAAAAACGTCGTAAGCAAATGTATGTACATGTTAATGCACAAAATGAAATGCATGCATTAAAGGTTAATACTAAAATTAAAAATTGAATGTACTTACAATGTTTTTCTCCATGACACTTCATTTTTTGTTGTTGCTGTTAGAGGAGCTGGAACCCAACTGATTTGTTCCCAAAAACTCGCGGTTATATACCCTAAATCGTGGAGGGAGTTGTGGTGGGAAACCGGAGTGGGTGAAGTGAAGGGGCGGAGTGGAGGGGCGGAGTGGGCGGAGTGGGGCGTGTTGTGATGGGGGTAACTTTTCAAAATTCGAATCCGATCTAACCTAACTTATTTTAGGTTAAACGACTAACTTATTTTAGGTTAAACGATTTCGATCTAACGTAACTTATTTTAGGTTAAACAATTTTGATCTAACCTAACCTTTTAGGTTATACGTTTTTGAACTATCCTAACTCATAGGTTACATGAGTTCGATCATACCTAACCTATTTTAAGTTATACCATTTCGATCTAACCTAACTTATTTTTGGTTACATCTCACTTACCTATTTTAGGTTCTAAGTTTTCGATCTAACCTAACTCATTTACATGTTTTCCATGTCACTTACCTATATTAGGTCAAACTATTTCGATCTAACCTAACTTAATTTAGGTAACACCGAGCGTACAACACATCAACATTTAATAATCGACCACAACATTTATTGTTATCGTTTAAACAATAAAAGACATTAATATTTCTTTAATTTATTTTATAAAGTTTTACATATTTACTGCGATTTCACAAAACAACAACAATCATATAGTATTAACTATCATTTGAATTACGACATACGCCACATATATCCTTAGAAACAGGTGGTCCGTCCCAATGATCTCTGCTGGTGGATAAGTTATAATGTTCCAAACAAGGCAGTTTATTTTGCAACCGTTTATTTTTGCGATAGGCGTGAGGCAGTTTCCACCATATTTCTTTCAAAGTTAGGGGTCTTACGTTTTTCAAACAATAATCTAAAGGTAAATATTGCAATTCGTCGTCTTTGACGTTCTTAAACGACAAATCGGTTTCATATCTATCGATAACTTTCCATACTCGATTTATAATGTGACGTAATATCCCACACCACTGTAAACACCGCAAAAACTTTCCATAATGCAGTTAAACTGTATACACGTGCGTTTCTAAATACGGCTAACTTTGCACTGGTCTTATACTTGCAAAACATTTTTTATTTTTCTCCTACTTTAGTACCTACGAGTTTTTGTTACTGTCTTCGATATTAGTCGACTCTTCTTCATTAAAATTGATAAAGTCGGTTGTTGCGTTAGTTTGATTGTTATTTTCGTTGTTACTGCTAATAGTCGTCGACTCTTTGGTATTACATTCGTTCACCACTTGAGTTGTTGTGTTACTACCATCGGTAAAACCGTTTGCGTCGACATTTAGTTTCAAATCGTAATTAACAGTCAATTTTTCATACTCATCTTTTGCGAAACGAAATAGAACGCCGACGTTTGTCAATGCGCATACGCTTTTATCTTTCTTATGAAAAGTGCAATGGGGATAATCGCGTCGCACCCTACATACGTTTTCGTCCAATTCTGCAACCACGATAGGTGCTCTCAAAATATTACGAATAAACTTAGCTTTTTCTTTTCCTTTAACGTACACCACACTTACGGATCGGCAAATAGACGTAATGATAGTATCGAAATCTGTAGCGGGCACGTATCCCGTGTTCCAATCGATGCAGTGATAGTTAGACGTAACCCATTTAACCGTTGTGCGATATTTTCCCGTTAGAGATCCGTAACTTAGACTAGGTTTAAAAACGAAATGACTCATCCGATGTAATGAATCCATCGTAGCTAATTCTTTAGGCATAAATTCGTTATTTCTCACTTTAAAACCTTGAATATCGACCACGATAAAATTGGCTGGTGTATGCACGTTACAATATAAAGAACTTGCCATTTTGTCGTCTACTACACGCACTATTATTACAACAGCTTTATAAGATGATGTTACTTACGTTTCGATCCACCGATCGACTGATACGATTAAGTTTAAGATTCTTTCTTTTATAGTTTAAATTTGACGCGAGTATCCCGAATTGAAATAAAATTATTATTTAGACCAATTGTTTTACGATTTTTGTCAACGGAGAATATTGAAACGCTTTGTCGTGTAATATTAAACAGTATGCCGTCGTACCTTCGGAATTTCTTTTTCGTCATGTACTCGATCTTAATTTCGACACCGCTTTTATGTAAAACGTCGGTTTGATACGTACAATCGATTCCTATTAGTGGAGCGTGTCTTTTAAACTCCCCGGGCGTCAATATAGGTTCGGATGGTTGATAATAATATGCGGTCTGAAAACGTGTATACATATCGTACATTAATGCGTAACGATTACTATCGAAGTCGACGTTTAAATTATCATAAGGATACCTTTCTCCGTTCAAAAACACGGTGATATTAGTTACGTTCAAATTATCGAAAGTAGACATGTTGGATTTCATTTTTCCTTTTCGACCCGTTTGAAATCCGACGATAATAAACCTAGGTGTTTCCAATTCCGGAGCTGTTTTAACCGCCCAAGATTGTTTATTAGTTTTTGGAATCGATGGATATTCGTGTATTTCCCAACTTCTAAACGGCACGTTTATGTACGTATTTTTCTCCGATAATTTTGTTAAAGCCAATTGTTCTCTTAAACCGACTGTCACGTGAGGAATTCTCCAAATTATTTTGTTTATAGTTAATTTTAACTTTTCCTCTTTTGTTTCTTCTTTCGGTTGAACGATGACGTCGTTGTCGTCGTTATTACGAATTAATATCAATTCTTGTCTCATGTTCATTATAATTTTTTATAATCTTCGGCGAAACCCAATAGAGTTTTGAGAGGTACGCTGTATGAAAAATTTCCATTTTCGTCCGTGGTATTCAAATAATATTGTTGCGTTTCCCAACCGGCATTTTCGAGTTTAAATATTTCGTTTTTGTTTAAAGAAAATATCCTTTCATACAAGAAGTTATACCGACGTTTCGAACTGCGTCTATCTGTACGCCGTTTAACAGATAGCGTATATCGCTGAACATAAAAGCTACCGGATTACTGGTTAAATAACACGTTTGGCTAGCATTTTTCGTAACCGTTCCGTCTTCTCCGATTTTTCTCAAACTACCTTCCACGTATAGATAACTTTCGGACGGCAAGGTGTAATTATCAATTTCAGGTATGGATATTCGAACTTCGTCATTGTTACCATAGCTGGTCGATCCGAACGGTTGATGAGAATGATATTCGTATGACACTATCGAATTGTCGATTTTAAGTTTGTCCGTCACGTTTAAAATATCCATTAAGCTATGACTGTATAACCTAATTGCGTTAAAACTTTCGATTTGAAGATGTTAAACGTTTCGAATCTCTTCGTTTACTGATTTTGCGATGACGTTTGCTATGAAATTTATACTTGTTTGTAAAATCTCTTTTACCCTTAACGTTTTTGATTTTGTGTAATCTTGACATTTTTTATGGTACAATATTACCATGATGATGACGATGTTAATGGTAACGATGCTAATGACAATAATGATAATTATTCCGATGTCTTCAATCTATCGATCTCAAATGAAGTCTGACCGTTACTTCTTCGCCTCTTACGTCGACTGGATTTCTATTTTGATCTAACAAACGTATCGTCAAATTACTGATAATTTTTGTAAACATGGGTAAATAAATCGGTTGTTGTGGCGATTCGATTATCTTAAATCCGGCTGGAACGTTTGGAAAAAAATGATATAATACGTGTACGGGTTCTCCGTTATAATAAGATCCGTTGATTAAGTTACAATATATTTGTAATGCGTTAATACGATTTATATTTACGATTTTATCCGAATGATGAACCTCGTAAGGTTGCAACGTACGTCTGTTGAAACCCAATAAAGAACCTATGCTATTATCTAAATCAAAATCTACGGTACAATTACTTAATATTGACACCTTTTGCGTATTATTATTTCCTTCGATTTTAATTGTACCGAATTTATTTGTTTGCTCGTTGAGTTTGTTTTCAATATATTTACATAAATCTTCTATGTCGTAGGAACCGGTTTCCACTTCGATTATTCCACTTTTAAATTCAATTAAATCATTTGGATTTTCTAATTTTAACTCGTTTTTCGAAACAGGCATATGCGTCACTTTGTTTATTGCCCATAGGTACGAAAACAAGTTATTACTTTTATCGACGTTCGGTATCGAATTAAAAGTTTCGAAATTTAGTAAAGCTAATTCGTAATTGCGATATTCATCCAGATATAAAGGCGGATTAAAATCGCACGTTAGTTCTGTTTCGTTTCCGGATAAGGTAAACGTATTTGATATTGGTTGTTTTGATTTCTCCATCGAATTGCAGTTACACACTGAAGATTTTCGTTCGGATCTCCGCCTATTTATTATTATTATTTAATAAAATTGTAAACACAACTGCCCACAATTTACGTCTTTAAATTTTTGATATCTTTCATAATTGTAATTGATTTTAACGTTCGTTTCTCTAGATCGAAAATATCGTACGATTTCTATGGGTGGTGTTAAATCTCCAAAACTATCGAAATATGTTATATTGTCCTCTTGTTTTTTATATGCTACCCAATGTGTGCCCGGTCCGTCGGCGTTATCTAAATTAATAATTCCGCACTCGTTTTTGTTAATTTTACTTGGAAGATCGTTTCGCATAAATACTCCTCGAAACTTTAAAATTCCGTATTTACGCGCATATTTTTCTAAAAACACGTTCGTTAACGCTCGACGAGGCAGTTTATTTAGTTTTTGAATATCCGTCTTTATATAATCCGCATCCGTTTTTATATGGTTTTAGGTAAAATCCGCTTCCTACTGTTTGCGCCTCCATTGCACGATTATGACGTTTATCTTCTTCCAATTTTTCTTTAGCGTTTTTTGCGTCGTTTACGGATTTTGCGATTGCGGCAGCCCCACCTCCCAATGAACCTAATGCACCCAAAGCAGCAAACAAAGGTATCAATGGTAAAAATCCGCCTTTTTTGGTAAACGTATTACACGAGAACGTGGCGCTTTGATACTCAAACGATGTTTCTTCAACGTACCGTAAGCCGCTTTAACGTTTCGCAACAAATCTTTAGTGCCGGAACGTGAAACGGCTTTTCGAGCTATTCTAACGGCTTTGGCAAAGTTAATGAACCACCCCGACGTTTCGACGCTTTCTTCGTGCGTCTCATCTTAACACGGCGTTTACGTAGACCCATACCTGTACTGGTTTTTATTTTCATGAGTGTAGCTACTGTTGCGGCGGCGGCTTTTTGGCCTAAACTAGTCTCTTCACTACGTAACAATTCTTTTGCAGACTCGTACAATACTTTGTCCGCTTCGTGACGCTTACTTAAATCTTTGTGCAGATTATAGGCGATGTCGTGTCTTTTACAAGCTTCGTCTAATTTATTAACACCGGCGTCCCCGCGATCTAACCTTTTTGTAATTTCGTTCCGGGACCGCAATAATTATAACCAGGTATGTGCAATTCTATTGGTAACTTATCGATTAACTTGTTTATTATTCCACGCCCGATAATCTGCTTCCTACTGCAGTTTTGCTTTAACGATCGTCGTTTTTAATACAGTCTTTCATGCGTGACTATAGTCTTTTATACGCGTGTTCGTCACTATCACTCTCTACGAAATGAAAAGATGATACTAATTTAACGACATTTATATACCTATTTATAAACTAAAATACAAGTTAAATATTACAAATTAAAATAAACTATTTACATCATAAGCGACTATTTACAATTTACAAATTATCATCTAGATCACAACGCTACTCTTCGACGTCTTCACGCCGATCATCCTCTAACACTCCATCCTCCGACTGCTCCTCGAACAAGTCGATATCTTGGTCCGTTTCCCAGGAAACGTCAGATATGTTATCTAAGAGGTTTCCTAGGTAAACGGTATCGACGTCGAAGATATCGTCGGAGTCTTCTTCCAGCCGTCTTCGCAACTCATCTAACTCCGGCACTCTCTCGTCGCGTACGTATACGCCGTGTATCGTGAAAGTGCCGTCGTCGTATTGAAAGCGTTGCCCGGTGAAACCGTCTACCAAATGAGCTTCAAACATCAATGTTAGAGGATGAAAGGGGCCCAGATAAAATTCGTATGTTAAATCGCCAATACGTAGGTTGCCCATCTCCAGACGTCGAAGTGCCATCTCGTCAGGTATTAATAGAATGCGGTTGAACACGTAATAAAAACTTGCTTCCATTTTTTATTTTGAACTCCTCCGACTGATGATTTAAAACTATTACTTCACTCTTATATACTCAACTATTACCCTCACTACTATTATTACTCCCACTACCCACCGTTCGAATTAATTATAATGTTTACATTTACATTTACACTCTAACGAATTCGCGCAAATCCATATCTAACAATATCTTATCCATAGCAAACATTATTAATTCTTTGGTAATACAAGTGTATTCCGATAATCCAGTTTTATCTAAAATTGACAACATATTGCTTAACTTTTCCGTTCATAGTTGCTACCGCTTTGATTGCACTATTATAGAAACGTACGTAATCTAATTTTGTTAATAAATCTATACGATTTGTTACTAAATCTCCCAATTTCCATAGTTGGTGGACTGAATCGTACTCTAAATAAATAGATTCTTCACCTCTCTGCATCCTCAAAACATTCCAAACTTTATCCATCCATTCGGTAGTTATTTTGATACCGCAAACTTTTAGATAGGATGGAGTACTACCGTTTCCGCAAAGCTATTTGTTATAACGGCTTTATAACAAATCAGCGTTTTCCATTCGTTTTCTGTTAAAGTAAGACATTGTCCCTTACCCATAAATTTAACGACGGGTTCGAATTGCAGTTCTCCGCTCAATCCCACTTTTGATCCATTTGCTATGACTTTTGTTTAACGGATACATACATTCCGCATACAACCGAGCGTTACACCCTTTCATATTGTTTTCAATTTTATTAAACGATGGTGTGGGTGTGTTTTTTGTCAAAACATTATCACTTACACTATTTATCCCACAATCTCGTTTATAATGACGTTTAACAGACGACTAAACCAGAATCAATACTGAATTCCTACTTCAAACCCATCCCCTTATACAATACAACGACAACCTTGAAACGGTATTTAAGGGTCAAAATTCTTACAACTATGTATATACCAAACAACACAGGTCAACAAAATGAATACTTTCAGATAGTATGTAATTGTAAACATCAGAATTCTTTTTAACGATTATTTTTGTCTGGTTTAAAATGTATACGATGTCTATAGAATGCAGTACAGGTAAATGATACAAGTCAGTATGATGCATACGTTACGACTGTTAAGACCACCAAGGATTACACGTATAATGCATATACAATTGCCTCCTGCAACGCGTACGAAAGAACCTCCGCCGACAATTGCTTTGAGGAACTGTCACCCATTTACCGGTTAAAGAACCTCCTCCTTGACAAAGGAGGAGGTTCTTTAACCGGCAAATATACCCTACTGTGGTCGGTTGAAGGTTTTATTTTTTTTCCTTCTACCACCATTTTGTTTTTCAAGTGTAGACCTTCGACCGGGATACAAGTTATGGTTACTAAATAAATATATAAGCTAAAATAGTTTGGAATATGGTTGGCTGTACATAAAGTGACTTAATCGCGGCAGCGATTCTTCACGGAAAATTGCTTCCCATATTCGGTGGTGTAACAGGCCATTGTGGGTTCCTCGAAGATAACCTATTGCCTTTGTATATAAGAGTTGAAGTTGTTCGAGCCATTTATATTCAATCGTCTCGATGCCTATTGTGCCTAATCCGTCTTAGCATCTCATTCTTCGTTCGTATAAGAATAACGAATCTGCCGAAGCTATCATTGGAACATTATAAGAAAACCGCAAATCAGATAAGTGAAACAGAATTGCATGTTATTATCTTATCACTTTATATGCTACTGCGTCGGTACTTGTAGTCCAACATGAATTTAACTAACTTGTTGCGCTTTGTTATTTAATTAATGTGATTTTAAAAGATCTTTCAAAAAACTCGTTATATGTCATTGTGCTTTGTACTATTACATAACTTTACTTTTATTGTCGAGTACCGGTGCTACTCGTAAATGTTTCTTTTCTTGTGTAACGCTAATATTAGTATTTGTGACACGTGCTTATCGGTTACAATTGTTTTGGGTCATTTATCGGTTTCTAGTTATAAAATTAGACAAGCACATCTTACCATAGGCGTAGATACCGTCGCGGTTAATAACTATTTACTGGCATATCGAATATTTCCTACCTTACCTACCTTATATTTATTGATTATGTTGTATGATTTATGTGTTACTAAGGTCCCGTCGTTTGACCAAAGTTATATTTACGCTAGTCTACGGTTGTTTCTATATTTAGAGTTCTTAGTCACTCCAGAATATCTCTTATACTATTCATTAAGTGACGTCCTATTTATTATCTTTATTGGCAGTGTAAAAACCTTTCATTCAATAACTAGTAAGTACTACCACGACCCCTCTGCGACACACAGACTGCTGGTCTGATTTTCAGCAGTTCAGAACTGCTTTATCTTTTGTTTATCAATAATCGTAACAAACAAAATTGATATTTTTTTAATGAACAATAGTTGAGTGCCACAAAGTAATATTTTGTGCTTATCATCACAGCTTACTACATGCTTAATTAAAAATAAATTAAATTGATTTTAATACCATAACGTTCAGAACCGTTTTTACACTCCGCACCTACATTTATGTATTATCTTTCTAAAGGTTCATCAATATCTGGTTAACTAAACGCGTGCTGATTAAAAACACAACCGTGTGCAAAAGCTTTAGAAATCTAATTATTCTTTAGATCGAATCCAAGGCAAATAAAATTGAAACAACACCATAATGTAAGTGATTATAGTTCCGCTACACTAAAAAGTCAAATCATTATAATCAATTTAAACAAAGAAATTCACTCACCCAAACGAACATCTTTAATCCAACATCCATAACACCGAAGATATTTGGTGGTGTCCTGCACTTGCGTAACGCGGTCAACAACAACTCAACCTGCAACAAAGAAAAGATAATTTATGTTTTTATTTAACACCGATTCGTGTCATTTACTCGAGAAACTCCCGTCGGTCCTAGTTGAGTTGATGAGTATTTGTACAAGAAAGACAACATTTGATTATTCTGAAATAAAATAAACATTAATTCGGTACATATGCTTCATTAAACATTTTTACGTCATCATTGATGTTCTCGAGTTTAAGTATTGTCACCAACGTTGTTATATAAACAACGTAAACGCGATAAGAAACGATTGTTATCGAAGGTACCTCTACGTTTTCGAAAACCATTATTATGAAGATCATCGTGTTTAACACAACAGTGACCATAGAAGTTCCTATCCAAATGCTGACTGGAAAACTATAGGTTTTATTGTGATAATTATTGGTTTTATTGATTCCCATATAGAATCTAAGCGCTGAAGTTAATTTTTTGTCAAAATTTGGGTTCATAAAATCCATCAACGTTTGTTTCATTGATGAGTAACTGTGTCTCAACATGGAGGTGTTTAAATCTGTTACTACAATGTAATACAACAACAATATGAAATTCATGATCAAACTTAGTAAGTCGATGAGCTTGAAAAAAACCCCCACATTGCGATCATCTAACATCAAGTCCAAAGACAATATAAAAATAACCGATGTTGTATAGTAAATGAATTTGGTTCTTAATCTTTTCGCTTCTTTCGGCGATAATACATCGTCGTCGGTCATCTGCAAGGATCTATCCATTTGAGAATGCAGAGCTTGTAGGTAGATCACATTATGTTTCTTAAAAATCAGATATATGTACAAAAACGCACAAGCACGAATGCACGAGATGAAACCGACAAGCGTTAACAACCACTGCACGTCAAAAATACCTCGGAAATTATTTTTTAAAATAGTTACATAGTAACCGAAACCAATTAACAAATAAAACCCAATCGCAAAAGCTGTCGTTATGCAAAGTTTTGAACTTTGGAAAATTAAAGTGGTTGTTTTGTGACTGTGTAAGCATTTAAAATCACCATGCGGTAAACCAAACCATTTTGTAAGCTTAAGTAAAAAACCAAAAATGCAGTTTATGCAACTTTTATCAGTCATTTTAAAATACGCGAGCCACGACGTACTAATACGATGTGTGGTGTTACTGCGTGTAATACAATGTAATTTTGAATATTTGAAGTTATTGGTTTGACCTTAATGATAATGACACTAATAAAGTATAATCTATTTTCTATATGTGATGTTTACATTATTTTTTCTTACACAAACAAGTACAAACTACACAACAAAACAGTTAACTAACTCCCCGGTTCCCACCCAATCGTTACCCGCAATCGCTGCGTGCGCATAATCAGTAAAACTTTGGGGATAGTAAGTTAGCGGAGTTAGTTTGGCTGCATGTAAATTGAGATGATATTAAGTTTGGACTATAAATATTGAGATGATTTGGGTAATTAATAAAGATTGATATACAGTGTGATTGATTAGTGCGATAAAGTTCAGTATCATCTATGTCCTTGAAAGTATCAAAGCAAACGTTACGGGAGAGTATAGCCATTAAGCTTCATATTTTCAAATTAGTTACAATTTTACAGGTTGTTCCATAACACCGTGCCAGACTAAAGTTACATTTTTTTAAATAAAACCCCCTATATTTTAATTTAAATTTGAAATTCGCTTCACTTCCTCATTACAAAAATATACACTTGTAATATGTTATACAGAGTATAAAAGTTATAATCACTTTTCCATCAAAACCGTAACAAGTATAATTTCAAAGGGCTACAAGAACAAAGATCTGTTGCAGCCGTAGCTTTTTAATTATTGTCAAATTTTATAAAAATGATTGATTTTATGAATATTCGTGAAATTGTTTACAGGGTGAGTCAAACCATGAATTCAATATTTTCTCAGTTTTTTTTAAATGAATCAGCTTGTATTTTATATCACTATCGAAAATTACTATTCTTTTACTTACATTTTTGTTAAGCATTCCCTGTGCCCAAAATTATTAGTTTTTGGGATAGTTTCATTTTTATATGCCCAGTATTAATTATGTGTCTAAATGTCTTCCAAGGGCATGATTTATTTGTCAAAAATGACAGTTTACTATTATTGCCTGTTAATTGATTGTTGTGGTACATTTGTTTATAATTTTCAAAAATCTAAAATAGGCTAAAATGAATTTTACTCGTGATGAAATATGATATGGATATTGGTAGAATGCAATAAAAATACATTACTTTCAGCAAGAGTTTATTTTGAACGTTTTTCTGAGAGGCGACAACCTACAAAATCAAGTTTAGAAAGATTGATGGATCGGTTTAACCATGCTGGTTCAGTTAACTATGAAAACATGAGCGAACAAATACTACTGTGGTAGACGAAAACAAAATGAATGTGTTGTTAGCAGTTACAGAAAACCCACATACAAGTATATGGAGTATTTCTAAAGAAAACAACTTAGTTACTATTGTGTGCAAACAATTCTTTGTAAAAACAAAATACACCCTTATCACATTCAATTGCATCAGGAATTAACAGATAATGATTTTGAGAAGACATTAGCATTTTGTGAATGGGCTCTACAAAAGGTTAATCAACAGAGAGACTTTTTTTTGACTATGTATTGTTTGGAGATGAAGCTACATTTCATCAAAATGGTTGTGTTAACTTTTATTATTATTCTACAAGTAATCCATACCACATAATGTCAATTTTGATAAATAAATCATGCCCAACTCATAATTGGAAAACATTTAGACACATAATTAATACTGTGCATATAAAAATAAAATATGTCAAAAACTAATAATTTTGGGCATAGGAATGCTTAACAAAAATATAAGTAAAGCAAGAGTACTTTTTCATAGTGATTATGCCAAAGTTTACCCAAAAACTATTTACGGATTCACAAAACTTATAAAACGAAATGAGGTTATTTTTAAATGCGCACCAAACATTACACACGGTAGTTCTCCGAAGTAAACAATCAATTTATTTGCAATTGTTTCTCCTCTAATGAGTTTAGATTACTTTTTGTGGTATATACCAAAACTCAAAATTATTTAACAGGAATAATTTTTTCACCGAATTAGTCGATAAATGCCTTAAACCATATATAATTAGTTTGCAGGTATAAGAAAAACTCGAGGAGTCCGCAAGCCTTGTTTTCGCTTTGGTCATACAAAACATCTCTTTAATTTCGCGAACCGTGTGTTCCTATCACGTAATATCCTTAACATAAATAGAACTTTAACACTCGCATACAAACTACTTTTAATAGTTTGTACGCAAACGACTTATACGCACACTGTTCAACATTTAGCGATTGTTAACAATAACAATTATGATCCGCTACAGTTTTGTACTTGTTTTCATTACTTAGTACCTCGTAGCATTGAATAAATAGTAGGAAAAGACGTTGAACCTAAATATTGTTTGAAAAAAATAACGTTTAAAATTTCGAATTTAAATTGTAATCGAGTGTGACCGATGTTATCAAAGTTACCGTTTAAAAAACAACGTCAAAACAATCAGACAAGTAGCAAAAAAAAGTTGAACTTTCTTTAATTAGTTACCAATTTTGACTCTGAAAAATGTCACTTTATATGTCAATATTAAAAAAAATCGTATTTCCTCGTCTATCTTTATATGATGTTATATAATGTTTGTAAAGTAATCAATTATGCTATATGTGTTGCGTAAGCCAAAATGTTTGTCCAAAATAAAATAATTTTTATAATAAGTAATGTAATGTTTTTAAGCCCCGGGTTATAGTGATGATGTTTTAAAACTGAAATCGAAATTTAAAACAACCGTCAAATTAATAGATCAATTGATAGATTCATAGATAATTAGATTACTGATCGGTACATAGATGAATTGATCGATGGATCAATGGATGAATAAATGGATAGATGGAATTTTATATGTAGTATATCGTTGCGGTTCAGAATAAAAAAGTTGAAACTTGCATCGCGATGCAAGTCATTGGTTCAGAGTCCTACGTTGAGCGCCAGTATATTTTGCTAAGGTTAAACGAATTCACAATAATATAATATACGTGGTACACAAAACGATATTCGATTAAAAATTAAATCTCAAAAACGAAAACAAAACAACTGAGGTTCTATGCACTAAATAAACTTCATCACGTTACGTCCTTTTTCTACATTATCGTTTAATATTGCCTACTTTCTCTTTTCATCTATTGAAACACTATTACAATTTTTTATTCCTTAATTTTTGTTTTTCTTACAAATTTTTATTATTTCAAGTTATTTTTGTTCCATTTTCTTATCACCTTCTTTTGCTTTTATATTTTCCAATTTTATCAAATTCATTTATTTTCTTAAAAGTTTTGTCAATTTTAAGGCACTGGGCTATAACGATGAGGTTTTAAAACTGAAACCGACAGGTGAAAACAACCGTCAAATTAATAGATCAATTGATAGAATTTATCGATTGATCGGTACATAGATGAATTCATCGGTGGATCGATGGATGAATAGATGGATAGATGGAATTTTATATGTAGTATATTGTTGCGGTCCAGAATAAAAAAAGATTAAATTTGCATCGCTGTGCCATTTGGGTGTTTTTGAGAATTGGATTCAACATCAGGTTTAACCTCAGGATAGTTTCCTTTCCGTTGAAGTTTTCTGACCGTTTATAAATTTTCATGACTTTTCTAAACAATTCGTTGTGATAACGGTTTGCCGCTGTTAATATAAAGTTCTTAAAGAATACTTTGTAATCCACATTGCTAAGCACATGTTTAGCTATAAACAGGTAGATAGATGGATGAATCCATAAATGAACCGATTGATCGATCGATTGATAGACTGATAGATAATTGATAAGTAGTTAAATGCATATAGAAATGAATTTATCGATAAATAGATGGAATGATAGGTAGATCGATCGATCGATAGATAGATGGATTCTTAGATGTAGGATTGTAGCGACCCGGAATCAAAATAGGCACCAACATAGTTCTTTCTTATATTGAAATAAACCACCATATATCTTGGTTGTATTGGTGCAAAGAAGATGGAGCTCGCATCGCGGCTGTTAAATTCAGTTTTTAGGTGCCGTTTGGGTATTCTTGATAATTAGATTCAACATCAGGTTCCGTCTCAAGATTTCCTTCATTCTATTGAAGTTTTAGGATGTTCATAAATTTCAATGACTTTTTAATCAATCTGTTGTGATAACAGTTAGCCGCTCTTAGTATCTTCGAGCTCTCAAAGAAAGAATCTCCATTGCTAAGCGCATGTCAAAAAAATCAAATAAAGCACTAATTCATCTATGCATCTATCTATTCCTAAATTGATCTATTAATCTAGCAATTTAAGAAAAGTAATAGTGTTTTTTTTTGGTTCTGAGACAACAATCTTACATTGTAACGGTTGCTGTTTACAAAATAACAAAAAGAAGCGACGGCTCTAGCGGAACAACCTAAGAGAAAAAAACTAAAGAGGATTCGGCTAGATGTAGCGCACTAAGTTCGTGGAGAATAAAAATATTTATAGTAGTTAAAACAGCAGCGTCCGGCTTTGTCGGAGAGTCGCGTAGTTTCTGAAAAACTATAAGAAATTAGACTGCTGTCTAATAAGCCGCTACCTGCTAGATAAAGAAAGAAATAAAACCGACCAACAGAAAATCAACAGGTTTTACTTAAAATCTAATACGCCAAATCGAACACAAACCAGAGAAAAGACAGACAATTCAATACAACAAACAAATCTTAAAATACTAGAAGAGTGCGACAGAAATAGAGAGACAATAGCATTTAGCCAGGCGCGCCAGCAGCAGCCTCGCTGAACAATAAATAACGCTCGTAATTGATGTGTCGAATTGAGCCGATTAAAACAAAAGTTCGGTTGAAGAGTGTACACCGAATAAATATTTACTTAAATATTAGAGATCAAGCCGTTCTATGCCATATGTACTTAAGCTTCATATGCATTATTATTATGAATAAGTGGTTTAAATACTAAAGATAGCTGTAATCGGTAGAATGTAATTCCAAGAATGAAGGTGTTCTGCTAGCGACGGTATCGAATGTTCAGGAAGTTAGATAGTCTCAATATTCCTCTTAAGGGAAGTGTGCGGAGAAGAACAGAAGGCGATTGACTCCCTCGATAAAGTTATGCAGTATAACCAACCCTTGTAGATGTAGAGATCTACCGGTTGCCTGCAGCTTAATTAATGCGAAACCGTGGTGTTGTATTTTATTGATAGGAAAAGTTCTTAATCAGCCACTCCTGCATCCTCAAGAGTTATCCAAGTATAATACACAACGAAAACATATGGTCGAACGCAACGTGCTAAAAGGATAAGTAGCAATTAGAATGAACACAAACGAGAAAAAAAAACACAAAATGTACTCACGGTGAATTTAGCCGGATTACACTTAAACACCAATTCGAATTGGAAATCCTGAAACCCACCTTAAATAATTTTTGTAGAAATTTTATTTCAAGAAGTGTACTAAAACACTCACGTGTACCAAACGAAAAAGAAAGACGTCCGCTGTACGTTTAGAAAATCCAATCGAATTTAATTTTCCACCAATAAAAAATTAGCAAAATGCGCGCCAAATACGACTTTTGTCGCAACATACTACTCGTGACACACGTTTTAAGACGACTCTCGACATACAACTTCCATTCGAAAAATACAACCGTAACAACATATAAAAATCTATTTATCAATCTATTCATCGATCGATCTATCTATCTATCTAATGATCAATCCATTAATAAATTGGTTTTTCTATGCATCTACATATACATCAATTTATTATTTAATCTACCAATTGATGTATCCATCCATCTAGCCATCTATCAATCCATTTATCTAATTTTAAGAGTTATAGTATATTGTAATCTTCATTGTTAAGCGCATGTTCAGCTATTACAAGATGGATAAACAGATTGATGGATGGATGGATTGATAAATAGTTGGATTGATCGATAGATTGATGGATGGTTCGATTGATATATAGATGGATAGATGAATTTTTATATGTACGGTCGTTGCGTCTAAAAATAAAAATAGGCACTCCATTCATCTATTCTTCGATCGATTAATCTATCCATCTATTTATCAATCTATCGATAAATTTGTTCATCTATGCATCTATATATTTATCAATTTATTTTTTATTCTATCGATTGATCTATCAATCTTTCCATCAATCCATCCATCTAGTTTTAAGAATCAGAGTATCCTGTAATCCTCATTGATAAGCGCATTAATAAATCGATAGATTGATGGATGGATGCATCGATCGATGAATAGATAGATAGATAGATAGATTTCTATATGTAAGACCGTTATCTCGGAATAAAAAAAAAATTTTAAATTAACCACCATCTTGGTCACACTAGTTCAATTAAGGTGAAAGTTGTAATGTGACGATCGAATCCAGTTGATAGGTGCTGTTGTGGATTTAACATCAGGTTCAGTTCCTGGGTTTCCTCCGTATTGTTGACGTTTTTTTGATGTTAAATTTTAATCACTTTTTTAAACAATCTGTCGTGATAACCATTAGTCGCTGTTAGTTTCTTAAAGCTTTCAAAGTGAATCTTGTATTCTCCATTGATAAGCACATGTTTGGCTATAAATAGATGAATGAATAAATTGACAGATAGATGGATGAATTCATTGATGAATTGATAAATAGATTAATCAATAGATTAATAGATTAATTGATGAATGGAGAGATGCATTGATTAATGAATTTATCGATAAATACCGATAGGTACCAATATCTCTCTTCCTCATTTTAAAATTAACCCTTATATATTTTGGTTATACTGGTCAAAGAAGGTGGAACTTGCATTGCGGCGGTCAAATCCAGTTTTTAGATGTTGTTTAGGTATTTTCAGGATTAGATTCAATATCAGGTTTAGTTTTAAGGTTTTTCCATTCTGTTGAAATTTTTGGATGTTTATAAGATTCAATAACTCTTCTAACCAATCTGTTGTGATAACCGTTAGCTTCTCTTAGTATCTTGTGTATTGATGAATAGATCAATTAATGATAGATTGATAGATAAATTCAGGGATTGATGAATGTATAGACAGAGACAGAATCAAAAAGATACCAATGCTTTTCTTAGATTGTAGATTGATAGATCACATGTATTTATACTGATCGATGTGCAACACACGGTTACGGAGAAAAAGGAGTATAAAGGCATCCATTGTTTGGATGGCTTTTTCATTTCTGCAGTTGCATAATAGACCCATGTCTCATCTTCTCTGCGACAAATTTGTGAAAACTGTGGCATCCATTTACTAAGTTTTATGATGTTCAGTTTGCGGTAGTAGAGTCTTTCACGTATAATGGCATAGAGAGCCTACCGTACAATTTTAGACACTGATGAAAAAAAAGATAAAATTTGTATCCAAGTCTTCAACAATTCACGTTTGCATAGAAATTATTTACCTCTTAACTAGAATAACGTAAAAATAAGACGGTTTTTTGGTTTATCTACTTTGAAGAGATTTTATTGGTACCTTATGGGTATGCAACTCAGGTTACATGCATACATATCAGTGGAAAAGCTCGTTCTCCTACTGATTTCGAAAAATTTATCGTGGCATTACTGCTTTCTTTCGTTGTTTTTGCTAACGTGACTAAAAACTGTCCTTTTATCGATCAAAAGTGGTCGGTTGAAGGTTTTATTTTTTTTCTACCACCATTTTGTTTTTCAAGTGTAGACCTCCGACCGCGATACAAGTTATGGTTACTAAATAAATATATAAGCTAAAATACTTTGGAATATGGTTGGCTGTACATAAAACGACTTACTCGCGGCAGCGATTGTTCACGGAAAATTGGTCCCCATATTCGGTGGTGTAGAAGGCCATTGTTGGTTTTTCGAAGATAACCTATTGCCTTTGTATATAAGAGTTGAAGTTGTTCGAGCCATTTATATTCAACCGTCTTGGTGCCTATTGTGCCTAATCCGTCTTAGCATCTCATCCTTCGTCCGTATAAGAATAACGAATCTGCCGAAGCTATCATTGGAACATTATAAGAAAACCGCAAATCAGATAAGTGAAACAGAATTGCATGTTATTATCTTATCACTTTATATGCATCCGCGTCGGTACTTGTAGTCCGACATGAATTTAACTAACTTGTTGCGCTTTGTTATTTAATTAATGTGATTTTAAAAGATCTTTCAAAAACTCGTTATATGTCATTGTGCTTTGTACTATTACATAACTTTGCTTTATTGTCGAGTACCGGTGCTACTCGTAAATGTTTCTTTTCTTGTGTAACGCTAATATTAGTATTTGTGACACGTGCTTATCGGTTACAATTGTTTTGGGTCATTTATCGGTTTCTAGTTATAAAATTAGACAAGCACATCTTACCATAGGCGTAGATACCGTCGCGGTTAATAACTATTTACTGGCATATCGAATATTTCCTACCTTACCTACCTTATATTTATTGATTATGTTGTATGATTTATGTGTTACTAAGGTCCCGTCGTTTGACCAAAGTTATATTTACGCTAGTCTACGGTTGTTTCTGTATTTAGAGTTCTTAGTCACTCCAGAATATCTCTTATACTATTCATTAAGTGACGTCCTATTTATTATCTTTATTGGCAGTGTAAAAACCTTTGATTCAATAACTAGTAAGTACTACCACGACCCCTCTGCGACACACAGACTGCTGGTCTGATTTTCAGCAGTTCAGAACTGCTTTATCTTTTGTTTATCAATAATCGTAACAAACAAAATTAATATTTTTTAATGAACGATAGTTGAGTGCCACAAAGTAATATTTTGTGCTTATCATCACAGCTTACTACATGCTTAATTAAAACTAAATTAAATTGATTTTAATACCTAACGTTCAGAACTGTTTTTACAATCAGCACCTACATTTATGTATTATCTTTCTAAAGGTTCATCAATATCTGGTTAACTAAACGCGTGCTGATTAAAAACACAACCGTGTGCAAAAGCTTTAGAAATCTAATTATTCTTTAGATCGAATCCAAGGCAAATAAAATTGAAACAACACCATAATGTAAGTGATTATAGTTCCGCTACACTAAAAAGTCAAATCATTATAATCAATTTAAACAAAGAAATTCACTCACCCAAACGAACATCTTTAATCCAACATCCATAACACCGAAGATATTTGATGGTGTCCTGCACTTGCGTAACGCGGTCAACAACAGTTCAATCTGCAAGAAAGAAAAGATAATTTATGTTCTTATTTAACACCGATTCGTGTCATTTACTCGAGAAACTCCCGTCGGTCCTAGCTGAGTTGATGGGTATTTGTACAAGAAAGACAACATTTGATTATTCTGAAATAAAATAAACATTAATTCGGTACATATGCTTCATTAAACATTTTTACGTCATCATTGATGTTCTCGAGTTTAAGTACTGTCACCAACGTTGTTATATAAACAACGTAAACGCGATAAGAAACGATTGTTATCGAAGGTACCTCTACGTTTTCGAAAACCATTATTATGAAGATCATCGTGTTTAACACAACAGTGACCATAGTAGTTCCTATCCAAATGCTGACTGGAAAACTATAGGTTTTATTGTGATAATTATTGGTTTTATTGATTCTCATATAGAATCTAAGCGCTGAAGTTAATTTTTTGTCAAAATTTGGGTTCCTAAAATCCATCAACGTTTGTTTCATTGATGAGTAACTGTGTCTCAACATGGAGGTGTTTAAATCTGTTACTACAATGTAATACAACAACAATATGAAATTCATGATCAAACTTAGTAAGTCGATGAGCTTGAAAAAAACCCCCACATTGCGATCATCTAACATCAAGTCCAAAGACAATATAAAAATAAGCGATGTTGTAAATGAATTTGGTTCTTAATCTTTTCGCTTCTTTCGGTGATAATACAACGTCGTCGGTCATCTGCAAGGATCTATCCATTTGAGAATGCAGAGCTTGTAGGTAGATCACATTATGTTTCTTAAAAATCAGACATATGTACAAAAACGCACAAGCACGAATGCACGAGATGAAACCGACAAGCGTAAACAACCACTGCACGTCGAAAATACCTCGAAATTATTTTTAAAATAGTTACATAGTAACCGAAACCAATTAACAAATAAAGCCCAATCGCAAAAGCTGTCGTTATGCAAAGTTTTGAACTTTGGAAAATTAAAGTGGTTGTTTTGTGACTGTGTAAGCATTTAAAATCACCATGCGGTAAACCAAACCATTTTGTAAGCTTAAGTAAAAAACCAAAATGCAGTTTATGCAACTTTATCAGTCATTTTAAAATACGCGAGCCACGACGTACTAATACGATGTGTGGTGTTACTGCGTGTAATACAATGTAATTTTGAATATTTGAAGTTATTGGTTTGACCTTAATGATAATGGCACTAATAAAGTATAATCTATTTTTATATGTGATGTTTACATTATTGGCTTCTTACACAAATAGGTGCAAACAACACAATAAAACAGTTACCACCCAATCGTTACCCGCAATCGCTGCGTGCGCATAATCAGTAAAACTTTGGGGATAGTAAGTTAGCGGAGTTAGTTTGGCTGCATGTAAATTGAGATGATATTAAGTTTGGACTATAAATATTGAGATGATTTGGGTAATTAATAAAGATTGATATACAGGGTGATTGATTAGAGCGATCAAGTTCAGTATCATCTATGTCCTTGAAAGTATCAAAGCAAACGTTACGGAGAGTATAGCCATTAAGCTTCATATTTTCAAATTAGTTACAATTTTACAGGGTGTTCCATAACACCGTGCCAGACTAAAGTTATATTTTTTTAAATAAAACCCCCTATATTTTAATTTAAATTTGAAATTCGCTTCACTTCCTCATTACAAAAATATACACTTGTAATATGTTATACAGGGTATAAAAGTTATAATCACTTTTCCATCAAAATCGTAACAAGTATAATTTCAAAGGGCTACAAGAACAAAGATCTGTTGCAGCCGTAGCTTTTTATTTATTGTCAAATTTTATAAAAATGATTGATTTTATGAATATTCGTTAAATTGATTACAGGGTGAGTCAAAACATGAATTCATTATTTTCTCAGTTTTTTTAAATGAATCAGCTTGTATTTTATATCACTATCGAAAAGTACTATTGTTTTACTTACATTTTTGTTAAGCATTCCCTATGCCCAAAATTATTAGTTTTTGAGATAGTTTCATTTTTATATGCCCAGTATTAATTATGTGTCTAAATGTTTTCCAAGGGCATGATTTATTTGTCAAAAATGACAGTTTACTATTATTGCCTGTTAATTGATTGTTGTGGTACATTTGTTTATAATTTTCAAAAAATCTAAAATAAGGCAAAAATGAATTTTACTCGTGATGAAATATGATATGAATATTGGTAGAATGCAATAAAAATGCATTACTTTCAGCAAGAGTTTATTTTGAACGTTTCTCTGAGAAGCGACAACCTACAAAATCAAGTTTAGAAAGATTGATGGATCGGTTTAACCATGCTGGTTCAGTTAACTATAAAAAGCATGAGCGAACAAATACTACTGTGGTAGACGAAAACAAAATGAATGTGTTGTTAGCAGTTACAGAAAACCCACATACAAGTATATGGAGTATTTCTAAAGAACAACAACTTAGTTACTATCGTGTGCAAACAATTCTTTGTAAAAACAAAATACACCCTTATCACATTCAATTGCATCAGGAATTAACAGATAATGATTTTGAGAAGACATTAGCATTTTGTGAATGGGCTCTACAAAGGTTAATCAACAGTTAGACTTTTTTGACTATGTATTGTTTGGAGATGAAGCTACATTTATCGAAATGGTTGTGTTAACAGGCACAACTTTCATTATTATTCCACAAGTAATCCATACCACATAATGTAAATTTTGGCAAATAAATCATACCCAACTCATAATTGGAAAACATTTAGACACATAATTAATACTGTGCATATAAAAATGAAAATATCTCAAAAACTAATAATTTTGGACATAGGGAATGCTTAACAAAAATATAAGTAAAACAATAGTACTTTTTGATAGTGATTATACCAAAGTTTACCCAAAAAACTATTTACAGATTCACAAAACTTATAAAACGAAATGAGGTTATTTTTAAATACGCACCAAACATTATACACGGTAGTTCTCCGAAGTAAACAATCAATTTATTTGCAATTGTTTCTCCTCTAATGAGTCTAGTTTTTCCTTTTGTGGTATATACCAAAACGCAAAATTATTTAACAAGAACAATTTATTTCACCGAATTAGTCGATAAATGAATTAAACAATATATAATTAGTTTGCAGGTTTAAGAGAAACTCGAGGAGTCTGCAAGCCTTGTTTTTGCTTTGGTCATACAAAACATCTCTTTAATTTCGCGAACCGTGTGGTTTCTATCACGTTATATCCTTAACATAAATAGAACTTTAACACTCGCATACAAACTACTTTTAATAGTTTGTACGCAAACGACTTATACGCACACTGTTCAACATTTAGCGATTGTTAACAATAACAATTATGATCCGCTACAGTTTTGTACTTGTTTTCATTACTTAGTACCTCGTAGCATTGCATAAATAGTAGAGAAAGACGTTGAACCTAAATATTGTTTAAAAAAATAACGTTTAAAATTTCGAATTTAAATTGTAATCGAGTGTGACCGATGTTATCAAAGTTACCGTTTAAAAAACAACGTCAAAACAATCAGACAAGTAGCAAAAAAAGTTGAACTTTTTTAATTAGTTACCAATTTTGACTCTGAAAAATGTCACTTTATGTGTCAATATTAAAAAACTCGTATTTCCTTGTCAATCTTTATATGATGTTATATAATGTTTGTAAAGTAATCAATTATGCTATATGTGTTGCGTAAGCCAAAAATGCTTGTCCAAAAATAAAATCATTTTTATAATAAGCTTTAGCATTGAGAAAAGTGGCAACCTTGTTAAATACAACATGTTAGTGAAAGAAGATAAAATGCAAAAACACATTATTTTTTAGAAAATTGTAATGTTTTTAAGCTCCCGGGCTATAATGATGATGTTTTAAAACTGAAATCGAAATTTAAAACAACCGTCAAATTAATAGATCAATTGATAGATTCATAGATAAATAGATTACTGATCGGTACATAAATGAATTGATCGATGGATCAATGGATGGATAGATGGATTTTTATATGTGGTATATCGTTGCGGTCCTGAATTAAAAAAGACACCAATATTTCTCTTTCTTATTTTTAAGTCATACACCATATATCTATGTTATATTGTTCAAAAAAGGTTAAACTTGCATCGCGGTGCTATTTGGGTGTTTGTGAGGATTTGATTCAACCTCAGGTATAACCTCAGGATGGTTACCTTCCCGTTGAACTATTCTATATGTTTATAAATTTTCATGACTTTTCTAATCAATTTGTTGTGATATCGGCTACCTTGTAATCCACATTGCTAAACGCATGTTCGGTTATAAAGAGATAGATAGATGAATCGATGGATAGATCCATGGATAAACCGATAGATAGATCGATCAATAGATTGATAGATAATTGATAAATAATTAAATGCATAGACAAATGAATTTATTCTTTATAAATAGATGGAATGATTGATGATTCGATCGATTGATGAATAGATGGATTTTTAGAAGTAGGATTGTTGCAACCCTGAATCAAAATAGGCACCATCATCGTTTTTCCTTATATTGAAATTGACCACCATATATCTTGATTATATTTGTGCAAAGTAGATGGAACTTGCATGACGGCGGTCAAATCCAGTTTTTGGGTGCCGTTTGGGTATTCTTGATGGTCAGATTCAACGTCAGGTTCTACCAAATTGATTGTTCATGTGGAAAGGTCTACATTGGTCAAACCGGACGCAACATAAAATGTAGATTAAAAGAACATCACCGAGACGCCAAGTCCAGAGCGGTAGATAAATCAGCAATCGCAGAACATCTACACGAAAAAGGAAAACACATCATCAACTTCGAGGAAGCTAAAGGACCAACAACTACTATCCAAGGATAATCAAAGAATCTTTAGAAATTATGAAAAATAAAACAACTTCAATCGAGAAGATGGTTACCGATTAAGCAACACGTGGAAACTAACTCTTCACAAAAACAAAGTAAACAAATGTCACCACAAAATTAGTCAACACCAAACAGAATATCAACCAACCATCGAAAACCAACCACCCGTCACTGATCGACATCAACCAACCGTAGCGGAACATAGGTATATAACGAGGAGCAGAAGACAACAACATCAGTCTTTAGAGTAACTTCTGAAGAAGCTAACAGCATGGTTAGTGAAACGTCAAGCAGAAAACGTAGGAAGGAAGGACGAACACGGCTCAACCCAGAAGATAATAATCTTACTGTTATTTCTTGTCTTGTCGGTGTTGGATAGTCATTATTTCCGCCTTTGCTTTTGAGTTCAGTGTAGAATTTTTTCTCGTTTTGTCTGAACAGGTTGTTTTGCATTTTGCGTTAGTTGCTAAGCTTGTATCGTCAGTCTTCCTGCATAGACAGCTAGGCGTTGTTTGTTATCGTCAAGTAGAGTTGTGAGTTTGTGTTGTTGCAGTTGTTCTATGTTGGTTATTATCTTCTTTAGTTTGTTGATTATTTTGTTGTTCGGTTACCTAATTGAATTGGGTCAAAAGTCCAATTGTTTTCTGGTTTTATCTATTTTCTGTTCAATTCTACATTGCCAGTTGGGTTTTGTTGTTTTTCTTTGTGGTTGTGTTATTGGTTGGTAGGTGTTGACCATGTAGTGTCAGTGTTACTGTTGCTGCGCAGTATATTAATGCATGTAGGTCACTTAAGTTGTAAATATCATGAATGAATGTATTCAGGGATGAGTTGACTAGAGAAATAATACTGGTGTTTTTATTTATTCTAAGCTTAGAAAGTTTTGGCCAGCTGATCGGGCATGTGTCACTCCATTTCATGTAAGCGGCGATGAGTTGTATTATTATTATTATTAATATTATTATTATTATTAACGGGTTTGTTGATAATGATAGCTTAGCTATTGAACACGCCCCCGAGTATAGTTTTTTGGTAAAATTTTTTGTGTTTTTTTTGTTTGTTAAAATAGACGCTGCAGTTTAGAGTTCCATTCCTTTCATTATTATTATTATTACTATTTATCAACGGACTCATATAATGTATACCTCACACTTAGGTGCAAGCATTCAAAATTTACGTTCGCATAGAAATTATTAAACTCTTAACTAGAATAACGTATAAGAAGTGACGATTTTTTTTGGTTTATCTACTTTGAAGGGAAATATGCGGTTAATATGATAAAAATAGATTTTATTGGTACCTTATGTGTATGCAACTCAGGTTACATGCATACATATCATTGGAAAAGCTCGTTCGCCTACTGATTTCAAAAAATTTGTCGGTTCATTACTGTTCTTTTTCGTTGGGTTTTTGTCTTTGCTAACGTGATTAAAAACGGTTGTTTTTCAATCAAAAGTAGACGGTTCAAAGTATTAATTTTTAACATCCCGTTTGGAAGTCTAACTATAACAATAGTTAATTGTTAAGGAATTAACCCGATGGAAAATACTCGTTAATCACAAGGAAAAATATTGGTTACACTTCTAATCCGTGGTAAGTACTCAATTTTTTTATATTTCCACTTGTGTGGAGTTTTTCTTCTACCACTACAATTAACAATAATAAGGAGTTAATTGAGCACAGTAATTAGACAAAATTTGTGTGGTGGTTGGGATTGCATCAGCCAGAGGAAACTAAACGGTAAAGTTCGAACATTATATTATTTGGATAGTAAAATGTGTGTCTTGCGACATCTCGTGTAAACATTGACACGTATGAATAGTATAAACTAAGAAAAATGCCAACAGTCAACTGTAACGGCATGTGTGTGTTAAAGTGCAAAGCGCTATCTAAGCGATAGCTTTAATGCTTGTACCACACGTTGCCGATAAAGCCAAGATAACTTGTACAGAACTTTTGTTGCGTGTGTACTTCCGTACAAGTTATCTTGACTTTATCGGCAACGTGTGTTACAAGCATTAAAGCTATCGCTAGATAGCGCTTTGAACTTTAACACACACATGCCGTTACAGTTAACTGTTTGCATTTTTCTTACATAGTGTTGTTTACTTATAATCAAACAAATATGTACAATTCTAGTAATGGAAATTAATACCTTCGATAAATTCTAAGGATTCCAGACAGGATTCTTGCGGCACTCTGTATGTATCGGCGATAATGTAGCTACTTCTAGAATTTGACAGCAGATTCACACGTGACTTGGAACGACAATCTTTTTGTACTGCGATTGTTACCCTTAGGTTCTCGTCAAAGCCTTTGCGGACCCTCACAGTGATGGCCCAGCCCGACTAGGTTAAAGATTACAACTTCAAGCACAAAAGCTGTCTCGCAAGGGTATGACAGAAGTTAAACAATAGAATGTAGCAACGGTGCTGTTGGTATCGGCTTTCGGTAGTGTTACTGTAAATTAAACGGTCAGTTTTTAACAAAGGAGGTTTTAGATTGTTTCAAGGTTTATACTAAAATCGGAAACGTAATGAGTAAAAATTTTAGCCAATAATAATTGCACTGCACACTTTGGGGTTAGAATCAAATCTACTGCCTGGGATTCTTCAGTCCGAGGAGAATCTTATATAAATTAGAAGCTACACTACGGATGTTCCTAAATAATCAAATCTAAATGTTATGTAAATTAGGAGCCTGCGTAAAGAATTAAATCTGAAGACGGAATCTCTTTCATACAGCAAGAACTTTAAAAAAATCGATTAGAAAAGGAAGGTAAGAAAAAAAATTTTTAGTGTGAGTTTTTTGGTGGTTAAACATCAAACAATAAAAAAAGTGTAGTTATAATAAGATAGTTTTAGTAGAGGAAATCAAAGAAATAAACTCAAGAAGAGATTGATTTTAACCATGAAACTGTCTTGTTACGGTAATTAATCTCCGGCACGAACCGCTTTGCGGATATGGATTTCGCTCGACGCTCCTAGATGGCGCGCGAAGGTAGTCCGGTACGTATTTTGTGTTTTCGCTGTTCTTTTCGAAAAAAATTCCTCAGATGGTGGACGCATATATCGGGCTATAATTTTGCTAGGTAATAAATCCGTTTGTTTCTGGGTCATCCTTAATTATGGGTCGTTATTTGTAAGTTATCGCCTTTTCCGAGGTACCGATTATCTCTGTTTAATTGCCAAATGTCGGATAATTTCTCCTTTTATGCGAATACCGTAAGTTTTTAGAAAATTTCCTATACGACCATACAACGTGGGATGTCATTGTTGTCTTTTGTCTATTTTAGATCTAAGTTATCCTCTACGCCACCATTTAAAGTTACTATCTAAACTACCATCGTATCTACCAGCTGAAGGGCTATCGAATTATCGTCTAAGTGCCATCCAATTATACACAAAGGCAGATTACCCGACTCTTTGGGGGAAAAGAAAAAATTCATTTCTCGCTGGTTAGTTATGCGAGTGTTTTGTCTACGATCAACTTAAAAATAGCTCAAGGTACTGTCTTACTACTTTTTTTGTCTAATTATGTTTGTGAACGCTAAAATAAATTAATTGTGCGGTGTGTTTTATCTCTTTTAAATTTTTGTGCGCTTTTTATGTCATTATTGGTAATCATAGCGTACGGTTCATTCAACTCGTCACCTATAGCACGAGTGCGATCGAATTTTTGGGTAATTATACTACGCTTTGCTGGTACGTTGATGCCCTCTACTATTTTATGTTAAGATTATTTGTGTGTGCCGTTTGTGAAAACCCAAGATTTAAATAAAATTACACTCCTGTTATGTTGTTATCGTATTCGGTTGCTTTATTTAAGTACCTCGTCTAATGAATTTTGCTTATCAACAGTATTAGTTCTGTTTGATAATTATTTGTCTCAAAGTGGACGTTCAATCTAATTAATTGGCGCCTTGCTCATCCTCTCGTGATTAAAATTTTGGGCACGAGATTCGGGGTGTGCAAAATAAATTTTGTTAAATGTTTGATGCGTTTGATAAGGTAATCTCGAGCGGCTATTATACTTTTAATTCTGGACCTGCGACGTTCACCGAATAATTTAGTTAACCGGGAAGCCGTTAGAGAAAATTACCGTCAATTCGTAATCTCTGCTTACATACAGCGCGGTTTTTAATTAAAGTAATTCGCTATTTAATTTTTTTTTGCCCGTCACAGTTTCTTATGTTGTAAATTAATCTAGGAAATAGGAGATTTATGGTCGATTTGGGAGGAGGAAAAAATGGGGGCAAAATAACTTAAATGTACAAGTCAATGAACATGAATTATCCACAAAAGACGAATAACACAATTACAACTATGGATAATAATTACAACGGAGCGATTAAATAACTGTTAATGACAGTTTAAGCAGCAAATTTGTATCACTCACTTGATGAGACAACCATTTATTAAAACCCTGTTAATAAGCCTTCTCGTTCGCATACTCAATCCCACAAGAAATGATTACTCGATTAACTAACATCGTGAGAACGAAATTTATTTTTCAAGTATTTGAGTGCTATACAAAATGATATTTTTGTGCTTATTAGATCTGCCTATCGCTTGTCGCGATGACAATATAAAAAGGAGTGTACTTTTGCACATAGTATAAGGTGACAACTGAATTAAAACTAAATTGAATTTAATCAAATGCTTAAAACTTAGACAGCACAGGATATCCTATAGGTATCCATTTCAAATCAAATTATCACAGGACAAATCTGATACTTTAAATTGTTTGTCGTGCATCAACCATGTGCTTCGCTAACTTCTGTTGCTTAGTATCTGGATAACAATTTTAATGAAATTCAACCTCATAATCGCTCTGTAGCTTCTACACTAATTGCATTTTTTATTATAAATGTGTAAAATGAGATTGGAGGATTGATGTTCATAAAATATCTTTATATGGATATTTTTATGACATACTTGTATGGATGTCCATAAGATGTGTTAAGATGGATCATCTATGGATGTCCAAATTAGTGAAATTTGGATTTGCTATAGATGCTATAATACATCTACAGGATTAAATGTAGACATCTTCTAGATTGGATGTACTTGTGCTGTTTGGAAAGTGCCTTAACGTAACGATTTATAGGAGAACTCACACACATAATGTTTATCAGTGATTTAACAAAAAGCTTTAGGAAGCTGATTCTTTTTTAGGTCGAATCCACGGCAAATATACAATCATCAAAGCTCGGTTGATAAAACGCGTGTTCTTTTTAAAAACCCAATGGTGTGCAAAAGCAACTTTCAACCGACAAAAACTTAGGGAAACTAGCTATTCTTTAGATCGAATCCACGGCAAATAAAATTGAACTAACACCAGGATGTAGGTGATTATGGTTCCGCTACACTAAAAGATAAAATCATAATAATCAATTTAAACAAAGAAATTCACTTACCAAAACGTACATCTTTAATCCAACATCGATAAGACCGTATATATTTGTCGACGGTCTTAACTTATGAAACGTGCACAGCAACAACTCTATCTGCAACAGAGAAAGTATAATTGTATTTTTATTCAGCACCGATTCCTGCAATTTACTTGAGAAACTCCCGTCGGTCCTAGTTGAGTTGATGGATATTTGTACAAGAATGAGAGCATGAGAATTCTAAAATCAAATAAACATTAATTGGGTACATAATTCATTACACATTTTTACTTCCTCATTGATGAACTCGAGTTTAAATATGTACACCAACGATGTTATATATATAACGTAAACCCGATAAGAAACGATTGTTATCGAAGGTACCTCTACGTTTTCGAAAACCATTATTATGAAGACCATTGTATTTAATATAACAGTGATCATAGTAGTTGCTGTAAAAATTCCAACCATAGAACTATACGTTTTATTGAAATAATTGTTGGTTTCACTGATTCTCATGTAAAATCTAACCACCGAAATTAATTTTTTGTCAAAATTTGGGTTCCTAAATTCCATCAAAGTTTTCTTCATAGATGCGTAACAGTATCTCAACATACAGGTATTTAAATCTGTTATTCCAACGCAATAACACAACAATAACCAATTTATGATCCAACTTAGTTCATCGAGGAGCTTGAAAAAAACATTCACATTGCGGTCATCTAAGATCAAGTCCAAAGACAATATGAAAATAAGCGATGTCGCATAGTAAATCATTTTGGTTCTTAACTTTTTCGCTTCTTTCGGTGGTAACACATCGTCATCGGTCGTCAGCAAAGACCTATCCATTTGAGAATGTATTGCTTGTAGGTAGATTACATGACACCTGTTTGAAGTAAGAGATAAATGCAAAACATACAAGCACGAACGCACGAAACAAAACCGACAAGCGTTAACAACCACTGCACGTTGAAGATGGATGTGAAATTAAGTTTAAAACTGTTACGTAGTAACCGGAACCGATTAACAAATATAGCCAAATTGCAAAAGCTCTTGCGGTGCAAAGTTTCGAACTTTCGATAATCAAAGTGGTCGTTTTATTACTGTGTAAGCATTTGATATTAACGAGGGTGGTGCCCCAAACCATTTGGAAAAATTAAGTGCTAAACCAAAGATGCAGTTTATGCAATTGTGTTCAATCATTTTAAAATACGCGATTCACGACGTACTAATTCGATTTGTGGTATGAGCCGGTGTTAATAATTATAATATAATGTAATTTTGAATACATGATGTTATTTGCTTAACCTTAATGATGATGGGGCCAATAAAGTAAAATTTTTTTCTATATGTGATGTGTACATTATTTGTTTTCTACACAAACAAGTGCAAACTACACAGTAAAAGAGTTCCCCGGTTACCACCCAATCGTTACCCGCAACCGCTGCGTAATTAGTAAAATTTTGCGAATAGTAAGTTAACGGAGCTACTTTGGCTGCATGCACATTGAGATGATACTAACTTATTAATAAGATGCTACAGCTACAAGTTTGAGATGATTTTGGTAATTAATAAAGATTGATATCTTTGATTAATAATAATTTTCGGCAAGTACCACAATTTTAGATGAATTAATCCTTTTTCATAATTAAATTGTGTAACACCACAACTACCCGCCACTGGTTGCACCGACTAGAGGGCACGCTAGTGGAAGAAGAGTAGTACGTTTTACCCTCTCGAGGAGTAAGTAACGCTGCGTCCGGTGCGCCCCTTACTTTAATTAAGTGCGACGGTTTTACTGTCCTGCCTCGCCTTTTAACGTATTCGTAATATTTCAATAAGTAACGCTTTGTATTTGTTTTAATAAACGTAAAAGTTCGTAACTAAAATTGTATCAATCAAAATTTTATTTGTGACACCCTCTGTAACAAACACTAGTTAGTAGGTTGGTAATACACACGATACATATATGGAGAATAAAGTTACCAGACATTATTACGCAGCGGAATGTTCGCAAGATGTACGTTGTTAACTAAATAATAAAACTGTTCTTTTATTATTACCACAGTTTATTACTACCATCAGCTTCCATAAAAGGTTATGGGCTCAGAAAGTTATATATTTTGGTAGTAATCTGAAATTGTATTATTTGTGTGTACCGGTTTTTCTTGTAAGTGCATACTTGAAGTATTTAAAAAAAATAAAAACAACATGGAGGTGATCGCGACGAAGTTAAATAATTCTAACTGGAATGTCTGGAAGTTTCAAGTAAAGCTAGTTCTGATGGCGAAGGGATTATTCGAAATTACCTGTGGAAATGAATTGAAACCTGTTGAAGATGAAGGCAAAATTACTAAATGGAAAATAAAGGATGCTCGTGCACAAGAAGCACTTGTTCTCCGAATGGAAGAAGATATTATTTCTCATGTAATGCAATGTGACACCGCTCATGAAATGTGGAACAAACTGGAGAGCATTTTTGAGAAGAAATCCGAGGTTAGCACGCATCTGTTAAATGAGCAATTTTATAACTTGACGTTTGGAAATGAAACTGTAAACAGTTTTATATCAAAAGTGACAAATTTGCAAGCAAAATTAAAACAATCTGGTGAAGATATTCCTGAAAAATGATTCTTACAAAAGTCATTATGTCCCTTCCTGATAAATTTCATCATTTCCGGTCTGCATGGAAAGTGTCAGTGCGGAAAATCAAACATTAAATAATTTGACGGCACGTCTTTTAATTGAAGAGCAAAGATTAACAAATGATGAGGAGAAATCGATGGCACTTGTGACAGTTCACCGAGGGACAACAGAAAAGCAGCTTGGACTGGGGTCGGTCATACGACAAATATAAATGGTAACAAAACAACAGAAAATGTTTTGTTTGTGGAAAAATGGGCCACTTAAAAGTCAGTGTCGAAATATCGAGTGCAATTATTGCAAAAGAAAAGGTCACTGGATGAAGGATTGTTTCGCAAGAAAACAGAAGATAGAACGGATAAACACCGAGAAAATGCAGGCAGTGGCAGTAGAGGAAGCGTTGCACTTATAACAGTTTCGAGCGACATTCAATCCCGAGCAAACATGGAATGGTTTATGGACAGTGGAGCTTCCCAACACATGTGCAAAGACAGACGTTTTTTTTGCAGCTTGGTAGACCTAGAAGTACCGAAATATGTAAAAATTGGAGATGGGGCAACTTTGCAAGTAAAAGGTCAAGGTAACATATGTTTATTATCATATAATGGTACCAATTTTCATCCTGTCACTTTGTATGATGTACTTTTTGTACCGGATTTAAAGGTAAATTTATTTTCACAAGGTAAAGCTTTAGACAAGGGTTTGTCATTGTTTTCTGATGCAAAAGGGCAAAGTTTGTAAATAAAAATGACGTCACTGTAGCTGTAGCCATACGATGCGAAAAATTATTTAAAATGATGTTTAGATGGTCTGACTCTTCTGAGCACACATGCCAAAATCAAATATTCAATACATCTGAGTCTGACGCATGTTATTTTGTAAATAAAAATAAAAACTATGATCTTGAATGGTGGCACAAAGCTTTGTGCCATCAGAATGTTAGGTACATAAAAATATACTCAGCAGAAACCAAATTGAAGTAAAACAAACTGAACTGTTTTGTAGTTCTTGTGTGCAAGCTAAACTATGTAGAGAACCTTTTAAAGTAAATGAAAACAGGGCAAAAGAACCTGGAGGTATAATACACATGGATCTCTGTGGTCCAATGGAGGAGGCTTCTTTCAACAACTCACGGTATATGTTTTTGCTGAAGGATGATTATAGTAGCTATAGGTTTATTTATTTCTTAAAAAATAAGTCTGATGTGTATGAAGTTTTGAAAGATTTTCTTGTGTTTTTGAGAATCAGACAAATAAAAGGGTGAAAATTTCAAGAAGTGATAATAGTGGGGAGTTTGTAAATTTTTCAGTAGAAAATTTACTTAGAAAAGAATCAAACATGAGTGTACTGTGGCATACACTCCTCAACAAAATGGTAGGGCAGAGAGAGAGTTTAGGACCTTGATAGAATCTGTGAGAGCTATGCTAGCTGAAAGTAATTTACCAAAAATTTTTGGGCTGAAGCTGCGAATTCCGCAGTTTTCTTGTTGAATAGAACTGGCATGTGCTCCGTTAAGGAAAAAACACCTTATGAATTAATTTACAACAGGTATTTTGATTTAAAAATGATTAAGGGTATTTTGGCAGGAAAGTGTGGGCTTACGTTCCAAAAGAAAGAAGGCAAAAACTAAACATGAAGAGTAAACCAGGAATTTTTGTCGGATACTCAGATAATGTTAAAGGGTACAGGGTGTATTATAAGGATACAAACACAGTAGCAATTGAAAGAGAGATAACGTTTGAAGAAACGGAGAAGTTAGTAGAAGAAAAACTGGTTTCTCTGAATCTAGATGAAAATGTGGAAGGAAAGGACGAAGTAAAATTACAGGATGATGAGCAAATTGAAGAACCCTTAGATATACAAGAGGATATTGAAACAATTCAAGAGCCACATGTAGATGTAAACGTAGATTTAATACCTGAACGAACACTAGTGGAGGAGAGATCGAAGACTGCGCCCCAAAATGTCTTAAAGGTGCCTCAGAATCTAATCCATGATTATGACTTAAGTTATTTTAGTTTGGACACTGATGAACCTGCAACATACGATGAAGCAATAAATAGTAAATATGCAAGCAGATGGAAAGATGCAATAAATGAAGAAATGAAGGCCTTAGTTGAAAATGACACCTGGCAACTTGTTGAGAAACCTGAAAAATGTGAACTAATAGATAGCAAGTGGGTTTTTAAAATCAAGAAGGATAAAGAGGGAAGGATATATAAGTTTAAATGTAGGTTAGTAGCAAGGGGGTTTAAGCAAAATGTTATGGAAGATGTGTATAGTCCTGTAGTCAGATTAACTACTGTTAGGGCGATTTTGGCTGTGTGTGTCCAGAGGGGTGGACAGTTTATCAAATGGATGTTTGCAATGCTTTTTGCATGGAGAACTAAAAGAAAACTTATATATGTATTTACCAAAGGGTTGTGACGTAAATGGTAAAGTTTGTAAACTAAATAAAGCCATTTACGGTTTAAAAAGCGCCGCTCTATTGGTATACAAAATTTGATAACTTTATGTTAAATGAAGGGTTTTATAAAAATAAATGTGACAACTGTTTGTATGTAAAGATAACAAAAGATGCAACTACATACGTATTAATCTTTGTTGATGATATTTTAATTTCTGGGTCTTGTGCCAAAGAAATTAACTGTTTAAAATTCAAGTTAAATATGTCTTTTAAGATGAAAGATTTAGGTCTGTTAAGTTATTTTCTAGGTATATCGGTAGAGCAAGATATGCAAGCTGGTATGATTGAGTTAAGTCAAAACAATATCTAGAAAATATTCTTGACAGATTTGGTATGCTAGATTGTAGACCTGTGAGTACGCCAATGGATTGTAATTTCGGTTATGATAGTTTAAAGATGGATAAATCAGAAAGTTTTGATATCGAAAAGAAGTGTAGGCAAATCATTGGCAGTATAATGTATGCTATGTTAGGAACTAGGCCCGATCTATGTTCAAGTATAAGCTTATTGTCTAGATATCAAAATTGTGCCAGTGAAAATTTACTAGTATCATTAAAACGGGTGTTAAGGTACATCAAAGGTTCTCTTGAACTTAAGCTAGTTTTTGTAGAAACGATAATAATATTTTGTCAGGTTTTGCTGACGCTGATTGGGGGCGACACTACCGATAGGAAGTCAACAAGTGGGTTTTGTCTTAATGTATTTGGAAATATTGTGTCATGGAACTCAAAGAAACAGAGTACTGTCGCCATCTCAACTACAGAGGCAGAAATTATAGCATTAAGTTCTTGTATTAGTGAAGCCTGTTGGCTACGAAATTTGTTGTTAGAAATAAGCTTAGTTAAAGAATTGACAGTTATTGTTTATGAAGACAATCAGTCTGCAATTCGTTCATGCAGTTCCCATGAACAGTTAAAAGAATTAAACACATGGACATTAAGTATCATTTCACAAAAGAAAAATTAGGGAAGGCATTATAGAGCTAAAATATGTTCCGACTGGTGAGCAAATTGCAGATATTCTCACTAAACCTTTAAAAGGGTTCAGTTTAAAAGATAAGAAATTTCATACTAAGTTAAGGTATTATAATAAATATTTTGCTTGAGCGGGGGTAAAATTGTATCAATCAAAATTTTATTTGTGACACCCTCTGTAACAAACACTAGTTAGTAGGTTGGTAATACACACGTGACATATATAGAGAATAAAGTTACCAGACATCATTACGCAGCGGAATGTTCGCAAGATGTACGTTGTTAACTAAATAATAAAACTGTTCTTTTATTATTACCACAGTTTATTACTACCATCAGCTTCCATAAAAGTAACTATTGTGTTTTACTTAAACACCCCAGTTCATTTGGTTTAGGGGCAACACGTGTTGGCTTAACGGTGAACCCGAAACTCCCGTTACACTGGCGCCCAACGTGGGGCCGTTATTGTGTAATACGTGGTGCAATTACTGAACTTTAAATGAATCTCATGTTGTGAATTGCATACTACGTAGACAAATTTTCTATTTCGTGTTTGAGTGCAAATAACAAAATTGATAATATCAGTGATAAAAGTAAACCCCACGGTAATTATCTACGCTCAACCAAGTTACGTGAGAAGTCTGTAACAATGGGTGATCCAGTGATGATGACGCAAGATCAATTCCAGCAGCTGTTAGCAAATCTTACCACAAATTCGGCGTTAAATCAAGTACCAACATCACCACCAATGTCAGGTAACTTCTCAAAGTGTTTATCTCGGTTTCGGGTGCAAAGGATGATGACGTGGAAACTTTCATTAATGCGATTACCGTATATAAAGAGTGCGTAAATGTAAATGACGCCATCGCGTTACGTGGTTTGCCGATGCTTCTTGATAAGTTGGCAGGTACCTGGTGGCAAGGTATAAAGGACACCATTTCTACCTGGGACGCGGCACTAAGCGCATTACGTCATTCGTTCGGGGTTAATAAACCTCCATTTAAAATATTTCGGGAATTATTTTCTAAAGAACAGAGCGAGCGGGAACCCACAGATGTATTTGTAACTAATGCAAGAGCGCTTCTCTCTCATTTACCTTCTGAGCCGGTGCTTCACGAAACTCACAAAATTGATATGATTTACAGTTTACTCAATCGGAAAATTCGAAATCGGTTACCGCGAGAAGAAGTCACGTCTTTTGACAAATTAATAGAACGCGTGAGATCAATCGAAGAATCGATAATAGACACATTCCATAACCAATCTTCGCAAAACCATAATGAATCTAAAGCTAGACCAAGATGCACTTATTGCAAACATTTTGGACACGTGCAGTCTGAATGCAGGAAATTTAATAATGCTTATAAGCCCAAATTTGAACCGCCAAAAGAATCAAGAATCGACAATGAAAAAGCTAAACCGATGGCATTTAATTTTGAAGCCCAGGTTTCGCCAATAAGTATCAAATGTTTTAGTTGCGGTACCCCTGGCTTTGTTAGATCGAATTGCCCACATTGTCGCCAATCTAATGCTCAGTCGAATTCTAGAACGCATGAAGCGGCGCAAGTTGAACTTATGCTAACTAATGTCGGTGCAGTCGGTAACAGACCTCTCCTTCGAGTGAGTGTTGCAGAACTAGAAGGTTTAGCATACATTGACACGGGCGCAAAATGCAGTGTTGCCGGATACAAGCTGTATTGTCATTTATTGGAAAAACCAATTCCATACACTGAACGCAATACCCAACTGATACTGGCAGATGGTGAACCCAGAGATACCATGGTTCATACTTTCGAATGCGAAGTAATTTTGGAAGCTCGTAAAATACCAACTACATTTATTGCGATACCAAATCACACGTCAAGTAAAACTCTATTAGGGGTGGATTTTATTGGCGCCGCAGACATTACTATTAAAATTGCCAGGATGCAATGGTACTTTGCAGACAATGCTAGTCAACCCCATGAGTTCTATTACGAACAAAGTTCTAAACCAATCCAAGCAAACTTAATAGAAGTTGCCTTGCGTCCCGATGAAGGATTACAATTGAGTAACGATCAAAAAAACCAACTGCAACAGCTACTGACGGAGAATCAAAGTGTGTTTGTAGAACGACAGGAAGCAACTCCTTACGCAGAACATGCGATAAAACTTGCCAACGAAACTCCGATTGCGGTCCCTCCGTATAGGCTATCTCCATTAAAATCGAAAATTCTCAAGGAAGAAGTCGATAGGTTATTAGAATCAGAGATAATCGAAGAGTGCGACTCACCGTATGCAGCCCCAGTGGTGCTTGTGCCAAAGAAGAGTGGAAAGTTTAGACTTTGTGTGGATTATCGCCGATTGAATGAGGTAACAATTTCAGACAAGTACCCTTTGCCAAGGATTGACGATCTTTTGCATGCGAGCCCGTCTTCATTATTTATGTCGGCTTTAGATCTTAGAGCAGGTTACCATCAAATTGCCGTTAAGCCGGAGGATCGTGACAAAACCGCGTTTATAACACCGTTCGGATTTTACCGTTTTACCCGCATGCCGTTTGGACTGAAAACGCGCCTTCGACGTTTCAGCGTTTGATCGACCGTTTCAGAGCAGGTTTAGTTAACGTCATTATACTAGCTTATTTAGACGATTTAATAGTGTTGTCGCAAACTTTTGAACAACATTTACAGGACTTAAAATGTGTTTTCGAAAGACTTACATTATATAAACTCAGTGTAAATAGAGAAAAGTGCTCGAATGAAATATTTAGGACATGTTATCACTCCGCATGGTATCGAACCGGACCCGGAGAAGGTTGTGGCCATTACCGAAATGACGCCACCACGTGATGTTAAACAGGTGATGTCTTTCCTACAAACCTGCAGCTGGTTTAGGCGTTTTGTTCCTGATTTTGCGTCGGTTTCACGACCATTAAGTGCGTTGACACGTAAGAACGCCAAATTCGAGTGGGGACCACAGCAACAAGCTGCTTTTGAAGGTCTAAAAGGGGTTTTATCTAGTGCACCACTTCTCCGGCAAGCAGATTATAACTTTTAAAACCGATGCTAGCTCGTATGCAGTCGGGGCATGTCTTCTCCAGGGGGAGGGACCCGACGAGAGGCCAGTCGAGTACGCGAGCAGACTATTAACTTCTGCCGAGCGTAACTACAGCACTACCGAACGAGAAGCATTAGCTGTAGTGTACGCCGTTAACAAGTTTAGAGGCTACATTGAAGACTCACCTGTCGTGGTCAAATCTGACCACCAACCGTTAAAGTGGTTAATGTCACTACGGTCACCCAGTGGACGCCTGGCCAGATGGGCCCTAGCTTTGCAGCAATATCAGCTGAAAATCGAATACCTACCCGGAAAGCACAATGTTGTAGCCGACATGCTATCTCGTCCACCGAACCCAGAATTGGTACCGGAAACGAATGAGATATTCCAAGTAATGATTACGTTACCTAGTGTGTCTCCAAAAGACATTCGAAAACGTCAGCTTGAAGATCCAGAGGTACGCCGAATTATTCAGTGCTTTGAAGCCAATGACCCCAGCGCTATTGATTTCTCAAGATGGACTGATCGAGGGTACGTCATGATGCAAGGAGTTTTATATCGTTATTCACCGGATAGTGAGTCAGACAAAGCGCAGCTAGTCGTACCAAAGCCTCAAGTGCAGGAGATTCTCCATGAGTATCACGATGCTCCAAGTGTGGGTCACTATGGTGTTGACAAAACCATAGCAAAAATATCGTCAAAATACTATTGGACGACTTTACGTAGGAAGCTCAAGACTCAGCTGTCCATTTTGGTCCAAGAAGACCATTCCAGGTGGGACGAGATGCTACCGTCAGTCAGGTTCGCGATGAACACCACCAAGTCTTTATCCACTGGATACACTCCCGCCTATCTAAATTATGGAAGGGAGCTACGTACGCCCTTTGATGTCCATTACGACTTACGCGCGGTGGTGGAGAACGAAAATTTTGTTGCTGAAATAACTACCTACCTGCGAAACTTTGTGAACGTTTTCGGTCGTGGCCGCGAAGTGAACGAACTAAAGCAGGACTATTCAAAACGTTATGCGGACGGTCGACGCAGAGAGACCAATTTTTTCAAACCCGGCGATAAAGTGTTGGTACATGTACACGCGTTAAGTAATGCTCAACATAAATATACGTCTAAGTTTGCTCCGCGACGCGATGGACCGTATATCATAAAAACAATGTTCAGCGACCACTTATCAAATCGCGAGTGCGGTTGAACCCGATAAAGTGCTCGGTACTTACCATGCCTCCGCGCTTCGCTTATTTGTTTTAGACAATGACAACGAACCAGAAACCCCGATTCGTCCAATTCGAAGACGTGGGCGACCGAGGGTTAATGCGAAAATTGACCCAAAACCCATACACTTGTCTTCATCGAGATCTCCGCCGCAGAGTGGAGAAGAAAGTGAAGATCAGGGAGCTATCCTACCACCAGAGATTCCAGAATCTGGCAGACCAACCCGATTGCGCAGAAAGAAGAAACCCTGTTCCGGGGAATGTTGCCAGACTGAAGTGCCCACTGAAAACAACACCAACCTCAATTTTGATGCCACCCGAGACGGTAGTGACATCCAAAGGGGAGGATGTAACACCACAACTACCCGCCACTGGTTGCACCGACTAGAGGGCACGCTAGTGGAAGAAGAGTAGTACGTTTTACCCTCTCGAGGAGTAAGTAACGCTGCGTCCGGTGCGCCCCTTACTTTAATTAAGTGCGACGGTTTTACTGTCCTGCCTCGCCTTTTAACGTATTCGTAATATTTCAATTAGTAACGCTTTGTATTTTTTTTAATAAACGTAAAAGTTCGTAACTATTGTGTTTTACCTAAACACCCCAGTTTATTTGGTTTAGGGGCAACACGTGTTGGCTTAACGGTGAACCCGAAACTCCCGTTACAATTGATTTTTGTCAGGGTTTGTTAATAAAATTAAATTTGCCTTGCCGGCTAGCATTTAATTTGTATGAACGTAAGCTTTCGCGGCTGTTGTCACTAAGATTATTATCTTCCGGCTTGAGCCGTGTTCGTCCTTCCTTCCTACGTTTTCTGCTTGACGTTTCGCTAACCATGCTGTTAGCTTCTTCAGAAGTTACTCTAAAGACTGATGTTGTCTTCTGCTTCTCGTTATATACCTATGTTCCGCTACGGTTGGTTGATGTCGATCAGTGACGGGTGGTTGGTTTTCGATGGTTGGTTGATCTTCTGTTTGGTATCGACTAATTTTGTGGCGACATTTGTTTTCTTTGTTTTTGTGAAGAGTTAGTTTCCACGTGTTGCTTAATCGGTAACCATCTTCTCGATTGAAGTTATTTTTATTTTTCATAATTTCTAGGGATTCTCTGATTATCCTTGGATAGTAGTTGTTAGTCCTTGATAGAACTTTACCTTCCTCGAAGTTGATGATGTGTTTTCCTTTTTCGTGTAGATGTTCTGCGATTACTGATTTATCTACCGCTCTAGACTTGGCGTCTCGGTGATGTTCTTTTAATCTACATTTTATGTTGCGTCCGGTTTGACCAATGTAGACCTTCCCACATGAACAGTCAATTTGGTAGACCCCTTTTGTGGAGAGTTTCGGCGGGTTATCTTTATTAGAAGGTAATACGAGTAGTTGCTGGATTTTTCTAACCGTTCCAAACCTGACACAAATACGATACAAGTCTTTTAGGTAAGTAGTAGAAACAATTTCCGATATAAATTGTCACTGCCCGCCCGTATTTACCATCGAGAGCACGAATGTCATCGATTACATATTCTTTATGCAGCTCTAGCTCTTTAATTAAACCCTTTGTAGGAAGCTCACATTTAGCTACTTTATTAATATTATTAATCAGCGTCAGCGAACACGACGGTGATATAATCGAGCTTGATGATTGCGACGAATTTGTAGCTAATTTAAAGCAGACTGTGATCATACACCAACCTTTTCGCGTTGATATAGCTTGATTCTTTCCACTAAAAAACAACATTTTTTGTCTGCTATTCCCACGGTTCGCATAAGAATTTATGATGTAAAAATTACACAACTTACATTCAAATATATATTTTATTTAAAAACTTGATATAGCTACAATCTAAAAAATTTGCGTGTTGTTATCAGAAAGTCATGCAAATACAGACAACAATTACACAAATGTTGTTAAACAAATGCTAATATAAACAAATAATTTTGTTAGTTATCATAACGTAAATGTTCTTTGAAGGTAATAATTTTAAGTTTACATCTAAAATATCCGTTTGGAATAAGTTATAATTTATCGGATTAAAATCTAGTCGTCATCTACATATTTTAAAGTCACCTCATTTTTTCTAATGATCAATAAAAATTTAAATAGAGTAAATTATTGCTTTTAGAATATTTCACACAGTCTTTTGACCACCGACATGTTTTTGATGCATCCTACAAAACACTAAATCAGAGAATATCTATTTGTCGCTATATTTTTCAAACACCTGCATCCGTGAATTTTAGTTCTATCGCTAAGGGACAGTTTTAATATACGAGCTGTTTTATCTACTACATCCAAAGTCAATCCGTATAATAATTTACTATTGTGAACAACCAGCACGGTAGATGTAATCAAAGAATATCCATTTTGTTGCTGTATTTTTTTCCAAACACCACCTGCATCCTGTGACATACAAATTTCGGTTTACGTCAAGAATCGGGCGTTAATATACAAACTTCGGTTTTTATCTGCTGCAGTCAAAGTCACCCGTATAATAATAATTTACGTGATCAAAAATGTATTATAAAGATTTTGGTGGTCAACCAAACACCCGCATAGCGCTCTCCCACACATTTTCACAGCTGTCGGGTGGCTTCGCGATTATTTAAATTCAAAATCAGCTTCATAATATAACAATTTTGTCGTTATGACTGATTCTAAAAAAAATCGGTTTCGACCAGACATTTTTTTTTCTTGTATTTTTATGATTTCTAAACAATCACTAATGTGTTTACACTATATGTAGTATAGTGTAATGTTATTTAAGCGACTAACAAAAATTTATATATGTATCGTAATAAGCCCGATGCATGTAATTTTTTGAGTGTCTTTTTGATATTTGGGTTTTTGGCAAAAAGTGAAACAGCGAAATTAGTGGATTAATATTCCTTCTTTAATTAGCTACTGTAGAAAAAAAATTTTTCTTGTAGCTTGTCAATATACATACTTTTAAATATAAGAAGTGATGTGACGTTTCGCAATTAACATTATTGTTTTTCAAACTAGAATTTAATTACAATAAAGTCCTGTATTATATACGCAAATAATAATTCATAAAAGTATTAACAGTGAAAACATTGTATGTTTTGTAATGTTTTTTTATATTTTGTTGAAGATAAAATTACTTTTAAATTTAAGTAAAAACAGATAATTATTGGCGATGGTTTGATCATAATGTCAACTTTAGTTCTTTGATTTTTCTGAAGAGCCACAATTAGTTTATGTCAACTCACTAATTTGTTATTACGAATTAAAAATCGGATTAAATAATGTTATGAATCTATTGTATTGTGTTTTTTAAAATTATGCTATATTACAATAAGAGGGATGTTGATTCGTCTCCAATACAGTTTTACAACAACCAATCGTAATATTTTCTTGGCACAAACTTAAGGGTGGGTTCGCTGTTGTTGAGAAGGAAGTATCGCCATCTTTTTTTTTGTCTACAAAATCTTGCACACAATCCAGTATCAACATTAATTTAAAAATGTCTGGTGGACGAAAGATTGTCGATAAAAAAATTGTGTTTTGCCCTGTTAATAGCGGGCACGTATTAAGCGTCAATAACATTTGAGACTGTGCCACCCTGCCGAATATGATAGGATGCAGCAATTTCATGAACAAAACGTAAGTAACGCATCTTTGATGAAATTATTACTATTTAATTTTTATATGCTGTAGGGCGGGGATTTCGACAAACAGAAGTCCACCGGACGGCGACTTCAGGAAAAGCTGCAACAAAGGAAGCAGGCGGCAAAATTGGTAATAACGTAAATCACTATTATTTTTTATAAATTTAAAGAAACATTTAAACGGGAGAATTGATTTTGTGCATGCATAATTAATTTTTACTTAACTTTAAATTAAAATGCGATTTTTTTTATATAGCAACAAGATGCTGAAGCAGATGGGACATCGCCGCCTCCTGAGACAACTGCAGCACTTGGGGCCGCCAACTAGTATTTAAAAATTATTTATTTTATTTGTTTATTTTATTTTATTTTTTTGTTTTATTTAATTTTTTTATTTTATTTAATTTTTTATTTTATTTTACTTTTTATTTTATTTTATTTTCTTAAAAATATATGATTATATTTATTTTGAAACACAAAACAATTTAAGGATGATTTAAAATAAGTGGGTGAAGACTTTGTTGCTATTTTAATTCAATAAGTGTTTAATTGCGTTTAAGTCATTTGCTATTAATAATCCGACTTGATTGGTAATCTCGAGTGCGACTTAATTAAATCCACCCGGACGGCGACAAGGGGCGGCGTCGCCAATTTGTAATTATAGGGGGCCATCTTGCATATCATTATCAAATATATCACAATTCTAATCAAAATCACCGCCTTAACAGCGCTCCACCCCTCGAAGGGCGGCGAATTATCAATCATCGCACTCTTATGAACAAGTACTCAAAAAGATGGCCACTCACAAGATGGCAGAGTCTTGCTATCGGGCATCTTACTTCATCAGGGGGGGGGGCGTGAAAAGGGTTGAAGCAATTACACCCTCGCAAGTACCGAGAGGTAATTGAAAATGTACAAAGCACGCATGCAGGTACGTACACCCGTGTACTTAGCACAATTGCGTGTACAGAAAGTATGTAGTACCACATCAAGAGGGGCGGCGGAAAGGGTTTGCTCAATTATACCCTCGGCAAGTACCGAGTAATTGAAAATGTACTAAGCATGCATATACAGCACGTACACCCAACAACCGCTCTTCGCACATGCAAGTACACGCCGTGTACTTAGTGTAATTGCATGTACAGAGAGTAATTACATTAAACAATTGATTTTGCTGGTGAATCGGTTTTACTCCCCTACTATTGCATCCTATAAATCTCCAAATCCGAAAATATTAGAAGACACTCTAAGTGAAACCGAAATCGGTTTTGATTAATTCGACGTACAAACCTACCCACTTTTTCGTTCTCAATTTACGTCTACCCCAATATCCGACAATCTCAAAGAATATAACCCTTCCAACCGATTCCGATACCAAAAAAAGTACGACCATAGGATTAAAAACTTCTTGGATAGGATGGATATACCAACTAAAGAAAGGGCAGCTCAGTGAAGAAATTAAAATCGACAGGCACAGTTAGTGAATTGCGGAGAGAGTTTATCAGTTACATTTAGTCTGAAAAACCGGTATAACAGATATTTGAGGGTACGTGGAGTTTCCTTTTGTGGATATCTTCCGCTGCTTACACCAAATTTTTGTATTTGGGTTTGACGATTTTTCTCACTAAATCACTGCAGGCAGTACGTTAGGAGATTTTCAATACTGTCAACGTTCTGCACTATTTTCGTGGTAACGTTAGGTAACTCGATTTTTATTTGAAGACACAACAATTTGTCAATCTTCTTTCTATTAACTGCAACTAAAAAAAGAGCTGCTTGCCGAAGAAATTAAAACAGGCCGGCACAGTTGATGAAATGATGAAAGAGTTTGTCAGTTTCATCTGGTCCGAAAAACCGTTATAACAGATATTTCTAAGGCCTCAGTAAACTGACCCCTCACTCAGGGACACTTTCTAATTGTTTGATGCTTATTTGCTGTAAAGCTTAATCCTGCAAATTACACATCAATACAAGAAAATAAAGTTGCATTCATAAAAATATTGAAGGAAATAAGGTCGATAAAAGAAAGTCAAGAAAAACGAATGAATGAAGACATTAAGCAGATAAGGTTAGAAATTGTAAAATAGACGAAATAAAAGTAGAAAAGAAGAAATATCATGTAAAAATCAATGGTAGTAGAGAAAAATAAATGGTGAACAGTGGAATGTAATGAACTCACTTTTGGCGGGAAATTTAAATTTGTCGTGTGCTCGGGCGCCGTTATCTATGTACGGCAAAGTTTTAGAATAAGGCAAAATGTCGGCAACATGATGCCGGATGCTCGGTCGCTGCCGGGTTTGTGAGTAAGGCAAGATGGGGACGTGGGTGCCTGATGCTCGGTCACCGTCGGGTTTGTTCGTGAGTAAGACAAAATGGTGGCAAAGACATAATGCCGGTCGCCGCCGGGTTTGTTCGTCAAAGGATCGTGAGTAACGCACGATGGCTCGGTCGTCGCCTAGGCAAGTTGCAGATTAAAAATAAGAGAAAATTTGAGCAAAGTGTTATGGACAAAAAAAGGATTACAGCAAGAATGCCCGTTAAGTGCAACATTATTTTCAATATACTTGAGCGACCTAGACAATGTGTTGAAAGAGCAACAAAATGGCGGCAAAGTAATTGAGAAAGAGAATGTGTAGATGCTGCGATACGTAGACGGTTTGGTAATGGTAGCGGATAAAAATTAATTTTTCAAAAAAAAAAATAGGTAGACGTAGAAAAAAGAAATCGTGGTCGTGGGAAAATGAGGAAATAGAAACGGTAGATACTGTGATATTTTGTTAAATTACAATTTATATTGATTAAATACGTTGAATGTCGCTAGAATTTTGCTTTTGCAGGTTTAATTTGGGTCCTTAGCTGTCAAATTACGTTTTTAATTCGATTTAACGTGCTCGCTTTTGCTTTAAAATTTTTACTTTTGCTGGATTATTTATGTTTTCAATTTGTTTGAAAAAATATCTTGAAGACATATTTATTGATTGATTTCGTTGATTTTTTTGATTACATTTTGTTTAAGACGCGAGATTTTCGTCTTTTTCGGAATAATATTAGCACAAATTAATGGAATTCTTTCACATTTTTTATCTTTTACTTCACGATTATGTGGACGGTACCAACGTGCGTCTCATATACAAGAAAAATGTTTTTACTGTATTGAGTTAGTTGTCGATAAGCTCTCCAAGTGAAAAGATGTGCATATAGCTCGGAAAATGTTTAATGTAATCTCATTAAAGTGTGTTTAAGTGAGTGATTGACCCTAGTTCGTTTTTTGCGGTTATTTTATGATTTTTGTTTAGAATACTACGTAACTTTAAGACAGCTGAATTTTTTGTTTGTTTAGTCAGCACTTTGCTAGTAAAAGCGGTTTTTTAAAGAAGTTTACCCCACAATGTTGCACAAATATATCTAGGCATTTTATGTTTTATCGAAACGACAACCAGTTTAGCAATTATTAACAAAAAGAAATTTCCGATACGACTTGCCTTTCTAGGCATATTTCTTAGAAAGGATTAACACGATTTTTTGCTGCGGTTTATACCGTTGAAGGTGTCGATCGCACTCTTCGAGTTTGCTTTCATACGATTGTCAATAATCTATAAATAAGTTCTGTTGCCGCCGCCGTTTTTCGGAGCATGCACCAACAAGGTATTTATAATATCAATTTAATTCTTTATCAAAGTTGAGAACTTGTTAATATTAAATAAAAAGCTTTAAAATTTAAGTAATTTTGATAACATACTGTAACGTTAAAAATGCGCCTTTAGTATTTAGTTATCTACCCCCAACCCGACCCTACTCACCGCTGAACGGGTACAGTTTCTACCTTCTCACCTTAACAATACTAAAGTGATTATTTAGTGTGTAAAATTTCTAACGAAAAGCGCTTTGACGTTTAACTATTGAGTTACACCTCCTCGTTTATTATGATATTTAATTGATTTATTTATGGAAATCGTGTTGTCTTACAAACTTAATGTATTCTTATTGGCCAATTAAAATTCACGTAGCGGATGTAAAATCATAAACAAATTTTTGTTTGTGTGTTCTAGTTTAATTAACCGTTTTTAAATTAGGGATCACTTAATCGATAAGAAATAATTGTAGATTCTTCTGACAATCTTTATTATTGATTTTAGATTGTAAGATTATAATTTTCTTTGTGTAAAAGTACCCCTTTTGGTAAACAGAGGTTATAAGTTTTTCACCATGTCATCTCCTTTGGCGCCCACTAAAACGGACGAATTTCTTAATGCATGACGACCCAACAACTTTTTGACACGATCTAAGTTTGTTCACAAAAGCAGATTTCTCGAGGACCACGCCCTTCCCCTTCTGAGCTAAGTCTATCTTCCTCTTCATGTTGCGTTGTATTTATTACCTACTTTGTACACGTAACAACACGATAAAATATCTGGGATATACATTGAAATATAGTAATAGTGATGAAGGACAAATACAAAGTTAGGCAAAAAAGGTAGTAATAGTAGAACCTGTGAGGGTTTGGGAAAGAGAGTATTTGAAAAGACTATAATGAAAAGAAATGACTATGGAAAAAAAACATGTAAAGAGTGTTCTGTTATATAGATAATAATATGGAAATAGAGAGAATGAGAACAATAAAAGAAATACCAATAAAATAATGAAAATGAGGTTTGAGAATAGAAATGATAAGTCACCAGGAATATACAGCAGAGGTGGAAATAAAATTAGAATAACCGCAGAAAAGTGGCAACAAGGTCTAAAAAGGTATGAGACAAAGGGGGAATGAAAGAAACTACAAACAGCATGAAAGCAAATGAAGGAGAGAAAAATAAACGAAGGACAGGAAGATAAGGTTTTATATTAAGAAAAAAAGATATGCAAAAGAATAGATCAAGAGGAGAAGAGAGGGGTGGATGGAATATAATAAAAAAAGTAACAAAAGAAATAGAGATAATAAGAAACAAGAGAAAAAACAAAATTAAAGAAGAAAAGCACAACAAAAGATACAATCAAAATAATAACAAAAAATTTGCCAACATTTTTAGCAAAAAAGAAAAAGTTGATTATGTGGGGAAGGATGGAAAAGCATTCAGCATGTGAAAAATGAGTGTGAAAAACTAATAGAAGAAAGAAAAAAGATATTGACAGAGGAAGGTGAAGAGAGAGAAAAATTAAGTTTTTTGTTTCTCTTCTATATTGTTCACTTTATTCTTTTTGCATTTGTTTACTCTTTGGATATAAGAATTATAACAAAACAAAATCTGTGTTGTGGTTGGGATTGCATCAGCCAGAGCAAACTAAAAGGTAGAGTTTGAAGATTATACTTGGAACGACAATCTTTTGATTTCGGCGATATTTTTTTAAAGTAGTATAGTTAAGGATGTGATGTAAATAGGAATAGACTATTTGAGACGCAGCTCTTTAAAACGTCGATTATTACCTCGAGGTGCTTGTTGAAGCCTTTGCGGAGCCTAAAAAGTGGTGGCGCAGCCCGACTGGAGTTAAAGATGACATCTTCAAGCACCAAAACTTTTCCGCTTTCGGTAGTGTTACTATAAATTGAACAGTCAGTTTCTAACAAAGGAGATTTTAGATTGTTTCAAGGTTTGTACTAAAATCGAAAACATTCTTAGTAAAAATTTTAGCCAATAATAATTGCACTGCAAATTTTAGGGTTAGAATCAAATCTACCGCCTGAGACTCTTCAGTGCGAAGAGAATCTTATATAAATTAGAAGCTAAACTACGGATGTTCACTAAAAAATTAAATCTGAAGACCAGATCTTTTTAGTGCAGAATGAATGTTATGTAAACTAGGAGCCTGCGTGAAGAATTAAATCTGAAGACGGAATCTCTTTCATACGGCAAGAAGAAATCGGTTAGAAAAGGCAGTCAGTAAAAGAATAATTTGGGCTCAGATATCCGGCGGTTAACCGTCAACAACAAGTTTTTAAGTTGTTACAATAAAAAGATATAAAGAGGAAATGGAAGAGGAAGTAAATACTAAAGAAGAGGTGGAGGAAGAGATGCAAAGAATTACAACCAGGATGGAAATGGCGACAGAAAAGAGAAAGTATAGATTAAGAAAACAAGAATTAGGGAAAAGAAAAGATTGGTGGAACGGAGAATTCGAGAAGGGAAATAAAGAATTAAGAAAAGGAAGAAGGAAATGGAGAAAAAGGAAAGATAGAGATAGATGAATACAAAAGGTTGAAAGTAAATTTTAAGGGAATATGTGCAAAAATAAAGAAGAACATAAAAAACAAAACGAGATAAAGATTAGAGAAATTAAAAATGACGGACAGGTATCGGAATTCATTAATAAAAAGAAAAAAAAAGAAAAGGATGGAAGCAAATATAGATGAGAAAAATGGAACAACACTGTAAGAAGTTAGTAGGATAAGACACAGAGAAGGTGGAATATAAAAAGAAGAAATGGAGAGAGCAATAAATAAAGTAAAAAAGGAAAAGCAGAAGAGACGGATGGAATACAAGGAGAACAATGGAGGTATATCGGAAAAGGAATGAGAGAAAAAAACAGAAGTATTCGAAAGAATATGGATAAGAGAAGGGTTTCAGAAAAATAGAGAGGCAATAATATGCCCAATTTTCAAAGGGGAGATAGGAAGAAAGCGAACAACTATAGAGGAGTGAGTATAATGAATGCGGGCTATAAGATATATGTGGAAATAGTTAGAAAAAAATTGGAAAAAGAAATAGAAGAAAGAATATAATACCGGATTGGCAAGCAGGATTTAGGAAAGGAAGAGGAACTATATAAAATAAATATTGGTTGAGTTGATGAGGAAAGATTATGCAGGTTGTGTGAGGATGAATGGGAAAATATAATACATATGAAGAGGGGATGCAGGGAAACAAGACAAGAGGAGGAAAAGAATGGGAAGTTACTACTAGAGAGAGAAAAGATGAAAGAAGAGATAGTAAAAAAAGACAAACATAACCAGGTGAAGGAGATAAGAACGAAGATTAGACAAGGAAGATATAACGACAAATACAACGATTTAATAATGTACGGAATCAAATATGGATAAAAAGAAAATGATTGTTAAGGTTTTTTTAGTTACATTTTGTATTTAGTTTTAAGTTTAAAAGTTTGTGAAAGAACCGAATCACTTTGTTATTTAAAAAAAACAAATAAATTTGATTTGATTTGAAGTTGTTACAATAAGATAATTTTAGTAGAGGAACTCAGAAGATAAATCAGGAAGGGATTGAATTTTAACTATGAAACTCGTTTTTTTTATACTGTAAATTAATCTACGAAAAGGGGGGCAATTTCGGCAAAATAAGTTAGTCGAGAAGAACACAATTACAACTAGGGATAATAATTTCAACGGAGCGATGATATTACTGACAGACGATGAAATTAGCATTAGCAGTTTAAGCGGCTTTGTATCACTCATTTGGTGAGACAATCATTTATAGAAACTCTTTATTAACGCCTTCTTGCTCGCATAGTCAGTCCGACAAGAAATAATTACTCGGTTAACTAACATCGTGTGAACAAAATTTATTTTTTTAGTATTTGATTGCTATACAAAATGATATTTTGTGCTTATCAGATCTAACTATCGCTTATCGCGATGACAATATAAAGAAGAGTGTACTTTTGCACATAGTATAAGGTGACAACTGAATTAAAACTAAATTAAATTAATTTTTATTCAAATGCTTAAAATCCAGACAGCACAAGATATTCTGTGGGTATCCACTTCAAATCTAAATTACGTCAAAATATTCATGGATTTTATATGGATATCTAGAAATGATATACTATATTGATCATACTAAAATAAGATGTTGTCTATATATAAGTTTATCAATATGGGCAATAATATTGATTGAAATATTGCACTTGCATTGTGTGTTATGTAAACATTTATTTTTAACCTATAAGAGTGCATTGACTTTGGCGTTTTCTAAGCAAGTGTCAAAGAAACTATCACAGGGCAAAATCTGATCATTTCAATTGTTTGTAAAAGGCTGTCATGCATCAACAATGTGTTTTGCTAACTTCTGTTACTTAGGATCCGGATAACAATTTTCGTCAAATTCAACCTCATAATCGCCCTGTAGCTGTGTAAAATAAGATTGAAGGGTTGATATCCATAAAATATATTTATATGGATATTTTTATTACATACTTGTATGGATGTCTATAAAATGTGTTAAAATGGATCATCTCTGGATGTCAAAATTAGTGTAATTTGGATTTGCTATAGATAAATAAATGTGGACATCCTATGGATATTCATTAGATGTTTAGTGGATGTACTTGTGCTGTCTGCAAAGTGCCTTAACGTAACGATTTATAGGAGAACTCACACACATAATGTTTATCAGTGATTTAACAAAAGCTTTAGGAAGCTGATTCTTTTTAGGTCGAATCCACGGCAAATATACAATCATCAAAGCTCGGTTGATAAAACGCGTGTTCTTTTTAAAAACCCAATGGTGTGCAAAAGCAACTTTCAACCGACAACAAACTTTGGGAAACTATTCTTTAGATTGAATCCACGGCAAATAAAATTGAACTAACACCAGGATGTAGGTGATTATAGTTCCGCTACACTAAAAGATAAAATCATAATAATCAATTTAAACAAAGAAATTCACTTACCAAAACGTACATCTTTAATCCAACATCCATAAGACCGTATATATTTGTCGACGGTCTTAACTTATGAAACGTGCACAGCAACAACTCTATCTGCAACAGAGAAAGTATGATTGTATTTTTATTCAGCACCGATTCCTGCAATTTACTCGAGAAACTCCCGTCGGTCCTAGTTGAGTTGATGGATATTTGTACAAGAATGAGAGCATTTGATAATTCTAAAATAAAATAAACATTAATTGGGTACATAATTCATTACACATTTTTACTTCCTCATTGATGATCTCGAGTTTAAATATGTACACCAACGATGTTATATAAATAACGTAAACCCGATAAGAAACGATTGTTATCGAAGGTACCTCTACGTTTTCGAAAACCATTATTATGAAGACCATTGTATTTAATATAACAGTGATCATAGTAGTTGCTGTAAAAATTCCAACCATAGAACTATACGTTTTATTAAAACAATTAATGGTTTTATTGATTGTCATGTAAAATCTAAGCGCCGAAGTTAATTTTTTGTCAAAATTTGGTTTCCTAAATTCTATCAAAGTTTTCTTCATAGATGCGTAACAGTATCTCAACATACAAGTGTTTGTATCTGTTACTCCAACGCAATACAACAACATCTAACAAATTTATGATCAAACTTAGTTCGTCGAGGAGCTTGAAAAAAACATTCACATTGCGGTCATCTAAGATCAAGTCCAAAGACAATATAAAAATAATCGATGTTGTATAGTAAATGAGTTTGGTTCTTAATCTTTTCGCTTCTTTCGGCGATAATACATCGTCGTTGGTCATCTGCAAGGATCTATCCATTTGAGAATGTAGAGTTTGTAGAAAGATCAGATTACGCTTGTTTGAAGTCAGAGAAAAGTACGAAAACATACAAGCACGAATGCACGAGACGAAACCGACAAGTGTTAACAACCACTGCACGTTGAAGATGGATGTAAAATTCATTTTTAAAACGGTTACGTAGTAACCACAACCGATTAACAAATATAGCCAAATTGCAAAAGCTCTTGCGGTGCAAAGTTTCGAACTTTCGAAAATTAAAGTATTCGTTTTGTGACTGTGTAAGCATTTCATGTTAACGAGGGGTGGTGCCCAAACCATTTGGAGAACTTAATTGCAAAACCAAAGACGCAGTTTATGCAATTATATTCAATCATCTTAAAGTACGTGAGTCACGACGTACTAATTCGATTTGTGGTATGAGCCGGTGTTAATCGTTATAATATAATGTAATTTTGAATATGTGATGTTATTTGGTTAACCTTAATGATTCTGCTACTAATAAGTATAATCTTTTTTTTATATGTCTCCTGTTTACCTACGCATTTTTGTACAAAATTTACTACATAGATGGTTATGTAGCGCAAACTGCACAATAAAACAATTAATTAGTTTTAAAAACATGTAAACAGTTTTTAATCTTTTCTGAATTTCAAACATTAATAACTTCTGACAATTTCAATTAGTATACTGCTTGTATTCGATTTCAGTAGTAGAGGTATAAGGATTCAACATCAAAATTACATTCTCTCGGTACGCAAGTATATGAAGTAATTGGTCTCGGTACATTGTGTTAATTATGCGGACGACAAGTACATAGTACACAAGTCCACTCATGAAATTTAAAACTTGGACACCACAATTTCTGTAAACAAAAGTTTGCACATTGTGAAGCGGGCTTAAGGGTATCATTTACAATTCTAACAGCAGGTAGTCTCAGCAGGGGTTATCTTATAGAAGGACTGTAGAATGAATCATTACACTAAGCACGTTTTAGAAAATAGGTAATTTACGTTGCTTACTTAATTTTTTCTTTAAAGAATATATTTGAAGGTATCGCTAATTAAACACCATAGCTCGATTAATTATCGAATCAAAATTTTGTTTAGGAAATGTTTACAAAATAAAATTAGAAATAATTTTGATTTAAAAACGTCTACAAGCAATAACTTTTAAATTAAATCAAAAACTAAACATGGTTATTTGGGTTGACTGATTATTACTTATTTTTAAATAAATCTAACCTACTAATTATTGTAAGTTATTAAAAAAATCATTAAACTCTCTATTCATAATATTTAGTCCTTACAAAATGTATATTTTATGACGTTTCATTTTTTCTGTAGTTAATATAAAAAGTGAAAATAAAAACTAAGGCAATTCTTATTGTCAACGTATATATTTAGTTTTTTGACAAGAATTTATTACATAATTATAATTAAGATACCAAGTTATAGTTTAAAATTAAATGAAAACTTTTTTTTAAATAAAGGTATTACTATATAAATAAATATAAGAAATCAATAATGGGTGTGACCTCCATTATTATTGATACATTCTTGGAGGCGTCTGCTCATTGACGCTATCAAGGTATCAATATAATTAATATTAATCGTTTCCCATGCGGTATCAATGGCTGCAATTAGTGCATTACGGTTTACTGGTATAAAATTTGGCCCTTGTTGTCTTCGGATAACAGCAAGTATTCGAGCCCAAACATTTTCGATAATGTTAAAATCTGGGTTTTTGCTGGCCAGGGTAACAGCTCCAAGTTATTTTCTTGTATCCAATTGCACAACCCGCGAAGTATGAATAGGGCGTTGTCCTTTAACAACAAAAATACATTATGAAAATGTTAATTCAATAGATCCCAAACTATTTTTGGGAGAAAGTATAGTGAAATAAGAATACTTACTTGTTGGAAAATATAATCTTCGTCTGGATAAAACACTTCGACTGAAGGTTTCATAATAGTTTCCAAAATATCTAAATACGCAGCAGAATCAAGACGTCCATCGATAGCCCAACAAACTCCTGGACCCCGCGCGCTAACCCAACCCCACACATTCACAGAAAAATAACCACTTCGTTTTTAGGACATATGTGATTATTTTCGTAACGAGTTCCTTCCATTCTAAAAACTTTTAGTGGTCCATCGTTGCGGCTATTGAACGTTTTTTTCGTCGCTAAAAATCACTCGATTCCAAAATTCCAAAGTTCGTTCACATATCGCCTTGCAAATTCCAGACGACGTCTCATATTTTCGTCACTGAGAACTTCTTTCGCAGCAGCATTATACTTCTTTATTCCCATCTCCTTTAATCTTTTTGTGCAGTTATACGGCATCCGGGGAAATGTGTATCTGTTATAGCCCTGAAGTATGTAGCAAATGGTTGTTCTGTTACGTAATGAAACAACTTGAGATCTTGAGCACGTGTAGATACTTTAGGTCTGCCGCTTCCGATGGCTGTTTCCAAAGTGTGTTCAAGGTTCCATTTTACTCGGTAATGCCCTACAGTGCTTTTTGGTATATCTGTTACCAGACAAACCCAAATTTAAGAAATACTAGAATCTCCTAGCCAGAACTAGAACGTCCTAATGCTTGTAGGACGTTCTAGTAGTTCCTAGGCCATACACGAAATGCCGAGTAGAACTAAATTAGGTACCGGAATTTCTAGTTTTGCCTAGGACAAACCAGAAACAGGAAACAACAAATTCTAAGGCATAGGGCAAACCCAAAGAGTGAATTTGATAAGTTACAATACTTTTTTATGGCAAGTAAATGTTTGTATTTTTAGGCAAATAAAAGGTTAAAAATTAAAAACACCATTACGAACATATTGATTTTATTAATACAGAGGAAATGTCACCAATAAAAACTAAGACAACACAAAAGCTAAACTAACTATAACTTATTATTGGCTAAAAATATTTTAACATTTGATTGGTTCAAGTCCTAAAAGCTGATAAATTGTAGTAAACTGAATAACAAAGCTATGGTTAGTAGGTAATTGATATTATTTTTTTTAATTATTAATCAAACGTACCTCAACATTTTTTAATTATAATTATTTATTTTTGCAAGGAAGGCTTTTGCGGCACTTTGTACACTGACAGCGAGTATAACCCTGTGTACTTCCACTACCGCCAGTAGCAGGTGTTCTTAGCGAAATTTTTTTTTCTTTGGAAATATCGTCTATCGAAAGAAACTTCTGCTGACAGATATCGAACTCTGAACGAGAATATAAAGTTTGCAAAATGCCATTTTTTGTACCTAGCTGGTACAAGTTGTCTTGGTTAATGCTCAACACGACCGCCATAATATTTCGGAGACTTCCTCTTGCTCGATCGACGTCAGGTATGGCTACTGTTACATTGTCACCAATTATTGCTGCTGGGTGGCTCCTATCACTAATTTGCTTCATTCTATTTGCTTGTGTTTGCAAGGACATAGCAGCAGATGTTCTCAATTTCTCAAATTTTTTCCCCAAAATGTTGCTGTTGTCTTCTGGAAACTCGTGATTTTCCTCTGTCTCAACGGTATCTGGATTTTCATATACCTCAGCGTCTATCTCTGTGTTTTCGCCAACAACAGTAAACCTTTCCTCCATATCTTCCTCAGAAACAACATTGGCGCTGTTTAAAGACAATCCGACCCTAGGTTCGATTCCGAACATTGCCTTGTAGGGTGACATTTTAATCCCCGCATGGAATGCACGATTTTTCATAAACTGTACAAATTTGATCCCCTCGGACCATTGTTGAGTGTCATTATCCTTAAGCCAAGTATATTTTCCACATCCTGATTTGCTCTTTCAACTAAGCCTTGACTTTGACTGTGGCGTGGTCGGCCATGAACCAGTTTTAGTTCAGGCCAAAGCAACTTCAATTCCTCAATGACTCTGTTAGCAAATTCTCTTCCATTATCTGACTGAAGAATGCAAGGTGCTCCAAAGGTAGTAAAAATATCAAGCATATGATATGAAACTTCTTCGGCAGTTTTACTTTTTAAAGCACGCAAAAGGCAAAATTTTGTTAGGTGGTCTTGGTAGACCAAAATAAACTTAAAATCGCGATCAGATTGGCTTTGCATGTCTATTAAATCAACTTGTGCACGACTGTTTAATTGAGAATGTAAAATCGGTTTCGAAACGTATCCTTTCTTCTTTTGGACTTTTTAGTTGACAGTTTTCACATAGCGATAAATACAAGTTAATCATCGACTTAGTGATATTGGCGTATTTTTTGCTGTTTCAAATAACATTCTGTCTCTGCCACCATGACCAACAGCACGATGAGCATCATCAAGAGCATCAAAACTTCATCAATAGGCAGGTAATATCGAACGTCACCTTCGGATTTACCAGATATTAGTTTTTTTAAACCATGAACCTCGATGACATCAAAACGCTTAATTCTGCGGTATTGCAAAGGTGTTTTTCGAGTACTTGCTTTGGCAACCATCACCTAGAAATAGAAACCGTTCAAAAGTGAAACTAAATTAAATAAAACAGTAGCTGTAGAGTCTTAAAAGTTACATTTTACTAAACTAACACAAGAATCTTCACGCTCAAAACTGACCAACAGTGTTATTAGTTAGAAAACAGCTGAACGTATTGAACTCCAATTTGGTACCTACACTTTAGAAACGACGCCAGCGCGACGTGCAATATTAAAATGACAATATCTTAATATATGATAGTCGAACAAGTAACCTTTTTTGTTTCAAAATAATGAAATTTTTATTATTTACCATTAAAATGTAAATAAAGACAGGGAAATAAAAATTACTTGAAATTTAAACTGTGTAACTAGCGCCCTTTAGGTGTATCATAGAAAATTATGATATTCGTGTTTATCACCCTTAAAAACTAAACCGTACCAAGTTTGAGATCAATACGTTCAGCTGTTTTCTAACTACTACAGATTTTCAAAATAAAATGTCAACTTTAACGCCCTGTATCTCGTTTGCTGTTAACATTTTACTAGGACATGTTGAGGTTAAACGACCTATTTTACACTTCCTTCTTCATTTGCCGTATTGTCTATTGATTATAGGACACCCTATACGTATACCTGCCAATAAATTAATAAATGTAATCTTACCTCGTCAATTAAGTTTTGGTATTGTTCTCGCGATACGACGTGAAAATGCGATTCCTTCGCATCCACCTTCTCAATCTCGTCGAGAAATTTTTCTTTCTTGGATGCATTCATATTATTAACAATGTTGTTACGTTATCTAAACAAAGTCACACTAAGAACTGAAAGCGAATCAAAGCGTACATCGTTTTGTATACAAGTCTTAACAGGCAGAAGACACTTGCAAGGATGTCGTCGGTACTGCTAACACGAATTTGTTTTCTGTTTCGGGTTCGTCCTAGGCAAAACTGGAAATTCCGGAAACCGATTTATTTGTACTCGGCATTTCGCGTATGGCCTAGAAATATTAGAACGTCCTACAAGCATTAGGACGTTCTAGTTCTGGCTAGGAAATTCTAGTATTTCCTAAATTCGGGTTTGTCCGGTAACATATCTAACATACGTGAAATTTCACGCACGCTACGGCCCGCCGCTAATTCCGAAACAATCCGCGCTTTCAAATCCGCACCGAGATGAGGTGGCATTTTCACAACACTTGAAATTTTAAACTAAAATGGAATTTACATTTCTTACTTTATTTATTGGTTCACACTACCCCTTCTCAAACAGTAGGTAATTGTTTATTTATTACATACTTCTAATGACCAATGTAACAACCCTTAGAGCAATATGACTCAAAGGAAGTAAATTAAACAAGCAAGGATATTCTATTGTTATTGAAACTTATTCATAAAGTAAAAGCCATTTCCTTATAATGCTAATGGACAGGATTTTCTTTTAAGTATTAAGATTACAATAGAGGACTTATAAACTTTCGAAAATATCTAATTATAAATATTTACACTGCAATTGCGATTTTTCCTTAATAATTTCTTAGCAATAACATACACGTTCTTGGTTTTTAAGTTGTCATAAATTTGATATGATATAAATTTGTGTTTCTAATATTACATCACAAACTAATCTTTATTCGCCAAAAAATTGTTGCTTAAGTTGTAAAGCTTCGTACACACCTGAACAACAAACCGAGCAACAAACATAACAACGAACCGAAAGTCAAACAGAACGACAAACGATCTTTTATGATTTCCACAATCCGAACAACAAACGGAACGTTTGTGCTGTTCCCATAATTATTTTCAGTAGTTTTCAGTTCATATATATTTATTATTGAGAAGAGAAAATTGCGGAAAACAAGAAGATAGTGCCAACCAAATTTTTACGCACAAAGAAGAGTAAAAATTATAATTTACTTTGCTTTTTTTATTTTGGAAATTTCCCGCCCAAATGATGCTAATAGGGACATCATTTTTTTTGCATTCTTAAACACTGATTAATTTAAAACATTTTTTCTTCTGTCAACTCCATAATATTACCTAAAACACAACAAACCCACAAAAGGGAGGACAAAAAATAAATAATTTAATTCTCCCGCATAAGTTTGTTCGCCGTTTTGTTTAGATTCGTCCAAACCTGCAAACGCATTCGCGCGCATTTTCTTTGATGTCGGAGAAAAACCGACAAGTTGCGGGAACGCCGCAAACCGTTCGTGGAACAATCAGGACTTGCGAATCTGTTCTAAAATTCGTACGTAGCACCGTCCAAATTAATGTTCCGATTGCCGTTCGGTTCGTTGTTCTGTTTGTTCCTCGGTTTGTTGTTCAGGTGTGTACGAAGCTTTACAATAAGCATATTAATATGAACTATATCTTATGAAAGGAGAGTTAACGTTACGTTAGTAGATTCCATTTACTATTTACACATATTTTCTTGGAACATTCGATAATTAACTATCGGGATATGATGACCCTATACTTCGCAGGTTGTGCGCAACTGGATACAAGCAAATAACTTGGAGCTGTTACCCTGGCCAGCAAAAGCCCAGATTTTAACATTATCGAAAATGTTTGGGCTCGAATACTTGCTGTTATCCGAAGACAACAAGGGCCAAATTTTATACCAGTAAACCGTAATGCACTAATTGCAGCCATTGATACCGCATGGGAAACGATTAATATTAATTATATCCAAGAATGTATCAATAATAATGGAGGTCACACCCATTATTGATTTCTTATATTTATTTATATAGTAATACCTTTATTTAAAAAAAAGTTTTCATTTAATTTTAAACTATAACTTGGTATCTTAATTATGTAATAAATTCTTGTCAAAAACTAAATATATACGTTGACAATAAGAATTGCCTTAGTTTTTATTTTCACTTTTTATATTAACTACAGAAAAAATGAAACGTCATAAAATATACATTTTGTAAGGACTAAATATTATGAATAGAGAGTTTAATGATTTTTTTTAATAACTTACAATAATTAGTAGGTTAGATTTATTTAAAAATAAGTAATAATCAGTCAACCCAAATAACCATGTTTAGTTTTTTGATTTAATTTAAAAGTTATTGCTTGTAGACGTTTTTAAATCAAAATTATTTCTAATTTTATTTTGTAAACATTTCCTAAACAAAATTTTGATTCGATAATTAATCGAGCTATGGTGTTTAATTAGCGATACCTTCAAATATATTCTTTAAAGAAAAAATTAAGTAAGCAACGTAAATTACCTATTTTCTAAAACGTGCTTAGTGTAATGATTCATTCTACAGTCCTTCTATAAGATAACCCCTGCTGAGACTACCTGCTGTTAGAATTGTAAATGATACCCTTAAGCCCGCTTCACAATGTGCAAACTTTTGTTTACAGAACATTGTGGTTTTCATTTTTAAAACAAAGTAGATACGATAAGCAAATGAGTATTGTAAAGTTAAAGTAAAGGAATAAAACGTATATTCTCATTTTTTCGATAAAATGATATTTAACACCCAAAAATGCATGCAAAAATGACTGAAAATGAACGAGTGTAAGCATACGGCAGAGTAGTGGGGGTACCCGTTCGCTAGCGCCGTTTGATTGGATTGAGATTTATATAAGCGCGCTGCGGATGGGTACTCCCACTACTTCTCCGTTTTATCTCACTCGGCCATTTTCAGTCATCTTTACATGCAGTTTTACGTGTTAAATATCATTTTATCGAAAAATCAGGAATCTACGTTTGGTTTCTTTATTTCAACTTTACAATATTTTTTATTTTGACAATTAGATTATCACACGAGCATTCAGTCTCAATAGAATATATTGCTTTAAAAAATTTAAATCGCAATTGTGCTTAAAGTAATTGCCCGACAATTGCAGAGTTTTGCACGTACTAAGTACGTACCATTACCTCCTGCTTTTTGAAGATTGTCCTACATCTAAAAAAATGACGGATTTACAAATTTAAAAAAAATTCAAATATTTTACTTTTTCCAATTTTTTCTTGGAAAGTTATTACATGATTGAGCCCAGTTGGTGCTCAAAAAAGCAACAGTGCCAACAAAAGCGCCTCACAACGTAAACAAGAAGATACGACTGCAAACCATTTTTGCTCATCTTTGCGTAACAACCTTCAGCATATTTTATCGTGAATAAATCCACTAAGGAGGGATCATATTGGGTTGCACACGCACACTCAGCATAACAAATCCGATTAAGAAACGTTGACGACCGGGAAACATTTACACGACCTCGCAGACGAAGCAAACAACCTACTTATCACATATAAAACAAAGTCGATACGATAAGCAAATGAGTCACAAAATCAGTTAATTCACATCGACCAGTCCGCAACGTTGACCAACGTGCATTGTTAGCACTTAATTCGACGTCAGTTCTTCAATCTCGTTTTTTTGAGATTACGCTATAAGCTAAACCAAGTGCACCTCTGCTTTTCATGGCGTTTATTTGTAGAAACTTTAATTGTTTTGAACTACTGCTCAACCCCGATCTAATTTAATCCAACCTAACACTAACTTTAGTGGACCCAAGCATCACCATTTGGCAGTAAAAGTTTTTTTGTTGAAAATAAAGTAAGACATTGAAAGTGCCATAACTTTTTAAGGAGACGTTTCCTAACAAAATGCTTTACATATTTGAGGAGGTGAAATTGGTCTAAGGATAAAGTCAGTGACCGGAAAACTAAGATGATTTTTTCTCAAAACATACGTTTGATGATCCAATGAGAACCTATTTGCCAGGAACTATTTTGTATTACATTTCTTTACAATATAATTTTGAAAAAGTTACAAATTGTAACTAAAAAATAAAGTTTAAGGAGTTTATATTATAGAAGTATAATATATAATACATTCCAATATTGATCTTTAAGATAATATATAATTTATTAGTTTAAACAAGTATTAGTTAGCATTTTGATTATACAGTGCATTTTATAAATAGTTAATATTAAAAAACTTTAGAGAACACGTAGTTGCGTTGCATTTTCAGTTTGTTATAAACCCTAGCAATGTCTGCGCTAAAAGAACAAAACCAAAGTGAAGAATTTTTTCATTATGAGAAGTTGGTACTGAAATTTTTTGGAATTTGGAGGACCAAAGACGACAGTACCGAGTACAAAATTTATTCCATGGTGGTCATTGTTATGTTTTTCTTCGCTTACTATGTGATTATTTTGTATGACGTTCTTACTCAAAACTTTTACAATGCTGTAGATAGTTGGGTGATATTTATCGGTTACAATTCAAGTTTAGTAAACTCATGGTAATAACTTAATGTACAATGAAGAAAAAAAATTGTTTCAGTGATTCTTGTTAACCTAAATTGGAGATTCAACATAGATAAGATTGAGGAATTGTTTAAGAAAATTGGGAAAAAGAATTTCGTTCATCAGAAAGATACCTTTGAATACTCAGCTGTATCAAAGTGGTACCGTTACAAGAATATTTTGGTAAGTAAAAAACAGGGTTTCTCTAAATGATTGTCTCATCAAGTTGGCAATTAAAGAACAAAATTAACGATAAACGATGAACACCCAATTACAACCAGGGACAATAATTACTACGGCACGATGAAATGATGACATTTGCATTTTTTAAATTACTTCTATTATGTACTCTATTTGTTGTTAAAAATAACAAAATCATCTTTCGATTTTTCTTCCACCTTACATAAATACATCATAATTAAATAAATCACATGCTATTTTTTCTTCTTTTATCCGCTCTAGTACCTCACCATCTTTATGCAGAATCTTTCTTCTTCCCTTAGCTCTACACATCCTCTCATCATGTGCTTCTGGTTTTCTTCATCACATAATTTACACAACCTCTTCCCATCCTCCAACCAATACTTATTTTTATTTTCTTCTTTCCCACAGCTGAATCTGGTCATCCTTTTTCTTTTATATTTCTCTTCTGCATTATATACATTAGCACGCCCTCGGTTATTATCTCTCCATATCTCCAGTTGTACCTTCTCTCTCTTGTCTTTGTTCTTCTTTCTTGGATTTGTGTGTCTTTATCCCTTTGTACTATTTCCTCCCTTAATTTTCCTCCTTCTTCTCTTTTCCTTTCCATAATACAACTTTCTTTCTTGTTGCCCATACTTTATCCTACCTTTCTTTACTTCTTTCCAACAGCATCTTAATATTCCGTTTCCCTCTCTTTTCTCAATTACTTATTTATATGTCACTGCCCTATTCCCTGTTTGAATTCGAATTTTTTCCAATTTTACTTTCTTCCCCACTATACTTCCTGGCGTCTTCTTAATGTCCACCTCCAATATTTTTCCTAAACTTTCTCTATCTGTTCCCATTTCTTCCACCCCCATATTTCTACCCTAAACATCATCACGATTTTTACTAATTTATTAAAAATCCATCTTCTTTCCTCTAACTCTTTTCCTATCACCTTTTCTCTCAAACTCCTCACCTGTTCTACCTGTCCTTTTTTTATTAAATCTCTAATATGTGCTTTGTTATTATTGTCATACCTTAAATTATACCCCAAATATGTCACTTCATTTACACTTTCTATCTCTTCTTCCTCCCAACACCAGGTTTCCTTTTTTCTCCCCCCATCACACTATCTTTGTCTTCCCACATTAGATCTTAAGTCTCTTCGGTCTAAAAATATTTTCACTACTTTTATCATTTCTCTTATTTCACTTACTACCATGTCGTCCGCATACGCTAACACCCACACTGTAATCCCTCCCAGCGCCACACCCCCCACACTACTGCTTCCGCAATTCTTCTTCCAGATTGACTACATATAATCTAAACAGATTCGACACTCTTGTCTCAGTCCTTGTTTGACCAGAAACTTCTACCCCATCTATTCTCACACTACATTTCTTTCTCTGTACAACTCTTCTAAGCTTCCAATTATATTTTTTTTATTCGCTTCTCTTTAAGTATTTTCCATAACTATCTCCTGTTCACATTGTCAAAAGCTGCTTTTATGTCAAGGAATAGAACGTATACTTTCCCTCGCTTTCCTTCCAATTCTTTGTTTATATTCTACTTTAATATGGTCCTTCTTCTTTTCCTAAATCCTGCTTGCTAGTCCAGTAGTATCTGCTATCTCCTTTTGTAATCTTCTTTATAATATTTTTTCCTCAATAATTTTTTACCTACTTTCTGTCTCGTCCTTTATATATCGGGCATATATACACCTCTCTCCACTGTTCAGGGAATCCTTGCCCCTTCTATATTCTATTTCTTATGTTTTCTCTTAATTTTTGTCCTGTATATTTCTATTGCTCTTTTTGTGTCCCTATTTGTACTTTTTACTTTTTCTTTTTTAATTCTTTCGAGCACCTCTTATATTTCTTTTTGTTTATTTCTCCCCTTCTCTTCATCTTTCCTTCTCAGCACTTCTTCTTTGTTCCTTTTTTCCTTCCTAATATCGTTCTTTAAAAAACTTTCACAAATCCTTAAGTCTTTACTTTCTCTAGTACTTCTTTCTTCTATTCATCTTATCCTTTATCACACACTTCTCTAAATTTACGTTTTAGTCTTTTATATTCTTGTAGATTTATCATCCCTTTTTTTCCACCTTCTTCTCGCTTCTTTACAATCTTTATTCTACCAATTCTTTTCTGCCTAATCTCCGTATATCCATTTCACGCATCCCTTTCTTTCCAAAGCTTCTTCTATTTTCTTACTAACTTCCTTATCCTCTATTTCACTTCTTCTCCCACCCACTGTTTCTTATATATTGCAATATTTTTTCTTTGCCTATCTTTCTTTCTCCCATTCCTTTTAATTCTGTCTTTTTTCCTGATGCCCTCCCTTCAGCTTCTACTTTTTGCTCATCTGTCATCACATATAAATGAACTCTCCTTTGTCACCTTCTTCTATATTTTCATTTAATATTATTCACCTTTCCATTTCGCACAACTATATGAGTTCCTTTCCTTGTATGTTTATAATCTTATCTATACTAATTCGTCTCTTTCTTCTCTTTTAGTAACATTTCTCCCCTTTCCCCCTATTTTCGCGTTTAAATCTCATCTTATTATCTTTTATCCTCTCCACTTAATATCACTTCTATTTCTTCTTTTGTTTGTTTCATCTCTTGTTCGTATACTGTTATCACTTTATACGGTTCTTCTTCTTCTTTCTTTACATAATTAACCACTATTCTCAGATGATTTTTTCTTTTTCTATTTCCTCCGTTCCTTGCACTACCTACTCCTCTTTAATGTCTGTTATTATTCCTCCACTAGCTCTGTCTCTTTTCTTCTTTTCAATTGCAAACTGAACTTTTTCTCTTTTTAACAACCTCATCTCCCCCCTTACCTCCTTTACCTAATTTTTAAACCATCCTTTTAATAGATTTTCTTTATTCTCATTCCATCTCCACTCCTCTTCTTCTATCCACACTCTCTTATACCTTATTTTAACTCTTTTACCTTTTTTTTATTTTCCCTTTCCTTTTTTGTCACGTCTTTATTTATGTATATCCTCGTCCCTCTCAACTTGCTTTTATTTTTCAAAATTTCTATTTTTTCCTCTACAGTTCCTACCTTCACTAATATTATTTCTTGTGTTCTCTGCACCGCTTCGTCCATCTTTCTCTTTATTCCTAATTTTGCTTTAAACATGCCGTCTACTTCTCTTTTATATTTTTTCCCTTTCACGTCCATTCCATCCTTTTATTATCAAGTTCTTTCTCCATTTTTCCTTTTCTGTACATACCTATTATTTCTCTAGCATTTCTACTCTACCTTCTAGTTGTTTGCAGTGGCTGCTCGTGGTCAATCATACTGGGAGGTCAAAAATTAATTTAAAAAATAGACATACTTAAAAAAATATAAATAACTCAAATGCACCCCAAAATTTTACACAATCTACAATTTTGTTCAAAATATGGCGATTTTTCGAAACATTCTCATTAAAATCTCTAAGGAATTTTCTGTAAGCATTGTCTAGCTGTGTACGAATATCAACATTTTCTACGGTTGCAAAATTTACCAAGCATTTCATGTGTTCTGCAGACGAAACATGTTTTTTTATTTCCTCTTTTAAATGTTTTAAATCTCTGACACCGGATTTGGACTATAGCGAGTCTGACGAGTCTTTAGAAAATAATAAACAAACAAAACAGTAAAATACGTTTGATACTTCACAACCACATATCCAATCAGCTAAATCGTACATTACCTTGCGAAAGTTTCGATGAACATCTTTATTTTTGTCTTTGCTAGTCTGTCGTAAACTTAGTTCTGGCAAAGGACGACAATTTGCCTTGAACTCAACTAATTTTGTAAAATTAAGTTTGTTAGCACTTTTCAGTTGTTTAATTTTCTGCACTACCGACATTTTCTATTATAGCGCATGCACACGCGAATCAAAAATAGTATTTTTACAAAACAACACAACAACAGTAAAACATATCAATATAAACTCTTAAATTGATTCAAAAATCGAATCAAAAATCGAGCGTAGTTGTACACCCTATACGAAGTCAACGTAAACTGCGGGACCCGGCTCATGACCCAAAGTTGATTATTGTTTCGGACGTTCGCGTTTATTCGGGCGCTGCACGTTTTTTGAGTTTTTCCGGGTAGATCTAATTCAATGAGGACAATTCGCACCACCAGCCCAAGGTTGAAGAGGATGAATTACGAACGACGGCCGATAAATAAATATTTTAATAAAACACGTAATAATGAATATTTTTTTATATATTGTCAAAATGTTTGGGAAGTCATTGACCAAATGACCATATGGACAAGCCGCCACTGGTTGTTTGTATTTATCTTCCCAGTTCTTATTCATTTCCTTCAAATCTTCATTAGCTTTATCTTGTTTTTCTCCCAACTTTCGTATTTCTATCAACATGTCCATCATTTCGTTTCCCTCTTTTTCATAACTTTTTTTTGCGATGTTTTTTTTGTTTTCTCCTTTTTCCTTCAGGTCCTGTGTGCTCTGAGGCACTGCTCGGTCCACTTGTAACGATTCACACGAAATGTATTTTCAACGCTTACTTAATGAGACAATAATTTATAAAAACCCTGTACTTTAATTATTAATTTCGTAGAGTGGAACGTATGTGATGGCTACTTTAATTATGATCCAGCTTCAATTTAGTTACTCTTTAACACTACGCTATACTAAAAGAAATCCAAGCGAGTGGAAATTAGGATATGGATCTATAACTTTCGTTAATGTACATATTAGCCCGATTTTTGAAATTGCTTGCGTTTATCAAAACTTAACGATAACCTATGTGACCATTTCAACCGCGACTATTTTGATGGTTATTGTGGGAACTTTAAATTTTATTGCAACGCAATTCAAAATTTTACAACACGGCATGAAAACGATCGTAGGAGGAAATGGCAGACAAAAAATTAAAAGTTTTGTGAACAATCACGTAAGCGTGCTTGAGCTTACCAAACAGATTTCGGAAATTTACAGCAAAACCATCTTTATTACATTTCTTGGAGTGATGAGTTTAATCTGCGTGGATATTTATCAAATGTCTGTAGTACCTAAAAACGTATCGTATTGTCATGATTTCTACTAATTGTTTTCAGTTACCCGTCAAAGACACAGGTAGCATCAAAAGCTTTTTAGAAGTTTTGTTAATTTTGCTCGGTACATTTTTAATTTGTGTTGCTTCGAACAACGTTGACATTGAAAACGTACGTTTAGCAAAATCTATTTATAATATCAACTTTGTGAGCACACCATTAACTTTTCAAAAATCGTTGATTATGATTTTACGTCAAACTCAAAAACCAATCAACATCAAGGCTGCGGGAATTCTGAACGTCTCTTTTATTACTTTCACAACGGTAAACTAATTTACGTATTTTATGCGGAAACTTATTTGATTTGTTGCAGATTTTGCGATCCATTTATTCTTCTTATACTATGTTGAAAACAGTGCGTTATAATGGTAACCTTTAAGAAACGCTTGTCTTTGATTAATGAGTATTCTAGATACAACTTAAGAAAGTAACTGGTCATATGCTATAGAACAAGGAGTGTCAAATGTAACCTCAAATTTTTCATCTTGTTTCTTAAATTTTGAATTTTACTTAACGATTTTTAGTAATTTGAACACAAAATAAATTGTCACAGAAATAGATTAATTCCTCACTCGCACACAAAAACCAAGAATTTAATAGTAACTTTAATGTTAAAATGTGTATTACCCAACTAGTAAATTAAACAATTCAACAAAATTTTATATAATTAATGGAGTGTAGGTATAATTGTAATATTAAAACGAAAATGAATTTTATAAAAATGTCAGAGTAAGAAGATGAAGAATATATGGTTAGAAATGTTAGAAATTTAAATTAAACTAAGAGAAAATTATAAAGAGGAGGTAAGAGAGATGAAAGAAGAAAATAAGTGTAAACCGAAAACAACAATACAGAACTTTCGAGGAAAAGTGCTACAGTTTAGAGAGAAGAGTAGAAAACAAAGGAGGGTAAAAAGAAATTAAAGAACAAATAATATATAGGTAAAAAACGGACAAACAAATCAAATTTGTATTTGTCCTTTTTACAATAACAAAATGATTCGGTCCTTACTTAAACAGCTTAACAATTTATTAAATGAACAATAACACAATAAAGTCTATTCGTTTAACTTATCCGGTGACGTCATGTATGCATTAAACCACAAAATGACCGTCCTCTGTAATTTAAAAGCACAAATATGGGCACTGATACCAACCATTCGTTATTCACTTATTTGTTGATTGAGGTTATGTACCTACGTTTATTTTAGTCTTTTATCTACAAAACGACATTGACATCCCGCCATTTGACAATTAGGTTAAGTTGGTATCAAAACTGTTCGTACACAAAATACCTAAAAAACGACACAAAAGTATCAGATTAATTCATCAATCCATTGAGATAAATAAAACAAATAAACTATACACCCTACTCCCTTTTATTTTTTTGTATATAACTTATTCTAATTCTATAGTCTTTCTTCTTCTTTTTTTATCCTGTTTCTCCTTTTTTTACGTCCCTCATCCACTAAATCTCTTCTCTTCCTTCTGCCAATAACTTCCTCATCTTTCCTCAATTCACCACCTATGTTCTAAAAATTTTCCCACCTTTCTCTACACAACCTACACTTTCTGTCTTTGTCGGTCCACCGATACTTATTTTCAGTTTCTTCATTCTTTACCTTAAATCAGTCTTTCTTTTGTTAGATAACTGGGTTTCCTTTTCGCCCTTATCTGCTAATATTTCTCGTTGTACTTTCCTTCTGTTATTTTTAGCTCTTTCTTGTGCTTGTGAATTCTAATTTTTCTTACTATTTCCGCTTTCACACTTCTTCCTTCTCTTTATACCCTCCTTATCTCTTCTTTCGCGTATTCTCCTTTGTTGTAGTACCATCTCCTTTCCTCTTCCCGTTATTTTCCTTTTTGAACTTTTATTCCCTTCCAGGAATTATATCATATCTCTTTCGTTCCCTTGATTTCCATCTTCTCCTCATACTCCATCGCCTTGTCTAAATTCTTAACCTATAAAATTTTACAAAAAACTCTTTACTTTCCTCTTGTTCCCTTGATTGAGCATATATTGCCTCACTCCACTATCGTAGAAATTCTTCTCCTCTCCATATCCTTTCCAATAAACCTTTTAGTCTCTTTCTCATCTTCTCTCTCGCCTATGTTCCATCTGTCCCCCTGCCTTCCCGTTCTTAATTTTTTCTATTGCTTCTTCCACTTCTTCTTTTTCAATCTCCCATTCTCTTTTTTCACACACTTCTTCCTTCGAACTCCCATGGATGTTCTTCATTCCTCATTTACACAACATCTCCTTCCAATTTTTTTTGTATTTTTTTTTTTTACAAACTTTTTTAAACTCCTTTCTTATCTTTCTGATCTTTCTGTGATTATTCTTTCTTTCTTCCATCTTCTTCTCCTTCTTCTCATTTTCTTTTTGGCCTTCTGACATTTCCCATTTCATCACCCACTTTTCCGTTGGTGATAACGTTTGGGAGCGCAAGGAAGAAAAATTCGCCTACCGAGTTCTTTAGCAACCTTCCATCGAATCCTGTCCGAATAACCGCACTAAATCTTTTCTGTACTATACATTGTACTCATTCTTCTTATTTCAATAACTACTGCTCTGAATCACTAACCGTGTTTTCAAAACACACCTCCACTGCTCATTAGCATTTGGCATGGGTCGTGGCAAAACCATATAAATCCCTCGTTATTAATCCGTTTACTTACAGTTATCACATATTTACCACCGATCCTCTCCAGAACAGCTGACTCACTCGGTGAAACCCTTAGGCAGATAAACCGCTCTAGAGTTAATCTAACCTACAATATTTCGTGGGGTCTTAAAAATAACGAAACCACTACTGCTACACAATTCTACTAACTTGTTTCGAATCGACCGAATCAACTCCAGGAGGGGAACCGAAAAACAACGTGTAAACACCGATTTACTGCAGGTACCCGAAAAGCGTCAAATCTAGGGCAAGATCACGGTAGTGTCTCCATAAACGCCACATTCTACCGGACAAGTTTTCACACCAAATATTTAAATAATATTGTATTGATTAAACCATAATAATAGTTAATGAGCATTAGTTACGCGACAGAAGAAATAAAACGGTTTAAAAGAGAAGGAAGAAGGTTGGAAAAAGAAATAACAAAGAGAGACAAAGAAGAATGAGAACCAGGGAAAGAAGATACAATATGAGATACGTGGATATAATAGTAAAATAAATTTCAAAGCATTAAACAGGGAGAACTGACAATACAAGAAGATGATTGCTAGATTTAGAAGAGGTAGTGAAGAAAACGAAAATAAACATTGGATGAAAGACAAAGAAAGAATTTTTTTACGATTAAGAATGAGGTGGGTATCATGAAAAACCTCCTGGAGTGCGACCAGAATAAATCTTTTGTGACCCCTCTAGTTGGAAAGATATATATCTTAGACAAATTTGATCAGGTGCTTAGTCGGAAGTTTTAGTAAATCTTCTTCTAAGATGAAGATGAGTTCTAGGTGCTTGTGTCTCTCTAGGCGCATAGCTTGTTGATCTGCTTGCTTCATATGCCCTTATGCCTCGGCACCCAGACAAGTTTACCTTTATTCTTGTTCGGCAGCTGATTTAGGGCCTTATGGCACTTGTAGTGCCTTTTAATGCATATATATGCTGTCTGCATTAATTTTTTGTGAGGAGATGTTCTGCCACCATGTGAATGGCGTATACTTTTGCTTGAAAAATAGTGGCGTCCGCACTAAGAGACTCGTGTTTTTTAAACCTCGGTCTTACCACTACAGCCCCACACCATTTCCCAGTACCTCCCGTCCAGTTCTTTATAGTAAGGAATCGATAAAAGATAAATTTTTAGTTTATCTGGTCGCGCACTGCAGTCATATTTAATAAAGGAGTAGCTCTAAGAATTCCTAAATGTTCTTTGAGTTACTTTCTTTAAAATGCTATACCTCGTGTAGTTTGAGATCTGCTTTATAGTTTCATCTTTAATTTCCTCCAGTAGAGGGTCCAGACTGAGAAGGGTCTCTATCGCGCCGGCGGGTGTGAATTTCATGGCACCTGTGGTAATCATACCCGCAAACCTTTGCATTTTTGCCAACTTTACTTCCGTAGTTCTTTGGTCTACTTTCCTCCGCCAAACTGTGAACGCATATAGAACTCTAGGTCTGACGACCTGCTTGTAGACTTAATTAGTTGCCCTGGGGCTTAAGTCTAACGGTTTGTCAATCATTTGGCGGCATAACCATACAGTTTTTATAGCCTTTTTGGTAGTTTTAGTCAAGTGACTCTTCCACGTTAATTTTTGCACTAATGTCACTCACAGGTTCCACCAAAGCATTTACTCTTAGTTTTTTTTGTTGTGATAAGACAGTTTACCTCAAATAGCCTGTAACGGTCACTGTGAGTTAGGCAACACCCAATGCAAGGAGTCGCGGTGTAAACGCGACATATTCGCGTATTTGCTCCTTAACGAAAATTTTTGGGGATTTACTTCCCAGAATTCAACTTCCGCGTTGTCCTAATTGGCCAATACATTTTCGGTTTCTTCAATTTCCGCCTGGTGACAACAACCATCACGCCGTGCTACATGAAATTAAAATTTGCCTTCATCTGAGTGCTTAATCGTAATTCCGTCAAATTTTCTAGTGGTATGTATAGGACCCTGCAAACTTTCAATGTATAGCAGTGTATTTTTAGCTGGGGAAAGGATTGATTACTCGATTTTCCGAAGTTTATCTTAGGACGGATGCGTGTACTAATTGCTTCTAATGGTCGCTCGATTGCATTCAGGTACGACAAATATTCTTCGTGGCTTCCTCAACGTTACACCGTGCATAATTTTCAGATAAGGCGAGTTACTCCGGGATTAGAGTACTCCGGGATTAAAATTACTCGGCTGTAAAGGTTCTTTTGACCTAAACAAAACCAATTACCTGGCTGATTAAATTCATCGTGGGATCTCTTTCTACCTTTTTTGTCTTGTCGCTGCGTGTGTCGCATACTTGGGGTTCGCTGTTAAAATTGCTGAAGTACGGGACATCCTACCGAAATTAGGGGTCGCCGCAGCCGGCACCGACACCGCATATCTGTATCTCCTCCTGTGTGTCAACATCGTAAACCTCTATCTACAACATAAGGTCAGATCTTTCTAGTTATACTACTACGCTGAAAACAAACCATCTCCGGGACGTCACACTGCTACCGAAAACGTCTCAAGCGTAACACCTAAATAAGTACAACTTGTCTTGGCACCTTAAGTGCAGTTAAATATTTGGAACTCGAAACGTATTTGTTCACGTATTTATAATCTTTTTCTGTTAATTCACTACAATATAATTAATTCACTTGTTGTGGCGCATATATTGGCCCAATCTATACACGAATGTGTACCGTAAAGGCGCGAACTTGCTTCATTCACCCACCATTGCCTGGGGATCTTTAGAGTAGAAGTGTACTACCACGGAAGAGCGCTCTTTTGGGGAAACACCTAAATCTCCGATACTTTTTTGCTAAATATTGCAACTGCGAACACTAAATACACCTTCGTATTGTACGGGTGGGGGTCACGTCGCCATCTTGTTAGATTATATAACGCCAGTGGCGTAACTCATAAATTAATAACTTGCTATTAATTATATATTGTTTCCTTCTTTTGTGTACGAATATATATAGGAATACGAACGAATACGCTTCGTAGAATTATCTTAAATTGTAAAGGGATATATATTTAAATTGTGCCCTGTTCCTTTTTTTTATGGTGTGTTATTAAATATAACGTTTTGTAGGTTACTTGTGTCTCTCTCTCTTTATTGTATTTATTGCTCCTTTAATTTGTTACGGTTGATTGTTGCGTCTGTTTCTTTAGTTCGGAAGCAGGTTTGTATCCACGCATTAGGACTATGGCGCCCTCGGTTTAATTCAAGACAGTTCTGAAGAAGCGGTGGATCCTTTTTCTCACCCACGCCCTACTCTTCGGCTGCCGGCAACACTTATCTTTCTTCAATTAACCGTAGCAAGAAATTGGCATCCCAACTTCGGGGCTCGATTTTCTTCTCGTTTCCTTCTTTTTGTGAAATCGGATTATCAGTCAAGGTTGCTCGAGTATTTTTCTTTACTTGTCGTTCGATTCTCTTTGGAAATTTTTATTTTCTCTCTCTCTCTAGTACTTAGTGCTATTGCTTGCTTTCCTTATTACTATCAGTTTGATCAGTAATAGGACATTTACTTAAAATTGTTTTATTATTCTAGGGTTAGTATTTTAATACTGTTTTCTCTTTCTTACTTGTTGTTGTGGGTTCGAGTTTATTCTTTTTTTGTATTGGAAGCTAGGAGATTTTATTTAAAATGCCGAAAGTGTGGAAATTCGAGGTCAATCGCCTTAAACAACACGAACTGCGATACGAGTTAGCTTCTAGGGGACTTAGTGCTGACGTTTCGGTGGAGGGTCTTCGGAAACTGGTCCGTAGTGCTCTTCAGCTGGAAGCGGAAAAATCTTTATCCGAAATTAAATACAGCATCGAGTATGAAACCGATGTAACTGCGGTAAATGTCTCTTTAGGGGAGCTTCGTACGTTCGTTGATAATTTCACTGGTGACAGCACAACTTCGGAATTTCTTCGTTTTTCTACTCTTTGGACTCATACTATTCGCAGGTGCAAGCTGATGGTTGCCACCTCGACAGAACAAGCTGCCAATAGGAATTCTCTTCTACTTTCTCTTACCGATCTTCATAACACTATTGATTCTATGATCAAGAAGCATCGGCATACTACTTTTGGGTTCAGTCAAGCTGTTACTTCTAGTCCTAAATTAACGGTTACTGAGGACGAAGGTGAACCTGACCAACTATCATCGGAGTCTGATGTCGAACCAGAACCAACACCTGTTGCCTCTTGTAGTGCTTCCTACTTTTCTAAATCTGTTGCTACAGCGAAACTAAACTTAACTTTTTCTGGGGATGGTAAAACATCTCTTTCCGAATTTCTTACTCGCTTGGAGGAATTAAGTACGGCTAGGGAATTTCTCTGACGCAATTGTTTCATGGTGCTCCAGAACTCTTAACTGGAAAAGCTCTTCTTCTCTTCAGGGCTCATCGACAATCGCTGTCTTCGTGGAAGGATGTGGTGCGTTTACTACAATCGGAGTTTCTTCCGGTGGATTACAACGATCGATTGCTGGACGAAATTAAGGCACGAACCATGGGTGCTCATGAGGGGTTTGGGATATACTTGGCTACTATGCAAAGCCTTTTCTCACGGTTGAGTGAACCATTATCGGAACCACAACAGATCCGAATAATCAGGCGCAATCTAACGCCATATTTCCAAACGGCCTTGGCTCTTCATGATGTCTCAACCATCTCGCATCTATTGTCGCTTGGGAAAAAGATTGAGCATAGTCAATTCTTAACCCAATCTTTCAAACCACCACCTACTAGACGCGTGACTTCTTTGCTGGAACCTAACCTAGCTTACGTCGCTTCAGAAACTTCTTCTTTGAATACTTCTTCTTGTTCTTCGGTCTCTTCGACTATTCCTTCTAGGCCTCTCAACTCTTACAGGGGACCTGTACGTTGCTGGAATTGCGGGAATACGGGACATGTTTCTCCTCGTTGTCCAAACCCACAGAACCTTCATTGTTTTGGCTGTGGAAAGGCAGGTGTTACCAAGCCTAAGTGCTCCCAATGTTCGCCGCAGGGAACGCACGTCAGAACCCTCGGACCGAGTCGTAGGTTCTACTTCTCTCTCAACCTCGGATTCTTCTTTTACTGATCTAGACCACTCTCAACAATTGTTACTTAACTTTATTTTTGCTAGCGTTCGTGGTGATGAACGACCTTTTCTTAACGTATCAGTGCTGGGCATACCTTTTAAAGCCTTACTGGATACAGGATCTTCTAGGACGATACTAGGAAGTATCGGTTGGCATTTGCTTCAGTCCCTTAAGGTGTCCTTAAAAAATCTACTTCGACTTTTTGTAACGTGGCTAATGGTGGACAATGTGCCATTTTGGGTGTTGTTTCTCTTCCGTATACCTTAGAGGGAAAAACCAAGGTAATCGAAACCTTAGTGGTTCCTGAGATTTCTCAAGGGTTGATATTGGGAATCGACTTTTGGAAGGCGATGGCCTTCGTACCAGATTTCAGCAAGGGTCATTGGTCCTTTGGTACTGATGCGGTTGGACATGCGGTTCATTCGAGTGCGCTGAACATCAAAGACGACTTATCAAGGTCGCAACAGTCTTCGCTAGAGGCTGCTATCTCTGCCAGCTTTTCTTTACAGCCATCTGGTCTAGGGTGTACCCAGCTCGTTCAACACAGTATCCATACCAAGGCTGAGCCAATTAAACAACGGTACTATCCTCTATCACCAGTACTATCTCGGATTGTCAATGAAGAACTAGACAAGATGCTACAGTTAGGTGTAGTAGAGCCATCCACCAGTCCATGGTCCAGTCCTGTGGTCTTGGTTAGGAAGAAAGACAACTCCTATCGGTTTTGCATTGACTATCGGAAGCTAAATCAGGTCACGGAACGCAACGCTTATCCTCTGCCGTATATCACTTCTATCTTGGATCGCTTACGGGATGCTAGATTTCTCTCGAGTTTGGACATTCGTTCTGCTTATTGGCAAATTCCTTTAACTCGGAATCCAAACCGCTTACTGCCTTCACTGTTCCTCATCGTGGATTGTTCCAATTTACTAGAATGCCGTTCGGTCTGCATAATTCGCCTGCAACCTTTCAGCGGCTGATCGACCAAATTATCGGTGCAGAGCTGGAACCGTTTTGCTTCGCCTACCTGGACGATATTGTTATCGCGACACCAACTTTCGACGAACATCTTCGAGTACTGGAAAAAGTTCTGAAACGATTATTTGCTGCCGGTTTGACATTAAATCAGGAAAAATGCCATTTCTGTCGTTCGGAGTTGAAATACTTGGGCTACGTTGTGAATAAAAATGGGTTGCTGGTGGATCCAGAAAAGGTGACTGCCATACTTAACATTCCTATACCGACCACGGTCACCGAAGTGCGACGCGTGATTGGCATGGCTAGCTGGTATCGCCGTTTCATACCGAACTTCGCTTCTCTTACTTCTCCTTTATCTGCTCTTACTCGGAAAAATGCTTTGTTTGTGTGGACACCGGAATGTCAATCTGCTTTCGTTTCTCTTAAAGAACACTTAGTTTCTGCTCCTATCCTGACTTGTCCTAATTTTTCTCTGCCATTTGTTGTTCAAACTGACGCTTCGGACTTTGGCGTGGGTGCGGTCCTTAGTCAGAATCGCCTGAGGGGGAAAAAGTTATCAGTTACATCAGTCGCCCTAACTAAAGCGGAGAGGCGCTATAGTACTACGGAAAAAGAATGTATTGCAGTTTTATTCGCCATTCTTAAGTTCAGACCGTATATTGAGGGCTCTCACTTCACCATCATTACTGACCATCACTCGCTGGTATGGCTTAACCGTTTGCAGAGTCCGTCTGGTCGTCTTGCTCGTTGGTCCTTACAACTCCAAGAGTATGACTTCACCATCAGACATAGGAAAGGCAAAGACCACGTTGTGCCAGATGCGTTATCTCGTGCTGTTCCTGCTGTTGGTGATGAAGCTGAAACCACCTCTCCTCATCTTGATTCCTTAGCTGTTCCTTCTTCTCTTGGTCTTGACTTACCTACTACAAATAAATGGTATAATAACTTACTGAATCGTGTACTCACAACACCTCACAAGTTGCCTCATTGGTCTGTCGATAATAACATCTTATATCGCAGAGTGACTAGTTCTTTTTACCACTTCTATGGTGGATCCGAATGATGAATGGAAGTTAGTCGTTCCGGCTGAACAAAGGAGACGCATCATTCAGGAGAACCATGATCCTCCAGTTGTTGGCCATGGTGGAGTAACTAAGACAACCGCAAGAATTCTGCAACATTATTACTGGCCTCGATTACGTGCAGACGTGGCTCGCTATATCCGCCGTTGTTCTACTTGCTCTTCCAATAAGGTATCTCAAGCAGCTCCTGAATGTTTGTTCGTGCTCGTCCTACGGGACCGTGGCAAACTTTATGTTGCGATATTGTTGGGCCGCTTCCTCGTTCTTCTAAAGGCAATTGTTACGTGTTTGTGGTTGCCGATTGTTTCTCTAAATTTGCCCTTTTCTTTGCTATGCGTGTTGCTACTGCTGCTGCGGTTACTAAAATCCTGGAAGAACAGGTGTTTTTTTACTATTTGGAGTGCCGCAGTACCTTATTTCTGACAACGGAGTACAGTTCCGCAGTCGTGAATTCACTCAAATGTGTGAGAACTATCATTGCACCATCCTATATACTGCCAAATACCATCCGCAAGAAATCCGGCTGAACGGATAAATCGCGTTCTTAAGACCATGATAGCGTCTTATGTTAAGGACAACCAGCGGAAATGGGATGTGAAGCTCCCTCACATTGGATGTGCAGTTCGTTCGGCGAAACACGAAGTGACTGGATGTACCCCGTACTTGCTCTATTTGGTCGTGAACATGTCATCTCTGGCAATCTCTTCAATAAATCACGTCTTGAACCAACTGACTCAGAACCTGATCATAGTGTGTCTACTCGACGTTACGCGGCTATCCAGGAATATATACTTCAACGCCTTCGGAAAGCCTATGAAACTACACGAAATAGGTATAACTTACGCCGCCGACATGTCAAGTATAACGTGGGTGATCTGGTGTGGCGTCGTAACTTCCAACTATCCGACGCTTCGAAGCATTTCAATGCGAAACTCGCACCTAAATTCTTAGGCCCGTTCACGGTGAAAACTGTCGTGTCTCCCTGGACGTATGAACTAGCTGATTGTTTAGGAAAGTCACTAGGTACGTGGCACGTGAAAGACCTTAAGCCAGCACCTCTCTCGAATTCGGAAGAGGCTAATGCTGAACTTGCTGTGCTGGAGCCTAATTGTTTAGATTACTCTTTACTTTATCCTAGACGGAAAAGCGTCGTAAACTTGCTTGTACTGCCAGCTAGAAGACACGGTTCATGACTGGATTTCTACTTGGACACGACTTATTTTACTTGACTATTTACTTTTGCTGATTTTATCATATCTGTATTATTTTTTTCCACGGGTTCCTAACGAATTGGCTCGGACTATCTTCTTTCTAGTAAGGAGAAGTTCGTATTTTCTCTTATATTGTTGCTGAATAAATTTCTTTTATTTCTGCCTTACTGTAGGTTGGTTATTAATGAGATTATCGATGGTTTCTGGCTCTATTAGCTCACGACATTATGATCGATTTACATCGAAATCTCTGATTTATTTGGTGCTCTCCCGTATATCTTTATTTTCTTTCTGCGAGAACTGTATATACGTAGATACAGGTTCTTTTGTTTTTGGTTTGAGAAGCTTTATTTTTTTGGGGATGCCTGTTGACTTGAGTTCAAGTTGAGCGTGCTCCTGCTCTTGTTGACAATGCATCAAGATTGTTGGGTTTTCTTTTTCTTTTCTGGGAGATACCAAACCGCTTCGGCGAGCTTAATGATATACCGACTCAGTTCTGGTTGAGTTAGCTCATAGTTATATTTAATATTTTTTCTGGAACCATAATGGTTCACATTCGTTAGAATTCCATGTGTATGGGTGGTTGGTATGGGCACGTAGAGATTGGACCTTCTCAGGTAAATAATACCAAAATTTGACCTTGAATTGGATTTCGAGCTTCGAGACTTAGTTTCATGAGTTCACGTAGTTGTGGGAGTACCGTGATTTCCCGATCCCGTGACGGATTGAACGCCCTCTCTATATGGCTCGTTGGTGTACGTCTTCGCCAGTTTGGCAATCCTTTTCAAAGCCGAATTCAGACACCTGAATGTGTCTTGTCTTGTGTGAACGTCGTTTTTGTTGCTCTCTGTCCTCTCGAGGAGGGATAGAGTATTTCCCTTTTCCTTGTCTTTGCTATCATCTGTTCCTTCTCTTTCTTTCTTGCGTAGGGGTAAACCGTTCTGCCCTTAACCTCCGTCAATGGATCACTGGCCGTAGCCACTGCAGAACCTCGAACTGTTGACTTGTTCCAGTCTTTTACTTTTGGAAATTTTGGGCAAATTATTGGGATCCTTCCTTTCATTCTTCCATTATGCTATAGGGTTGGGGGTTTATCCTCGGTTTTCAGAGTCGCACTCTTTAACTGCATATCCATTAGTCTTGTGGTGTCGGGAGTATCGGCCCAAGACTAAATCCTTCCTGGGTGGGGAGGACTTTATTTTGGGAAGGCTCAGTACTAAGGGTCGTGAATGGCGAGGGGTGGATTTTCACTGGGGCCCAATGACGCGAGTTTCCATCCTTCGCGAGGGTCTTGGTGGGAGTGATGCCTGGTGCCACCCATTCGACATGCACGCCGCTAGGAAATGCCCGATCTTAATAATTTCCTAGGGTTTATCCTAACCTCTTGGTATTCGGGTTTCAGCCTTATCCTTATTCCTATCTTACCTTAAACCTTTCCTAGGGTACCTTATTTTGGGGTAATTCAGGGGTGGTATGTGTTTTAATTTGGGTTGGGGTTTCATTGGTTTTTAGGGCTCTGTCCTGGACGCTTGTCCAAACTTCAAACTTTACTATAAGAATATTTTCTGTTGACTGGGTTTAGTAAGGTTGGTTGAGATACTGTTGGATGACCCACGTTTTCTTTCCTTGCTTCTCGGAAATCGCTAATTGCGAGTTTTGTTGGCGTTCAATCTCTTGGTGTTATCCTTTTCTTTTTCTTGGTCGTTGCTTGACTTTGTTGCTGGATACACCAAACGCTTCATGCGAGTTTTGAACAGATTTCAGCAGATCAGCTACTCTTAGTTCAACAAACCGTCTATCTCTTTAGGGGTTGGGTTTCATTAGGTTTTCATATGTGTGGGGTGGGTATCTTTAGTTATATGTCGCTCTTGTTGGAGATTCCTTTTTTTCTGAACACCTACGGATGTTAATTTTCTGGATTATGTATGGTGCAGCGGATTATGTTTATCCTTCTGCGCGGGCTTGAAGTTTGTGTGGGGGGAATTTGTAACGGTCACTGTGAGTTAGGCAACACCCAATGCAAGGAGTCGCGGTGTAAACGCGACATATTCGCGTATTTGCTCCTTAACGAAAATTTTGGGGATTACTTCCCAGAATTCCAACTTCAA